>OU015464.1:1046551-1597969 GCA_907164805.1 Brachyptera putata
AAAAGTACTAAACTCCAGTTTCAGACAGTTGTCTACCTGTTCGACCAGGTGAATGTGTATTATAAAGACAACAATGTTATCACAATCATTCTCTATGACCGTAAGTGTACACAATTGAAAACAAAGAAAATGCGAGTCGAGATTTGATTATTTGTATATTGACTTTGAGTCGAAACATCGCTTCAATCAGCCCTCGTTCTTCTCGGGAGCCAATCAATTCGCTAGCGACACGCGGAATGAAGATGGGTAGAGAGAGAGAGAGAGAGAGAGAGAGAGAGAGAGAGAGAGAGAAAGAGAAAGATACTCGAGGGTATTAGAAAGTAGAAAGTCACGTCTCACGTCTATCACCATGTGCTGCCCTCCGGGGATGTTCCAATCAATTAAACAAAATGTACAATCCAGTCGTGCCAAATGTCAGAGGTGAAACACACTAAGACCCTGACGGTTGGAATTGGTTGGCAGCCGTGGCTCGAGATCACTCACTGCGGTGACAGCAGAAACCTTCAAACGGCGGCGGTTTATTACCTTCCTCGGAGACTCGAATAATAAGACTGGGATTCGTTCTTGTCGTCTGACGCGATGTCGGTACGATGTCTGTTAACTTCGCTGTATCGTAGTGTTCTCGTGACGTCATGGCCGTAGTCTTTACTACTTTTAATTCTTCGAATTTGAGGAATTCTATATATAGAATAATAAAAATCGGTGTTCGTTTTTTTTTTTTTTTTTTTTTTTTTCATGTTTTTTTGTGGGTTCTCCACAAGTCAAACGACTACATCTATCACCCTCAAACTTTTTTCAATATGGTTCCTCATCTAACTTAGTTCTGTATAGTTTTGTGGCATTATCGGGGATAACTTTTTTTTTAAGGAATTTAAGAAATTTCAAAAATTCCCATTAGAATAACATGGCGAAAAAAAAATCATTTTCCAAATAAATGAAATTTCGCGTGAAGTTGAATTCCATTTTGGTACACATTTCTAAAAATTTTCAGCTTGATCGGGTCAGCCATTTTGAAGAAAAACATAAAATGTACTAAATCGGTACCACTCGAAGCAGTTTTTACCCATTTTCACCAATACTATTACTATCCGCTCGTCTAACAACGCATATATGGCGTTTTCCTAGTCCAGAATAATGACCCAGATGCCCGGTGTTTGCGTGGTTGGCAATCCCACATCTGAACAAACCTAATCCCAAGCTATACCTTCAAATCGTGAGCGATCTGCGTCGACAGGATGACCAACAATAAAAATCAAATCAGCATGAAATGAAGTTGTCCCATCAAGGCTGTGTAAACCAGGTCACACGTGGATTATTGCAAGCCGCTGAGACGCGACGAGAATAATTCACTGGCAGATATCGAGCAGTCGGGCGTTGATTAAAAGAGCGAAGAGTTTCCTTGTAACTGATTCGAGTTAAGAGAACATGCGACCAGATTTAGTGGAACATCTGTTCTTTTGGTGGTAACTTTCGAACGGTATGAGATTTCAAAATGATGTGACTTGACTTTATTGACATTAACATACAGATATTATATTATACAAATGTAAAAGGGCGAGGTTCGGTTGGTTCACCGCTCTTCCACCTAACCGTCTACATACAATACAAGAATACACATTTTACAATCAGGTACAAGAAAAAACAATAGGATAAAAATTTCCGCCCTGCCAAATCTTATGGGGTTTTTAGAAACTTCTAAATGATGTTTCTCAAAAATGGTCCAACCGATTAGACCTCAAAACTATACAGTTCTAAGTTGGATAAGTTTGCATATAAAAAAAAAGTTTCATGTCGATCGGTCAAACCCTGCGACCTGTGCAGTGTTTCCAAAAAAAAAAAAAAAAACGCACAGACAAAGCTCTGTAAGACTTGAGTGAAAATCTTCGCTACGCTCATCTAAAAACATCCGACTCATCATCACCGTCGTCATTTCGTGTAACTCATCGCGGAAGGAAACCGATTGTGTAAACGAAGCGGCGATTTCCATCACAAACTCCACATTTTTACTTGTAGTAAATAGTTTCCGCTGAGGTAATCGAAACTCGTCTCCAAAACGTGCTATTCCTTTACATCGACTTTCACCCCGCGATAACTCGTGACGTAGTATCGCTATATTCACCCGAGTACAGCACGCAGGAAGCCCGGCGCTTCCGGTAGGATGTCCCACACTCGCATATAAATTATCACGAGGGATGTGCATGATATTAAAACAGCTTTATAAATTAGAATTTAATCGGGTGCATAAACACAGAACAAAGCAGAAATGTATGTAATGGTACTAATATGTATGTTGTGTAGAATTGGTTAGCATTATATAACGCTTTTAGTGAATTTAATTAAGCGTTATAAATATAGAAGCAAAATACGAACTTATATTTTGATTACATTTTAATTTCGAATATTTTAGTTGGTGGTATTTTGAAATTAATAAAAATGGAGCGTTTTAAATCAGTATAAATTACATTCCTTTGATAGCACGTTTTTATAATGTTCCGTAATAGATGAGGAATTATAGTTATCATTCATTCATTAATTTTTGAATAATTTTTTTCAAAACGCAATTTACATAGATAATGGAATAGAAATGATAATAATATCCTTTATTGTCATTTTAAAATCCATTTCCAAATGTGAGGTTAGGATAGAATAATTAATATAATAATTGAAAATAGGATCGTGTCTTCACTTCCAAGCTCTCCCAACATTCATCTTTATCTTCGAAACATGATACTGAGTGAATTTGAGTGAGGACAATATCCAAAATCATCGAAATCAATTGCGAGGTGAGTGTTGTATCTCCACTAAAACCAGTCAAGACCGGTGATAACTTCAATACAAATTACTGTTAAAACTTTTGCTTAAAATTTTTCGTGAATACGAGTTATAACCAAGTCTGGTGATAAGTCCTAAAACTGTTATAACTTAGAACGTTTTAAGAGATAAAATTCTTTGTGAATCTGGGCCCAGTTGTATATTGTAACAGTAATAACATTTGATGTTTTTGCCATCGATTTTATCTCACAGCATGTATATACGAATAACACGTGAAATATTGTGAATGTTTATTATGGCTGACCATATTTCAGAAGATACTTCTCTTCGTGGTGAGGATTACAGTCTCACTGCATCATCTTCGTCCGGAAATCCACTGCGATCGTTTATATGTTATGTCGACACTGAAAGTGTTACGCTGTGGGCGGGCTTTTTCTCGACCAATTATTTTCTTACGTACATTACCAATAGTTTTAATGACTACAAGTAATGTAAAGTCGCGTACCCCCTCCCCCCCCCCCCCCTCCCCCTCCCCCTCCCCCTTGTTATTATATCACGACGATGTCAAGTAGAAGTCGACAATTAGGGAGAGAAGAAAAACAAGCTGAAGATTTTTCTTGTTTTGTTAAATAGAGTAAATCTTGTAATATAATCTGGGTTACCGTTGTCAGCAAATGTTTTGACATGCTTCACGTCATTAACTTGAGTTAAGAGTTTAATGTGGGTTTCAATGATGTACGATGTAAATATGCGTCATAATTGTGTGCATAATATAACGTTCATAATTATGATTTACTTGAAGATTTTCAGTTCTCTTTTTGGAATGGAAAACAAGTATTGGGGAGAGTAATAAATATCGGAATTCATCTCCCGAAATGGATATAATTGCGGCCTAGAAATCAAAACATATATTTCAAGAGCTTTTATTATACCCGGCTCCTCCACCAAAATCAGGTATTTTAAAATTCTATTGAGATTTTCTCATGGATCTCTATTTACTTTATTTACTTTACTAATATTTACTTTTTAATTTACTTTACTCAGTACTCAATTTATCTCATGGAGTGCATAAAATTGCGGCCATGGAATCAAAACGTGTATTTCAAGAGCTTTTATTATACCCGGCTCCTCCACCAAAATCAGGTATTTTAAAATTCCACTGAGATTTTCTTCAGAGCTTTTATTAAAATGTAGTATTATTTTGTTATAACAATTAATATACACCCAACTGGGCCTATAATGATGCTTGTGAATACCATAGTATGCCTATAACGTAAGAGATTACGAAATAATACTACATTTTGATAAAACCTCTGAAGAAAATCTCAAAAGAATTGAAAAATATCTGATTTTGGTGGAGGAGCCGGGTATAATAAAATCTTTTGAAATGTACGTTTTGATTCTAGACCTACACGCTGTCAAATGAAAATTTTCTTCGAAATTACCTGTATGTATAGTCTTATATTGAGTAATTGAAATCATTGCTGAAATGTCTCTCTCTGACTTCCACTAATCCCATCTCGTTGTCTCTCTCCCATCCTCACCCATGCGCGTAATCGTCTTAACAGATCTCCAGGAAGTTTAGCTCAAGCTCAGTCTCAGTTCTAGCCAATCGGATCGCTAGTTGAAATGTTGTCCCTCAGTGTCTACAGCCACGGCCCTTGACATGCGAGTCGGCGAGTTGGCAGCCATGTTGGACAGTTTTCCCGCGCTTTTATACCATATTCTCGAATCGAAGTGGCTATTCGTCAGTCCGGAAGTATTGGTTTCAGTTCAGATTAAATTAGTTTAGGATTGTTTTTGTTAGGTTAGGTTGGGTTGATTGAGCTAGTTAGGTTGGGTTACTATTAGGTCAGTTTAGGCTGTTTAGTTGTGGTGTCCCGACCAAACGATCCTACTTTCATCCTTAACCTTGATAGGAGAACAATGATTCTGTATCAAGCATCGATGTTATTATAAAGAGAAAGTTCAGGCTTCGCGCTACGATAACAACAGTGTAAGTAATAACTATTTATCTCAAATCGGGCCGAATTGTCGCGCATGAATACACTCTTTTTAACCTATTCGCTTGACAACTATGCGATGTAAGATAAATATCTATCACTTACACCATCTTGAAGGTATTGAACGTCTGTGTTTCCTTTTTTTTAGAATTTCGATATCTCATACCGTTCAAAAGGTATCACCAAAAAACTGATATATCGCCAAATCGACTCCCATAGACTGTTAACGCAATTTATTTCGATTTAAAAATATGCATGCCATTAAATCCACAATAAATAAAGTATTGGCATATTTTCATTGTCGAATTTTTGTCTCTCATATATATAACCGAAGAGTTGAAAACATGACATTTCCGCATTGAGTTTGTAATATTTTCACTAATTGCCTCTTTTCTACCAAGCTCTGTTTTCTGTTTTTCTGATGTTACGGTTTTTCCGTGTAGTCCTCGTTTCATTTAATCCTCTTATTCGACTCAGGCTGTGCATTATGTGGGCCTAACTGACTTTTCCGGTACGGATTTCCCTGTTCTTTATACCCGCAACTTTCGGACAGCTCAAGAGTAACCGAAAAACTTTTATATACCTATACTTATTTCCACGAAAGAAGGTGTTCTACCAACATAACAAACACAAATATGTCATTTTTAATGGTATTTAATGTGAGTTGGTATGTTGGTATGTTGGTAGTTGGTATACATATACAAATACAAATATACATGAACTTGTATATATGTGTATGTGTAGGCCTAGCTCTATCTGTACCGCTCTTTGACCTTTGACACGGCGAGTTCGTCGACTGGACGTATATATAATAACCACGCAGTATCTCGTTAGGGATCAGTATCTATCTATCTGTATCTGGACCACAAACTTGCCAGTAAACTGGTCCATACAGCCTCTCTGGAGTAGATCATGGAAATAGTTACGCGTGTTCCTCATGAATATCTTAGAGCGAACTTGCTTTCAACCGAGCTGGTTCGATGTGTGGGTTTGCCGCTGGAATTCACTGCTGACTCGATGGAGTGAGAATGTTGCGAGGATCGTATAACTAGGGGCTGTGATTGGCTATTCCAACGAGTTGCTGGGATGGTCAATTGATTAGATGAGCGTTAGCGAAGATTTTTGAGAAACATTTTTGAGAAACATCATTTCAAAGTTTCTAAAAACCCCATAAGATTAGGCTGGGCGGAAAAAATTGAAAAATAAAATCTCTCCAATATAATTCAAATTCACTAAAATCACTAACTCATCATGTTGACGCTCGAATCTTCGCTGTCTGTTTCACTGTGTCAGGTTTTACTACTTGCTGTAATGAAGAATGATATCTAGCGACATAATTTGATAAAGAAATTGATGTTCCTCCGGTAATTGGAAGAATAGTGGGAAGGATTCGGTCGTGGTCCCCATTTCAGGAACTGTTCCAGCATTTTCCTAGGTTCGCATGCGTTCTTAATGCGGATAATAAACGTTCCACGCAATACAGCCGAGATTTTATATTCACTTTCGTATTTAAACCAGTAAAGTTTTGGATTTCTTTTTTTTTTATCGCTAGAAATAAACTATATGCGCAGTGCTTGGCCATGAACCCGAACATTTTAGATATATTTCTCGTATTATTTTCAGCATTCATTTTTTTCTCTCGCCGGTTTTAATCTCTAACATAACCTTTTTAATGCCGCGCAGTTGAAATTCTCGCGTGTTTTAAGCTAATTATAAACACTTCCATGCTTCACTAACTGTCACTCTGTAAACCGAAACAACCTAATTTCTTGTCTTTATTTTTAACTACAATTTGCATTCGTTAGTTTTGTGTTTTTGTTATTTTTTCTCCGCCCTTGAGCCTTGTTGCTTTACGTTATCTACATCAACATCGCTTTATTCCGTGAGAGCTTGTTGGCAGACCCGGCACCTCCACCAATATATAGGATATGTATATATATGAATTCATTCTTTTGGGAAATGAAGTGTGTACTGAATACAAATGAGACTATGCATATTTCACTAATCATACCGAGATTTAACATTTATTGACAATCATCTCTATAGACCTTGAACGTCAGTTGAAATAGATCATTACATAAATCATCCCTAATCTCACCCAGACTGAGGTGTGATTAATTGTCCCTCTATAACTCTGGCGAATACCTCTGTGGAAACCTGGAGTGAAATTAATCTGAAGGGAGTTTCTGGAAGCGAAGACGCGAGTTCCGAAGATTAGCAGCGGCCGTAACTCGTAGTTAGTGTAACCAACCTTTCCGCCAGCGTTTCCTAATTACCACAATTAATAGGACGTACATTAGAATTAGAAGAAGCTTTTCTGCGATTTGATTGCATTGTGCAGGCCTATATTTGTAAAAACTTTCTTAATCAATTTCTAACGCGTTTAGAAGAAGTTTGTCTGTAGATGGGAGGATTTATAGAAGAGTTACTGTCGGTGTATATATACCTATACAAAAACGAATCTTCTTGAAAATATAGATTTATTTTTCCTTAATTTTCCAACAATTTTTTTTATTCATTTTGTTTTTGTGAATTTGTGAAACATGATTTTTCAAAAACAATTATATGTACAATCATTTTCTCTATATTTGCGGTGGTGAGATCGCCCTTGTGGTGCCCCGCTCAAACGATCTCATCTTCCATCCATATCTTTAATTCGATCTTTAATCGATGTTATTAGAAAAAAATCTTATTACGGCAACTTTCCGTAAGTTGATGAAAATTTTTTTAATGAGATATTTTATTACAATTAACTCTATTTCTATAACGGAAGTAATTATACCGCTTCTATAGCACGTGATATCCGTTCTATTCAATTCGTCACCCGCTTCTCACATCTCTACTCTAACACAAGCTTTTCCATCAACTAAGCTCATACCCTACATATTACGTCATCCCTTCTTAGCTCCAAGCTGCCTTTTATGTCGCAAACTAGAACAAAACAAAAAACACGAAATACTATTTCTATTACAACCCATTGTAACATTGACAAAAGTCTCGATCGTCCGTCTCAATCCACCCGTAATCATTGACGATCGTCGTGTCGATACGTCATCATGTAGCGACTAATCCCCAGTAAACTGCTGATCACTTGAAATACCCACTGCCTTCTATTCTTTTCGTTTCTTGTTCTGATTACAACTGTTCTAACGACGCTTGCCTACAATGAAAAACAAGCGAGCGTCGTTATATCGACAATCGAGCGTTTGTTGATTTTCATTGGCTCTCGCGTTTCCCGTCGGAATCAACAACAACTGCAGGCTAATGATGTCATTGGATAGCTTTTATTTCATTCTTAACATACGTTTTTTTTTTTTATTTGGTTTCTCGTATTCGTTCTATCTCTTGTGTATCCAATCACACTTATCAATGGCATCGTCCCGGGTTCGAACAAGTCTTCTCGTTTGTCCCGAGGTTTTATTATACCGTAATATAAAATTGTGTCACTCCTTGTGTATGAAGTTTCAACTTTAGATTTCAAAGAATAATAATAATTTTCCTTTTTAGTTTTCTTATTACTATTTGAACAAGCTCGTATATTATTGAAGTTTGTCTTGCTACCAACGTTATGCACGGAAGTGTGCATTCAATATAATAGTTATATGCAAGCAGACAATTATTATATATACATAATTACTGATGAAACCGTAACGTTTCTATACAATATATTCTGTTATAAGTTTATGTATATAGACGTCTGTTGTTCGGATGACGTCACAGCGTCGTGTTTGAGGGGCCCGAGGTGCAGGAAGGTATACGGGACGCCATGAATGAATTAATAGTTATATATGATAGCATTTATAAGGAATACAATAACAACGAGGAATAAAGTCACATAATAGAGGATACTCTGGTTTGAGCGAGGTTGTCTGACTTGAAGTTCGCTCTCCCAAGGGGCTTCTCTCTTTCTCTCTCTCTCTCTTTCTCTCTCTCTCTCTTCTCTCTCTCTCTTCTTTCTCATCTCTTTCATCTCTCTCTTTCTCTCCTCTCTCCTCTCTCTCTTTTATCTGTCTCTCTCTTTCTCTCTCTCCTCTCTCCTCTTTACTCTCTCCTCTCTCATCTCTCTTATCTCTTCTTATCCATCCCATATTTTCTCTTTCTCTCTCTCTCTTCTCTCTTCTCGGTTGCTATAGACGGCATTCTTCTTTTGTGAATAGAACTATAACTTGACTTTACATTAGTTTGATTTTCATCAGTTTCTGTCTAATTACAACATTCCGACGATATGTATACCTGTAAAGCTTTAGGATTTCATTTAATCCTGTATTCAATATATTCTAATGCCATGCTGGAGATATGAGTGCAACAATGCGTGAACAATACTCACTCCATGTACGAGCTATGCTTATATATGGCACGTATAGGCGTTAGTAGACTGCATATTGTCTGACATTCTCAGAATAGAGTCGACTCGGTCGTGTGACATGGGCTTCTGGGATCTTCTCAATGGAGTGTGAGTTATATGGCGTTTTCCTAGTATTTAACATAACGTGAACGACATTTCTGTTTTGTTTTCATTTTTAAGTCCTTTTTCTAACAAAGTTAGGTGAGTTCATTTCACAAGGCACAGCATTTCGATTTGATTCTGCCAGTCCCAAGTCCTCTTCCTCCTACGTCTCCTCTGCCTGATTCTGCTCTTCCTCCTCCACTTCCATCTCAACTCTTTTCACCACCTCCCTCCATTTCTTTCTATTCTTCCACCATTTACCTCTTTCAACTTCAATCCATACCTCTCCTCTCTCTTCAGCAGCTCTTATCACTCCCATCTTCCATCTCTCTCTCGGTCTCCCCACTCTTCTTCTATCTCCACACATGTCCGACCCTCGTATTCTGGTATTCTATTCCTCTCCATTCTTTTCACATGTCGGAACCAACTCAGTCAAACTCAGTCTCAGTCGAATCTAGTTTAATAATGAACCAAATTATATAATAAACATTATAGAATCATCTCAGGTATCTCAGAATTGGTATTCTTCTCATTTTTGAAAGCATTTAATGTTGATAAAATACATGTTCTATGTTGTTTTTTTCACCTAGCTGCACATAATAAGTGCATACTGAATGAAACGACGATCAAAGTCAACATGAATTATGTAAACTTGGTGTATCCATAAAAGAAGAAGGTCGTCTACCAACTAAACAATCGTAAAATAAATTCGTTAATGCCATAATCTCGCTGCAAATGTACGGTATTTTGAAAGATGCAGTTGTTTTTTCATCGTAAACCTCGTTTTGTAAAATCATAATATCTATAAACCAGCACATCTTTACAAATATGACGTTGATATCTGTGTTTATTATGTTGGTAGCTGATCTTCTTTCGTGGATATATTTATATTTTGTGACGTGGTGCTTTTATTGCTTATGGCTCAATGGTATTAAATATATTCCAAACATAAATTTTATGAATCACGATGGAAACAATTTCGAATCTAGCTGCGCAGTTTTGTTCCCTATAGACAACATGAGCTTTCATACGCATGCGCATATGCCCGTGAATAGAAATTCTTCTCTACGACATGTTCGAAACAATTGCTTCTCGACCGATTCGCTGTTTTTTGAGGCTTTATAAGCAAGTGGCTATTCCATAACTCTGCTTGGGATATGATATCGCGAACCACCCGTGCGCTAGTGCTGTGAGATAGGAGACGGTCGCTCGGAGCCTTCATCTGTCGTGGATACACGTTTACCTCCGATTGTTTCCGATGCTCTTTTGGTTTGTCTTGAACTTGGATCGCTGGAAATCGCAAGACTTGAAGCAAACAAGTGATTGTATTTTGTTCATTCATGGCTGATGTGAATGGGAAAACGCAGCACATGCGTGGTGCTAACCGAGATATTAATATGGAGTTCATTCGAAAGTTATATATACACCTTGATTGTCTATTTATTTATCCCACCGTTGTGGGAATTCGAAGTTGGGTACACGTCGCCCTGCTTTTCTCAGACGTATTTTTCCTAGTACGGGAAATTGAGTTTGCTCTCCTAACTATGTCTTCTATCAATTGTCAAGTCTTGTCTTGTTTCCTTTGATAGAACTTTTAAGTGTCAACTAATGAACACTTTGAGATGATAGAACACTGGTCGACGATACAGTTTATAAGTTCTGACCGACAAACAAATTAGGTTCTCGCTTTGTTTACTAGTAACTTGATTAATTTTCGTGACCAATCAGTAAAGTTCACGAGCCTTTTACCCCGTGACCATTCCATGAGATGACAGCAGGGATTATGGTTGTCATTCGAGGGCAGCCATTTTGGTGGCAATTGCTATAGCTCAAGAGTCCATGCGAGTCAATCTAGCGGAATATCAGTGTTTGGTGATAACTTTTGAACGGTATGAGATATCGAAATTCTGAAAACAAGGAAAGGCAGATATTTTCAATACCTTCAACACGGTGTATAAGTAATAACTATTTATCTCAAATCGCCTGATTGTCAGGCGTATACGCTTAAAAATACACATTTTTTAACCGTATACGCCTAACAATCAGGTGATGTGAGATAAATAGTTATAACATACACCATCTTGAAGGTATTGAAAATATCTTTGATTCCTTCTATTCAGATATTCTATTATTTCTAAACCAAAATTTCAAAAAAAGTCAAACTCTTTTGCCGAAGCCGTGTGTGGTATTAAAATGAAGGTACATTGAATCTATTGCGAAAAATGTTGATTTTAGCTCCACCCGATGTCTGGTTCTCCGAAAAAAAAATCTTGAAAATATAGGAAAATTTGCAATTTTCTTTGGAAATTTTTTTTCACACAGCCGTGTGTGGTATCGAAATGAAGGTACGTTCAATTGATTGCATAAAATGTTAATTATAGCTCGATCCAATGACTGGTTCTCCGAAAAAAAAATCTTGAACACCCCCTCCCGCAGAGGGGTGTCGGAAAATTTATGATTTTCCCTGGAAAAGTTTTGACAGGGCCGTGTGTGGTATCAAAATTGAGAAAACATTCAATTGATTGCGGAAAATTCTTATTTTGTCCCGATCCAATGTCTGATTCTCCGTAAAAAAATTCTTGAACACCCCCTCGCGCAGAGGGGTATGGGAAAATTTACGATTTTCTCCGGAAAATTTTTGTCGAAGCCATGTGTGATATCAAAATGAAGGTACATTCAATCGATTGTGAAAAATTTCAACTTTGGCCCAATCCAATGTATGGTTCTCCGGCAAACATGTTTTGAACAACCCCCTGCAGATCGGGTGTCGGAAAATTTGCGATTTTCTCTGGAAATTTTTTTACACAGCCGTGTGTGGTATCAACATCAAGATACATTCAATCGATTGCATAAAATTCTAATTTTAGCCCGATCCAATGTATAGTTCTCCGGCAAACATGTTTTGAACAACCCCCTGCAGATCGGGTGTCGGAAAATTTATGATTTTCCCTGGAAAAGTTTTGCCAGGGCCGTGTATGGTATCGAAATGAAGGTACATTCAATTGATAGCGGAAAATTCTTATTTCGTCCCGATCCAATGTGTGGTTCTCCGGGAAAAAATTCTTGAACACCCCCTCGCGCAGAGGGGTGTGGGAAAACTTACGATTTTCTTTGGAAAATTTTTCACGGAGTCGTGTGTGATATCAAAATGAAGATACATTCAATTGAATGCGAAAAATTTCAACTTTGGCCCGATCCAATGTATGGTTCTCCGGCAAACATGTTTTGAACAACCCCCTGCAGATCGGGAGTCGGAAAATTTATGAATTTCCCTGGAAATTTTTTATCGAAGCCGTGTGTGGTATCGAAATGAAGGTACATTCAATTGATTGCGGAAAATTCTTATTTCGTCCTGATCCAATGTGTGGTTCTCCGAAAAAAAAATCTTGAACACCCCCTCGCGCATAGGGGTGTCGGAAAATTTACGATTTTCTCTGGAAAATTTTTCACAGAGTCTTGTAAGGTATCGAAATGAAGGTACGTTCATTTGAATGCATAAAATTTTAATTTCGTCCCGATCCAATGTCTGGTTCTCCGTAAAAAAATCTTGAATATCCCCCTGGAAAATTTATGATTTTCTTTGGAAAATTTTTGTCGAAGTCGTGAGTAGCATCAAAATGTTCAAGCAATCGCTAGCTTTCAGAAAATCGAACAATCAGCCCGATCGCATCGTGGGTTCTCCAGCAATCGCCGATCGAATATTGTCGATTTTTTTTGACATACGGGTACTAGTACGTGGAAAAAAACCAAAGTTTCAAAAAAAGTCAAACTCTTTTGCCGAAGCCGTGTGTGGTATCAAAATGAAGGTACATTGAATCGATTGCGAAAAATGTTGATTTTAGCTCGATCCGATGTCTGGTTCTCTGTAAAAAAAATCTTGAAAATATGGGAAAATTTGCGATTTTCTTTGGAAATTTTTTTAGACAGCCGTGAGTGGTATCAAAATTAAGATAAAGTCAATTGATCACGTACAATTCTAATTTCAGCCCGATCCGATGTATGGTTCTCCGGCAAACATGTTTTGAACAACCCCCTGCAGATCGGGGGTCGGAAAATTTACGATTTTCTCTGGAAAATTTTTCACAGCGTCGTGTGTGGTATCAAAATGAAGGTACATTCAATCGATTGCGGAAAAGTTTCATTTCGTCCCGATCCAATGTCTGGTTTTCCGGCAAAAAATTCTTGAACACCCCCTCGCGCAGAGGGGTGTGGGAAAACTTACGATTTTCTTTGGAAAAGTTTTCACAGAGTCGTGTGTGGTATCAACATGAAGGTACATTCAATTGAATGCGAAAAATTCTAACTTTGGCCCGATCCAATGTATGGTTCTCCGGCAAACATGTATTGAACAACCCCCTGCAGATTGGGTGTCGGAAAATTTACAATTTTCTCTGGAAAATTTTTCACAAAGCCGTGTCTGGTATCAATATAAAGGTACATTCAATTGATCACGTACAATTCTAATTTCAACCCGATCCGATGTTTGGTTCTCCGGCAAACATGTTTTGAACAACCCCCTGCAGATCGGGGGTCGGAAAATTTGCGATTTTCTTCGGAAAATTTTTGTCAGAGTCGTGTGTGGTATCAAAATGAAGGTACATTCAATAGAATGCGAAAATATCCAAGTTTGGCCCAATCCACTGTCTGGTTCTCCGGCAAACATGTTTTGAACAACCCCCTGCAGATCGGGGGTCGGAAAATTTTACGATTTTTCTCCGAAAAGTTTTCACAGAGTCGTGTGTGGTATCAAAATGAAGGTACATTCAATCGATTGCGAAAAATTTCAACTTCAGGAAGATCCAATGTATGGTTCTCCGGCAAACATGTTTTGAACAACCCCCTGCAGATCGGGGGTCGGAAAATTCACGATTTTCTCTGTAAAAGTTTTCACAGAGTCGTGTGTGGTATCAACATGAAGGTACATTCAATCGATTGCGAAAAATTCTAAGTTTGGCCCGATCCAATGTCTGGTTCTCCGGCAAACATGTACCTAGGCCTGTACTTATCAATCTCTTTGATTTGTTCTCATTTGAATCCTTTCATCCATAGCCTCACTTGGGGAACAATGATCTTGTAGCAAGTTTCGATGTAATGATGTAGGTCAGAAAAAAAGGGACATATTATTTCAATTATCATATATATATATATTGCCTCATTGAACATATTTTTTCCGGTAATATTTTTTTGGTGTATGAAATAATTCAAATCTCCCGGTAAAATCAGTCATACAAAATGTAAACGAACTTTTTTTTTTATGTTGCTTAACGACCCCACTAACAGCTAGGTTATACGGGGGTACGAATGAGCGGATGATAATGAAACGATGAAATGATGAAAGGTGAAAGGACGTTTACAAAAACCCATGCCTTATGCGGGACTCGAACCCACGCCCAACGGTGACTTCAGTTACTACCGCTAGCGATAGTTGACTGAGCCACCGGGGCGGCTAGATGATCTAGTAACTTGTTGTTCGGACTGTATATAATATCGCTTCTAATAATATGCGACTTCTTCAAAACCACTCGTTATAGCTTTAACATGGAACGGAGCTTTTCCGAGCAGTTTTAATTTTACGTTTAAAGTTGAAAATATACCAAAAATATTCTCAACGGGGCTTTAAGCCTGAGCTGTTTTCGTACTTCCAAGAAATTTTAAGAGAACTTGGGGCTGGTTGGGGAGGGGGGGGGGGGAGGAAGGGAGAGGGAAATGCTGGCGTAGGTGCCTTAAAACAAAAGATGTCTTACCAAAAGCTAAAATGACTCTCATTAGCAAAGTATTACGTTGTTTTTTCCCTCTCTGCTTTTCTTAGGAAATATAAAAACCACAGTGTTCGACTATTCACTGTTTTGAAAGTTTTTCAAGCAGTAATAACTCACAAAGGTTAACGTTCCTGCTATTCTTGTGTATGACATGAACTTTCGACTAAAAACACGAAAATGTCAAATATGAAATTAATAATACATCTATGTATTGTGTAGATAGTGTATTGCAAACCTGACGACAAAAATATGTATAAGCTGGAAAGAAATGACAAAAGCCGCTAGACTCGACTGTCATTTATCTTTTAAAAACTGGACAACATAAAATCTTCAGATAGGAAATGTTCTTGAATTGAATTTAGTTTTAGTTGAAATAAAAACAAATGATTATCAGCGGATCGTTACGATTTGAATAAGTTTATACATTTGAAGTTTCAAGCTGGGATTTTATCAAGTATTAAGATAAATGTTGCCAGACCCGTCTAGATTATTCTGAAGAATCGGCCTAATTATGAACCTGAAGTCCACAATTGAATGAATTGAATTCAAATATATCTTTGTCCATCATTATTGAAGAGTTTTCGTGTATAATCGAATAATCTTGAGATCATTTCTATCTTCCTACAAACTTCATGAGGTCAGTTTCCGGTTCTGTGTCTTGTGGTCTACTCTTTCCTACATTTCGACACTTGTTTGACACTTGACAATTGTTCAGTTCACATCATGCTATAGCTGTAGAGATTGGTATTACAACCTGGTACAGTAT
The DNA here is from genome assembly GCA_907164805.1 of Brachyptera putata. Lineage (NCBI taxonomy): Eukaryota > Metazoa > Arthropoda > Insecta > Plecoptera > Taeniopterygidae > Brachyptera > Brachyptera putata. Next base: position 1,062,299 of record OU015464.1, read on the forward strand.
TTCATATTGTTCCTATATTCAAAATATGTAAATAATTATATCTTGAATAAACATATGTTATCAAAATGGAATCGTATTTTCAATTTCTGTCTTTCTTCTTTTCAGGTAAGTTTCCCAGACCGTGAGACAAGATGGCTCGTACAAATATCCATGTAAGGTAAAATAATATATACTAAAATATATCAACAAATACATTTGTGACGTTCTACATGTGACGAATGAGCGGGTGATAATGAAACGATGAAGTGATGATAGATGAAAGGACGTTTACAAAAACCCATGTCTTATGCGGGACTCGAACCCACGCCCAACGGTGACTTCAGTTACTACCGCTAGCGATAATTGACTTAGCAGCAGTTTATCGGCAGATATTGACCGTAAAGTCGCTCTCAGCACGACCAAATGTGTTGGTTTCCCACAGCGCGTGAATTATCACCTCGGTGTCTTGGCGAGCCATGTTCCCGATAATGCGGTCAGAAGGGAAATAATAACAAATGGTATTGCCGATGTGATGGATTCGTCCGCAGACTGAGACCGGTGGACTAGTGGTTAGAGCGCCGTGACGTAATTCAGGAGACTGGATGTCGATACCCGACCATATACTGACAGATCATTTTCGTGAATTCCGTGTGTAGGTTATGTGAGTTCAACCTTAGTTCTGGGTAGTTAGTGGATTCCATTATGAAAAAGAACTCTCGAAAATGTCAGAGTTATTTCAATAACTATACAAAAGTGAGAGTTATTTGGTTTCATTCCAGAAAATTTGAGAGTTAATTCCATTTACTCTGACATTTGAGAGTGTTTTATATTAATTCTGTAAAAAACATTCAGAAAAATGTGTACCCACTCTCAGACATACTTTTACTTTACTTTACTTGTACGCGATCAGGCCCAAAGGACCGCGCGCTGCTATATGCGTGCTCCTCCACTGAGACCTGTCTCTTGCCACGTGTCCCATCCTAAACCCAGTACGAGCAGGTCCTCTCTGAGTCCGCCACGGGTCTCCTCCCTCGTGGGACCAAGTCCAGAACCGTCGCTGGTAAACGATGGGCGTCCATTCTCACGACATGACAAGCCCACTCCAGGCGCCTGCTTCTCATCAGGCCCACGATATTTGACTCTCCGTACAGTTCCTCCAGCTCCTGGTTGTATCCCCATCATTTCGTCTTGCACTGGACCGAAAATTCTCCTCAGGATTTTCCTCTCAAAGATGAGGAGTTTGCTTAGGTCCTGCTTCCGAACACTCCAGCACTCGCATCCATACAATACAACTGGCTGGATCAGTGATTTGTAGAGCCTGATTCTGAATTGACGGGACAGGCTTCTTGATTTGAGCACGTGACTCGAACGGAAACCTGCCTGATATTCTCCGATCACTGCTTCCGCTCTCACTCTCAGACATATCTAGAGTATTTTTAATACTATCAGATTCTCAGAAGCGATAGTTCGCGGATTAACTTGTTATCACCCTTGGTTGCATGTTATTTCCGTACCTCAGCTGATACATAACTAAATAATACTTAACTAAGAGTTCGTAAAATCGGCGCTAAGAAATTTATAAGCGATGAAAATTTACGTATTGGGGGCTAAATAGGGGTTCCAAACGACTTTCTTCTATTGTTTTGTCTATCCATTAACATTGACGATCAGAAGTTACGATCTGAAATTCTTCGAATTTCTCGAAGAGATTTGAATGTATCAAATACATGATTTAATTTAGAATTTTTTAATGGTATTTTCTTTCGCTTGCTGGGCTTTTGTGGAGAGTGTTTCTAGCATTACTGTTGACTGTCATTCTTAGCACACCGCTTGTTGAAGTTTTAAGAAACATTTGATAGAAAATGTGTTACAAACATTCTGAAAAGCCTTGAAACAAAGCGAACGTAATAAGAATCCTTGTAGAATCTGTGTTTTCAGGCAAGCTTGTTCAGAACTAAGATTATTATAGCTACAGCTTCAACCTGAAGTAAAAGCACTGTTCTCTACAATTCCTCCAGTCTTCCTTGTGATATTGCACGGGATTCCAAATGTATCAGACGGACAGAAAATTGTCTTTTACTCTGGTTCAAACCTCTACACAGTTGTGCTATTCAAGTTCATGGGATTCATGGTGTATAACTATTTGATAGACACAACACCTTTAATAAAATGGCATCGAATTATAAAATAACTCATATCTGAATTATTTTATAAATCAATTTTACTCGATTCGAATCTATTGAACAAGGGTGATTAAAAATTATTTTTACGAGTTTGTATACTTTTCTTCCTTCAATGGTTATCCAGTTGAACTATAAAGGTATTAAACGTTTCTATCCCGAATAGCAACAATAAAATACAAACTTTCTATCGAATCACCATTAAGTGATGTCATTTCGACGCTTCCAACACTTCAGAAGCGACATCGCTCAGGTATTATCGACGCGCCGCGACGCTCTAGCTGTCTCACTTGTTTCATGTTTGTTGCTATGACTTGGACAATAGATGGCACTCTGCGGCTCGGCTGGATGGCCGATTGTCTGCAGTACAACCGGCTCGAATAACAAGGTTGAGGTTTAGAAAAGATTGTTCGAAGTGGTTAGACCCACATATTACCATCTTTGGTTAGACCGGAAATAGCGTTTAGATTTGTCCAAGTTCGGATTAGATAGTTTGTGATTTTAGCTAAGGTTGATTGAGTTAATTGTGTTAGTTTATGCTGCGAGTCACGAGCCCACAACAATGACAACAACAAGAATGCGTGCTGAAACACGTGAAGATACAACTCGATGGTATGATCAACCCCCTTGGGATGCATTTTATTTCATTTTTATACTAATACTGTGTAGATATGTTATGTATCTATTATCTATACGAAGTAAAGCAACTCAGTATCACACCGATTTGATTTTGAACAATAATTGAGCTTAGAATGATTGATAACTTGGAAATTGGAATTGGCAAAAACATGGCTGCCGCAGCTCCCCTGACCGCTGTCATTCTTAATGGCCTATTGGCTATCTAGAAACAATTAACGACTGGTGATAGATGGGACGTATTAAACGGTGGGGGGGGGCACTAGGGTACCCGGATATCAAGACTTATCATTTCAAAATATAGTTTTTGATAATAACCATTTCACTTATAATTGAGACGAAAATTCCGCGAAGATTTTTCAACTATTTGTTCCATATGGATTATAATCTCTGAAAAAAGAATCTATATTCACTATCAAACTTATGAGCAGATCGAGGGGTTAACAACTCCTGAAATCCGGTGTACACTTGCCATGAAATCCCATTGAAAACCCCTTGAAATCGGTATGAAATCCCTGAAATCACTTGAAATCGCCTTGAAATCCGTATGAAATCTCTTGAAATCCCCTAAATTTCTTGAAATCTCTGAAACCACCTGAAATCAGGTGTACACCAAATTTGCGAGTAGTAACCCCCTCGGAGTCTTCTACCAATATGATATTATAAACACAAATATCGGCACGAGTGTTTCCCTGCTCAATCTTATAATAATTAGCGGCGCTCAAAGGCACTTGTCAACGCATCAACAGGTTTTAACTGTTTTACATATTTCAAAAGCACATTGTTATTTCCCAAACCATTTTCAACTGCCATATTATGAAATCTGTTGAAAGTCTACACAACGTTTGATGTCGATTAAAACATATTCTCTAACGCATGCATGTACTTTGCCATTTGCCATGTTGCATTCAGTGTAGTGGAAAAAACCGTCCATTTATCTTTCGACATGACAAATGTCATTTAGCACTCTAGTGCTATTGATTTGTATGCCTTTTATAAGCTTAATAATGATATTGCATGACAAACAGAAATACGTAGAGTTTTGTTGCAGGTTTTTGCCGGTAAACACTCAGTTTATCAATATTAGTTGTTCGATTCGAACGGAATTGTTTAGCAGCCTGCACTTGCATGATCACAATATTTATCAGTACTTTTGCAGTCGTTCAAAAACGTGTTCCGAAAGTTAATTAGAATGATTTGTTTGGGTGATAATTCCATGAAGGTCACCATGGTCAATGAATATTCTGAAAATGATTGTCAGTGCTTCAATATTACATCCAACGAAAACAAAGTCGTCGACACGGAAGGAAAGTGGTTGGTAAACAAACATACAGATTTATGTTTTTCAACCCACTTCTGTAATATATACCCACTCATCGTCTCCTAATAACATACTCGATCGCAATGAAAACAACGTCGTCGATGCGGGATGAATTTAGTTGAACTTATTTTGCATGTTTGTTTTTAATTACCTTCTATACTCTATATAGTAGAATGAACGAAATTTCGTGATAGTTTTGCGATGTTTGTTTTTGTCTTGTTTTTACTGTTGGATGAAGCTCATATATCCTCTAGCACTATGTACCTACACTAATTTATTACAGTATGCGTAATGATTATGAATGTAGATAAACAAGAAATATTTGATCATAAATCGATTTTAGAATAGTTGCAAACTCATTCATCTGTTACTCATTTGATTGATTGAATATTTATGTACTTAGTACTATGATAAAATATAAATATATGGATGGAATACAATACTGAGAACGCATGCACCCTGAACCGTCATAAAGAGACCGGGGCTCGATTCCCGCCAAGGTCGAGTATCCTAACAGAGGTCCATCACGGTTTCCCCCAGTGTGTGCATTCCAGTACGATGTAATCCGGTTTTAGAGGGTTAATACCGGTTTTTCAATACACGTTCAGCACAGGCTTAAGTTGAAACTGGGTTCATCTTGTACATGAATGCTCCCACTGGTGTTCATGTCTATTACTTGGATACTTGGATGGCCGTCTAACAATTGGGCCACGTTCGTTTACGTCTCACTGTCCAAAACACCTATCAGTTATCATCCTCACTTCTTCCTATTATATCATGTTCTGTTCATATAACGTCTTACCGAAGAGATGGTCGTACCGTGGACGAGTCGCACCAAAGAGATTTACAGGGGTTTTTCATGGTTTCCCTCTGTAGTCTAGGCTAATGCCGGGATGGTTCCTACAATAAGTCGGCCATGACCGCTTCCTTCCCACTATCCTTCTCATTACCCAAGAACCTTCATCTCATCATCCCATCATCTCATTAATCATCCATCCGACGCCATTAGATCTCAGTTATCATAACAGTGCGTCGTTAAACCCAATATATATATATAAAAAAATATATATAGTGTCATGTGAAATCTCTTAACTCACAAGCCGTCTCCTCCCCGTACAACCTTTTCATCGGCATATTTATATCGCTCAGTTGTTGACGAGGTCGTTTCATGCGATCCGCGAGGTGAGGGACACATCTGGCCTTGGTTCGATCCCCGCCACCGTTCATCTACACAGTTTTTCTCCGTGATGTCCCTCTGTAGTCCTGGCTGATGCTGGTTTGGTTCTACAGTATACCACGACCGCTTCCTTTCCACTATCCTCCACATTACCCACGAAACCTTCATATCGTCTCAAATTAGTCTTCTATCCGACGCCATTAGATCTTAGTTATAATCACAGTGAGATCGGTGAACTCAATATTTATATAAAATATAACATCTCCATCCGAATCATTCATCCATCGTTTCCGGATCTTCTTAGGGAAGACATCTCATCCTTATATCAGTTCTTGTCCCAATTACAGTCACTTTTCTGCAATTTCCTGTTCTTTTCCTGTCGCTCCCTTAAGCATACTTAATTCTTCAAGCATACTTAATTATTTTTTCCAGTTTGTTTTTATTTGATCCCTTGAAGCGATCAAATGCTCTACGACTGTGTGTCGATAATAATGGCTCACTATAACGCTTTGTATGATGTATATATATATATATATATATATATATATATATATATATATATATATATATATATATATATATATATATATATATATATATGCCGCCCCGGTGGCTAAGTCAATTATCGCTAGCGGTAGTAACTGAAGTCACCGTTGGGCGTGGGTTCGAGTCCCGCATAAGGCATGGGTTTTTGTAAACGTCCTTTCATCTATCATCTCTTCACCGTTTCATTATCATCCGCTCATTCGTACCCCCGTATAACCTAGCTGTTGGTGGGGTCGTTAAGCATCATTAAAAAAAATATATGTATATATATATATATATATATATATATATATATATATATATATATATATATATATATATATATATATATATATATATATATATATATATATATATATATAATATATATATATATATATATTGAAATGTATTGGTAAGAATGTGACATATCGAACTACACGTTTTGCGTGACTTTTGTTTATTTAACCAATAAAAAGGATAGAGAACGAATAAGGATGAATCGAGGCTGGATTTGCTGACTCGACATCGTTTGAGGTTTCAACTTTTCAGGATCATGATGAAAACCAAATCATTTCAATTATTCTGATTCCAGACCGACATTGTTCCACGAAGTTCAGACTAAACACCGCGTAGTTTATTGTAAATATTCCCCAAACCTGTGTACCAACGATATACCACGATATTATACCATTTATTAGCAAATTTGCATATTTATTTTCACATCATTTCTTACACATTGTCCATGTATTTCACTGATTCAGCCATCTTGAAATAACATGTGGTACAGAATATGACGATGTTTGACTTTGTGTAAATCGTGCAACTCTGGCGTGGGTTCGAGTCCCGTACGGTTCATGTTTTTTTATCAACATCATTCATCGTTACTGGCACATTTTCACCCTCAATTACCGGTATCCTTGTTGTTGACGGGGTCGTTAAACAAACAATAACCATCAGTAAGTAAGATTATACCGGTACATGTAGCTCAGTGACCAGAGAGCGAGGATAGATGTGGACCCAGTTCGATTCCCGCCGTTATTCATCTAACTGAGGATGTTTAAGTTTTTCCTCTGAAGGCAATAAGTAAATGTTCATTATGTTTCCTTCAATATGGGCTACGACTGCTTCCTTCCCACTGTCCTTCCAATTACATAGAAATATCATACCACAATGATCATCCATCCAACGCCAATAGATCTTAGTTATCGTCGAAGTGCGTCGATGAACCCAGTCTCATCAGAATGAATTGGTGTATTTAAGATTATACTCTCAACCTTAATTGTTACTGGTGAGTATAATCGACTCTACCTTGAGTTAATTCAGTTGTCATCGGCTCATCGTATCAATCAAACTGTGTAAAGCTCCCCCCCCCCCTTTATCCCTAAACCTACATTCAAACCGAATTGTTGCGTTTATCCTATTCACTCATTCCAATCGCGTGATCATCATCAACGTATCGCAAATGAGTTATTCCTACAGAACAGTACCGTTAATGAAGTAACCAGATGCTTGAATTCCTTTCCATAATTCGCCTCGCATCAATTTTCCCAGCTATCACAAGCTGAGGTCGGACGGGGCTCGCGTATTATACCCGGCCTCCCAATTAAATAACAAATTGGTTCAATTTACAAAAACTCATTACCACGTTATAAACTCGGATGTGTGAAAGCGTGAATAGACGACACGGCTGTTCGGTTAGCGACGATTCGGTGTTCCGTGGCTCGTTTCGTTTCTCATGGAGACAAAGCGCGATTAAATTTCGCCTCATCTTGCGTTGAGTTATCAGACCATTAACAGATATCCACCTACTTGCCATTAATTACGAACTGTATAATGAGCAACAACTGGCGGTAATAGGGCTGCCTCAGGGCTGCCTGACGGTTGGCTAGAGATTCTATTAGATGAGCGTTAGCCGAAAATTTCCATGCAACTCCTACCGAGCTTTGTCTGTGTTGTGCTTTTTGTTTGTAAACACTGCACAGGTCGCAGGGTTTGACCGATTGACATGAAACTTTTTTTTTCAATCAAATCTATCCAACTTAGAACTGTATAGTTTTGAGGTCTAATCGGTCGGACCATTTTTGAGAAACATCATTTAGAAGTTTCTAAAAACCTCATAAGATTTGACTGAGTGGAAAAAATTGAAAAATTAAATCTCTTCAATATGATTCAAATTTCCCACAAATGTGAACACAAGAATAATATACATGAATAAAAATTTGGTTTGATATTCGGACCAGCCATTTTGGAGAAAATAATATTATAAATGTATTTTATTCATCGGAAAGATAGAAATATTAGTTGAAAAATGTTGCATTGTCGAAGTCACGGCTTTCTAGATTCATTGACATCGGATGAAGTTCATTTCAAATGATCAAGGTTTGTAGAGTCTTTATATAGACATCTCGCGCATCGTACAACGCACATCCTGCGTTTGCCTAGTTAGGGGAAACACAGATATTTTTAATACCTACCAGGTGGTATTCAAAACCTATTCAACTCATTTCGTAAAATTGTATACAGTTGAGAACATATTTTTTAGTTGTATATACGTTTGTCATCATGAGATTTACGTTGAATAGTTTTTCTAACACCATCTCAGAGGTTTTCAATTTACCTGTTTTTTCCCCCGCATTAGAATTCTGACATCTCATACCGTTCGAAAATTATTTTTTTTAAGTCTTATTTTCTCTAAATCGGCTTCCGTGCACTCTAAACGTATATTCGCAAGAATTGTGTAAACTGAAATATATTTACCTGCGCGGCGAAGAAGTATGGTCCCAGGCGGCACAGTCATGGTGTCAAAGTTCATTGTTTTAAATTCAAAATAGTATCCAGATATTTATATTCATTTGGTGACGAGAATTTCTCGAAGTCAACAAGTTTCGCTTCTAACTTGACTTTTCACTTATTAATATGTATGAGGGCTTTTCATTTTTTTTATGCTATTCAAATGATAATGTTTAGTGTCTAGTTATCTATATTTATGTAGTTCTTTGTACTACTTGTTTAATATATTGTAATTACTAATTTACTAATAATTTGTAAATGGTACTGCCACACTCAAGCTTTCAATGTTATCTATAAGTTATCTTGTAAAATATGTCATTTGTGTACCGATTTCCACGAAAGAGGGTTGAAGGAATAAACACTACTACTTCAAAATACTTAATACTACTAAACGATTTCCTTAATTCATCCTCAGTTTCATTTGAAAAACAATGATTGTCTATCAAGATTTCAAAGTTGATGAACAAAATCATAATATTCAGTTTGGGTTTCTATCGCCAACCTACTGGAAAATCACAATATCTCAAAATACCACAGCTATATACAACTGTAACAGTGTAATTCGTGTCTGTTATATTGGTAGACTGCATTCTTCTCTCGTGGATACAAGTATACACAAGACAACTACCGACGGAAAAGATGCACTTTAAATATAGTGAAATGTATTTCACTTTTTTAAGCTCCAAGTTTTCGTTCTTTCTTCGTCTACAGTTCTACTTTAGTTTGAGGAATTGAAGAGCTGTTCTCAAGAACGATGAACATGACATGTTTCCTCAAAGTGCTTCTCTTCTGAATAAGGATAAATATCCATTTATCTGCACAGAGAGAAGAGTTCAACCAGAATCTAAACATTACGAATAGAATCGTATTCTTTTCCAGTAGACAACAATACGTGGTGAATCTGTGACGTATCCTCACCTGATCTTTGGGATGTTTTATAGGTCTATAGGGTTTTCTTGAGTGACGGTCAGAGGTAGGTTCTTGTCTTGTGATTGGTCGAGATTGTGATTTTAGGGTTCGAGCCCTGCCCTACTCAACCCTAACCATAATCACAACCTAACATAACCCTAAAACTGATCGGTTGTGAAATGTGCATATTCAACTTCACGCAAAATTTCATTTTTTTGGAAAATGAAAATATCTTCTTTTTTTTCCGTCATGTTATTCTGAAAGGTATTTTTGAAATTTCTAGAATTCATAAAAAAAAAAATTACCCCCCCGATAATGCCACAAAACTTAACAGATCTAAGTTAGATGAGGAACCATAGTGAAAAAAAGCTTGAAGTTGATATCTGTAGCCGTTTCCTCCAAAAACAAATTAAATGAAAAAACAAATGAAGAACCTTTCATCTCATCTTCCCATCATCTTATTCATCATTCACCGACGCCAATAGATCGTAGTTATCAGTACAGTGCGTCGTTGAACCCAATATAATAGAAGAACACATATTGAAAAAACGGCACCTCCACCAAAAAGTCAAGTGCACTATTGAATATTGGCCTTGCATGCCGTTAGATAATGAGAATAGGCGATGTGATTCACAACAGTGTACTCAGTTGTTGGATAGTTGATCAAATTCGTTACATTTGTTCTGTTTTTGTTGTTTTTAAATATAATTATGTTCGTATAGGCCTAGTGTTGAGAGTTTTCTGTACCCTGAAGCATCTTTCCCTCAAGAGCGGGTGGGCGCCAATTCAGCGAAATATCAGGTTTTTGGTGATAACTTTCTGACGGTATGAGATGTCACAATTCGAATACGAGGGAAACACAGATATGTTTAATACCTTCACAGTCATGTTACTTACGTAAAAACTATCCAACTTAATTGTCAAAAACGTTTAGAGCTAAAAAAATGTATTTTACAGCTGTTTATTTGTACAGCTGTTTAGCTGTATCAATTATAAATGTAACTCATTATTAAACAACTTACATAGGCCTAAAGTGAAGCCTTTCTCCGTAGCTCAGTCAGCTAAGGCACCGCTTTAGAAACTGAAGTCACCGTTGAGTGTGGATTCAAGTGGACCCATAAGGCATGGTTATTGTGAACGTCATTTTACTTATCATCACTTCAAAATTGCATCATCACCTACTCATCCGTACCCCCGTATAACCTAGCTGTTGGTGGGGTCGTAAAGGAAACAATAATCCATCAGTCAATATATATTTAACTAATTATTATTCGATGATATCAATTTCAAATGTTTGATTACAAATATTCAATACTCGACTTGCTACTAGAATACAAAGCTGCACACGTTAACAAGTAATATTATTATCGGTGCATCGAACAAGTTCACATGTAACAAATGTGTCTATACGCACACAAACAGACACTATACGCACACAAACACGCCACCACAGTGTTCCGGCGGAGTGTTTTGATAGATGATATTCGCACTTGTATTTATTTAGTTCCCAGTTTGTTTGAGGAACCGCCACAGGGTTGTGATCAACATCCCTGTTTACAACATATTGTACATATTGATAGTAAACACAGAATACAGCCGTGAGATATTTCATCAGGAAAATACTCATACTGTTTCTTCTTTTTTTAATCAATTTATATTTTTTCAATTTAGACTCGGGCCTATATGTAGAGTACAGCTTGAATCAAAAGTAAAAGTCTTTTTCCCGTCGGATCGAACCGGTCCGGATGTCGATATTATATAGAATTTAGAATGTATCAGACGAACTAAAATCGGACTTTTTCTCGGTTTAAGCTTTGTATAATTGACATTGAATTCAATTGATCTACGTAAGGTTTTTCCATTTCACTCTACTTATACTACGTAATTGCCACTAGGAAATCCATCACATGCATTGTAAGATGAGCGAGGTTGTTATAGGCCTATGGAATGTAGACTACTCGAAAGGTAAATACACACAGGGGCGTCAGAACATTTTGAAAGTTGGGGGGGGGGGGGGGGGGGGGGAGAAGCTCAACAATTGCGACCAAAATGACAGCTAATTTTAACAAAGTTGGTTTCAACAGGAAACAATGCGGCAAATTGAGTCTTGCAAGACCTTTTCTTGTCCCCCTTTACCCCCCTTGGCCAAAAGAAGGGAAGGCAATGCCCCCCTTGGCACACTAATTGCCAGTTGGCCACACCAATTCTCTGTCCCCTTCTATAGTTAATTCTTCCTCCGTGGAAGCATTCTCTATGCTAAACTACTAATTTACACCATAATTTATTCCGAATTTGCTCGAAATGTCTACAATAATTAACATATAATATCTTTCGTGGATATACATCTTACGCTATCAGTAGCAAGTAGCAAGTTGTGTGTATTATCGTTGGAAGCGAACACAATTGTTGTCAGTACTTGAACCCTGCAGGCGCACTTGTAGTTCGCACTTACAAGTCATTGCGACTGTACAAACGAATAATAATGTCGAAATAGTTTTGAGATAGAAGAAAACTCGAGCTGGAAGTGTAGATATTGAGCATAGATGCATGTCTTAGCTTTAGAACAGGTATTCATACGACTATTTCCTGGCTCAATTATTATATGATTAGCCGCCCCTGTGGCTCAGTCAACTGATATTCCGCTAAATCGACTCCCATGATGTCATACTTATCATATAAGTAACGTGACACTGACAATGTTAGCTGTGGGCAGGTTCCTCTGGATTGTCAGTCATTGTAAGGTCCGACGAGGAGTTTACAACTCGAAAGTTTGGTGTACACCTGATTTCAGATTTCAGGTGATTTCAGGGATTTCAGGGATTCCTAGTGATTTCAGGTGATTTCAGGTGATTTCAGGGATTTCAAGTGATTTCAGGGATTTCATGTGATTTAAGGGATTTCATGTGATTTCAGGGATTCCAAGTGATTTCAATGGGATTTCAAGGGCATTTCATAGCAAGTGTACACCTGATTTCAGGAGTTGTTAACCCCTCGGGGTCCGAAAGTAGAGGTCTATCCGAGGACCTGCTTTCATTCACGAGTCTATTTCTGTTCTTCATGTCACTCGATGTCCTGCCTAACACATGCGAGCAATAAACCCAAGTGCGTGCATGCGTTGTCAGTCTGTGGTCATCCTGCCATTATCTGCCGCGAGATGCATCGTGTATCGTGTAGCTGTGTCCACGTGCGTCAATAACTCCCGCATTCATTCCAACATCTTGACAACGTCTTTGACAATCATGCGATGTCAGTCCTGTGGTCATCCTGCCATTATCTGCCGCGAGATGCATCATGCAGTAGCTGTATCCACGTGCGTCAATAACTCCCTCATTCATTCCAACATCTTGACGACGTCTTTGACAATCATGCGATGTAATTACTCCACATAATACTAATGAGGTGGATATTGTTTTCACCTGCTGATAATTTTCTTTGTAATCTAGATTCTCTTTGTTATTGTATATTGTCGAGAATATATCCTTTGATTATAAGTGTGTTATAATGACGGAAGAATAGACTGCTAATGACTCGTGGTCTAGTTGAAGAGTTGTGACGTCACCCCCCTCCCACTTCTTAGATCATGTGATATCCAATATGGCGGACGGGCTAGCTATTATTATTATTATTTATTATTTTACTAATTACAGCTTTGGACTCACATCCGGTGGCAGTTTTTTTTTTTTTTTTTATTTTTTAAAGAATATGAATAAGAAATATGAAATAATAATAACGAATGAATGGGTAATGAATGAATGATTATTATATACAATTATGATCATAAAATAAATGGGTAGATGAAGGTGATTAGATTACACTGAAGTGAAACTTGGCCGAACGATACAGCCAAGCCTCAATTGGGGAACATGATTTTGTATCGAGTTACGATGTTAATTAAAAAAGTGTAAATGCCAATCTCATTTCATTCCTTTTGTGATTGTAGTATGTTGGTATATTAAAAGAAATTTAGCCATGATAAAGTTTCGATGTGAACACCGGTCCTCACCTCTTCATCACTTATTACGAGAATGTCTTTGAAAGCTCATTTGATTTGAGTGAATAGTGCATTATGCTTTGATAATGAATCGAATGAGGAATGTCAAGAATGTGGAGTAATTAAATCGTGTTTGGTTCGTCCGCATTCAAAAGGAGTTTGAGGTATTCTTTACCAACAACGAATACCAACGTGATAAGGAGAAGCAAAATACCGCTTATTTATAAATCACTGAAGGAGCGTATTTATCATTCATACACACACACACACACACACACACATATATATATATATATATATATATATATATATATATATATATATATATATATATATATATATTCATATATATAATTCACACCGAAAAAAAAAGACTGTATGAAAAAAAACAGCCGTCAACAAAAAAAATATCCCATTCAAAGCCTATATTGTATAAATATGCCACCTTGGAATATACTATTTTTATTATTTTTTTATTTTTTTTCAGTTGAAAGAATTTTCATTTGCTGTATATATTTCATATTATGTGTCAGTGTAAGTCAATATTATCATATTCTTTTTCACAAAGTAGTGTTGCTTACTTTACACCCCCCCCCCCTCTTCTCTCCCATATAGCTACACATCTGTTTTCTTTCTCTTCACCACACTGACATATTTTTCTTTTCACGCCTTTCTCACCAGAATTTGAATAAATAGAACGCCATTTCGTCCTGGTAAGTATCATGTGATCCTGTCTAGTTCGTTTTCGAACCGCACCGAGATTAGCGCCATATACGTATAACTAATAACATTTTGCGGTGTTATTAATCGCACTTTCAATGCGTGGCCATGCGTGGTCTGTTCTCAACTTCGCCCATCATCGACGCGTGATATTTCACATAATGGCTCCTCGAAAATAAAGAAGATATATTATATTTTTATAGTCATTTTGACTGTTAACATAACTGACTTGAACGTAATATTTTGAGTAATATGAACATAACAGCTATTACTCGTAATTGTATATCATGTTTTAGCTTCGAACAAACATGATTTTAAGTGTATTTAAGTTTATGTGAGAGATGTAATTAGAATCTGGATGTACCAAGGCTCCTCGTAATGACTGAAGATCTTGCAACCACGTCATGATGTTAAAAGTTTATAAGACAAACTTAATATTAAACACACCAACCGTTGTGTACTTGACATTTTTACTGTCATGTTTTAAATTTAGTTATTATATCATTAAATATAGTCTTCTGTTGGGATCAGTTAGTTTTGAATGTTCGTAATTCACATTAAAGCTATGAGAGGAAACGCTCGAGTCATATTTTAGCGATTTAATAGCTTGGAGTCTATATTGTTCGATTTTTAGTATGATAAAGTGTCGACTAGTATTTATGGAAATAAGTGTTGCAATATCGCATAAAAGGTTTCTTAAAGGACATCAAGATCTTAGAACTAGATTTTAACGAATAATGACGATATTTAGTTGAATAATTGTAGAGAAAACTGGAAATCGCCATTATCTCAATTCCGAAGATAATCAATCCATTTGTCCTCCAGCGCGGACCTGTTGGTCCTTATTCTGAATCGTGACGTAGACATGACTCGATTCTGTTTGTATCGCTATACAGAATCAGTACTGCCTACGTCATGACTGTAGTCTTTGAGGGACAAGAACACAGTTTTAATTTCTGAAATTGAGATTGTGATTTATAGTTTTCTCTAAAATTGGTGAAATAATTATCGTCATTATTTATTAGAATCTAGTTACAGGGTTGTGATGGCCTTCGAAATTGAAGCGTTTATCTCAACTGACAATATCTATTTTGGAAATATTTCATTTTCAGAAAATATAATGTTGATCCGCATGGTATAATTTATATATCACAAATATATATATACATATATATACATAGCTTTTAGGTAAGAAAACGTTTAGGGCCGATATATCAAGGTTTCATTGTTGATAAAAGAGAAAAACGTGAAACAAAAGTGATCCAGTGACGTATGATTGGTAAAATGTCAATCTGTAATTCAGACTGACTCTCATAATACGGTATAATACGGTATAATACGGTCACTAGAATACGAATTGATTACATATAGAAAATGACGCGTAATTCTTCTCTAAAAAGCGTCCTCGATCTATTTCTATGATTCGCTAGAATTGTTTTCTTGACAGTAACTGAAATAATCTGCTCCTCCTCCCCCCCACCCTCGAGCCACAGCCCACAGCATCAACGTCCGGTCTCAAGACTCCCACGCGCGCTGAAGTTGGTGGAGGCGCCGGGTTTATTGAGCATACGCTACGTACGGTCGCGGTCACATACAGTGGTCGATCGTTATACAGCGAAATGCATATTAAAAAAATACCATATAACCTATATATAGGCCTATATATTAATATATATATATATATATATTATATATATATATATATATATATATATATATATATATATATATATATATATATAATAATATTTATATATATATAGATATATATATATATATATATATATTATAGATATATATATATATATATATATATATATATTCAGGCCTGTATGTGTGTTTGCATGAAGTTCTTTAGCTCCATGTTTTTCCAGAGCCCATGTTGCGCTCGTCGAACGTGTTTGAGGAACATTTAGCTCTGATTTGTGATGATGATAAAAGATTTGCTTGACGATGCATCACCGCCCCTAACCGAACATTAGCCCACACTGATCTTATTGATTCCGTGTAACTTATTCCGTCAAATTACTTCTCATTTCAAAAGGCGTCTGGCAATGTCTGTGAAAAGTTATGCGTGTAATAAGTTTTGTCGAGTCTCAATTTGGTAATTATGGATCAGTTCAAGTGGAATATAAGCCATTTCAAGAATCGAGCCAGTATTATTTTCTTCATGATATGCATTGATTACCTGACAAGAAGTTACTGACGAATGAATGAATAATTAAAATGAATAATTTGTTGTCGGGTATGTGATGGGCTTATCGACAGAACAGAAGAATACAGACTTGTGAAGATATTCAGGGGCAACAAATCAATTGGTAGAAGATCTTCTGGTCACCCAAGGATAATATGGAGAGACAACAATTAAATCTCTGGAAAAAAAGTCTGGAAGCCTAGAATGAAAATGAATTACAAGAAAAAGATGAAATAAGAAGGAGAAAAATAATGATAAGAATTAAATCAAGATTTTTTTTTCATCAACTTCGAAACTTGATACAAAAACATTGTTTCTCCAATTAAGGCTATGGATGAAAATGAAAGATTAGATGGTTTGACCTGGGCACCACAAGGGCGATCTCACCACCCCGTAAATGAATATATAAAATGGAATACGGAGAGAATAACTTGATGCACCGTGTACAGCGAACCAATAATTGAGAATACAATAACCAAAGAGACTTGGTTTGTTTGATTAAAAGCGCGTCAGATTCTCAGCACTTGATAGTCAAAAATCTCAGTTGAGCGAGATGAGGACGCTGCTAAACCCGGGACCCGGTCCCGCATCAGTTGACTCCTGCGTTTAAATAAGAACGTAAAGGGCAACAATCTGACGCCTTCTCTCGTACACAAACCAGCTACTAGACGTTTGTAAACAAACAGTCATCCTGACGTCTTTTATAAAACATAACACTCCACCTCCTAGCAAAACTTTCTGTCTTGGAGGAACCTTCATACATTTCACAGAAAGGAAAAAAAGAAAAACTATTTTTTAAAAATATATATTAATAAAAATATATAATTTTATATATAAAATATTAATAATAATATTATTATAAATATATGTATATAAATATTACTGGAGAGGGCCGAGTGCTGCCATGAACCGTCATTCAAGGACCGGGGGTCTTTTTTCATGGTCGACCGTCCTGACGGTGAAAAAAAAAATAAAATCCCTTCCTCTCCCTTTCACCCTCATTCATTTACCGGGGGCCAATAAACGAAATCCTCATAAAGTACGTCGTTTTAACCCAATATTATATAATATATATATTTTCCCCCTGAGTTGGGGGAGGAGAGAAGGGGGGGGGAGGGGGGGGGAGGGGAGGGGGAGGAGGAGGGAGGAGAAAAAGGGGGGAGAAGAGAGAGAGAGAAAGGGGAGAGAAGGGGAGAGAGGAGAGAAGAGGGGAGAGAGAGAGAGGGGGAGGGAAGAAGGGGGGAGAGGAGAGAGAGGGAGCTCTTACAAAAACCCCTTTCCCAAACTTTAAAAACACCCATTCCCGAGGTTTTAAAACCACCCCCAAAACCCTCCTGAAACTTTTTTTTAAAAGCCCTCCTAATTAAGAAAGGAGAAAAGAAAAAAAAAAAAAAAAAAAAAAGAAAAAAAAAAATAAAAAAAAAGGGAGAAGGCCCCGGGGAGGGCAGAAGAGAAGGGAGAGGGGGGAGGGAAAGGAGGGAAAAAAATAAAAACACTTCCACTATATTCACTCTTCTACCCGAGAAATAATTTCGAGTCCTTTAAAGCGTTTTGCCCCCAAAAAAAATTTTTTTTAAAAAAAATTTTTTTTATTAAAATTTCCTGGGAAGGAAGAGAAGGGGAATAAAAAAAATTTCACTTGTTTCTATCGTTTTGGTGGGAAAATTCATTTCTGGGGGGGGGGGGGGGGGGGGGGGGGGGGGTCGTATCGTCGGCGGTGCTGTCGGGTTTGCGCGCCGATTTGCTAAAAACAAATCGGTGTTTTCCCCAAAAGTTTGGTGTAAAGCGGTTTATTTTCCACGGCATATAAGAAAATAATAGGGAGGGTGAAACTTTTTTTTGAATCTTGGGTTTTCCCGGGGGGGGGGGGGGGGGGGGGGGGGGGGTTGGGGTTAATATTCCCTTCTTGCTTCTTTTTTTTTTTTTTCCCCAAAAACCCCCCGGTTTCTTTTGTCCTCCGTAAAAGTCCATGACCCCCCCACAAGTTAATAATTTCTCCCTTGTCCCCTTTCTTTTTTATTTTATTTTATAAATGAGCGATAGCGAAGACATATGTTCGGTATAAATTGGGTTTCTCTCTCTCTCACTCTTTCTGTCTCTTATACTTACTTAGAAACTCTCTCTCTTTTCCCCCTCTTTCCTCTTTCTCTCTCTCTCTCTTCTCTCTCTCACACCCCCCTCTCTCTCTTTCTCTCTCACACACCTTTTCTCATGTACCCTCTCTCCCTTCTCTCTCCCTCCCTCTCTCTCTCTCTCTCTCTCTCTCTCTCTCCCTCTCTCCTCCCTCTTCTCTCTTCTTTATCTCCCTCTCTAACACACCCTCTCTTTATCTCTCTCCCTCTCTCTCACACTGTTGAAAATGATCCCTGAATCCACTTCCCGCGCACAACCTGCAGGATCTGGCTCGCATCTCGCAGCGACGAGAAGGATCTGAATCGTTTCCCGCATTCGATCGCCGTGAAGAAGCAGCTCGATTGCCGTTGTGACGCGAGGCAATGAATTGGCTCCAAGATTCACACTCACAAACTGGGAGTCGAGATTTCCTACCATCTCTCAGGATTTCCATTTCCCTTACTTGACCCCCCCCACCCCTCGTGTTCAAACAAAGCTGTGTGTTCACAAATGGTTACCAAAAATATCGCGAACAATGACATTGTGGACTGTTTTTTTTAAAATCAAATAAAGGGGAACCTTTCAAGGTTTATTCTGTCATGGGAATTAAATATTAATCTTGTTCTTTTACATAAGGGGGTTTGATTTAAAGTTTTATTAAAAATGAATTTGAAAAAATTTTCAAATTATACCAACCTAAAACTAATGAAAAATTACCCATCCCTTTATTCGGAACCAAATTTCCCCAATGTGGTTTACTTTTTTTTTAAAATTTTACTTTTAAGGTTTTAACCCCCTTTCAACGCAATTTATATTAATGTGAAATTCCCGGTTCGAATTTAGTTGAAATTTTTTTTCCTTTAAGGACCCAAAAACAACTTGGGATTTTACCTGATTTAAAAATCTTGGGGGGTTAAAAAAGTTTCCCTTTTTTGGGGGAAACTCCCCCCCCCGCCCTTTTTAAAAATTTAAGGGGGTTTTACTTTTTCTGTTTCTTTTCTTTTTAAAATCGTTTTACTAGTTTCCCCCCCCCTTTTCTTCCCATTTTTCCCCCCCCCCCCCCGTTTTTTTTTTTTTTTTTTTTTTTTAAACGACCCCCCCCCGGGCCCCCCCCATCCCCCCCTCCCCCCCCCCCCCCCCCCCCCCAAAACAATTTTTTTTTTTTCCCCCCCCTTTTTTTTTTTTCCCCCCCCCCCCCCCCCCCCCCCCCCCCCAATTCCCCCCGGAGGGAAGCCCCGTTTTAAAACGGTCGACCCAAGGCCCTTTGCCCCTTTTTGGAAATGTTTATTGTCCAAAAAAGATGGGGACTTTTTTTGGGTTTCGAAACGCCCCTTTTTCCCCTTCGAAAAACAATAGGTGATTCTTTTCTCTTTTTTCCCCTTCTTTTTAAAAAAAAACCGGGGGCCCTTTTTTCCCCTTTTTTTAAAAATTAAAATCCCCGGATTTCCCTTTATTTCCCCTCGAAAATTTTTAAATTTTTTTTTAAATTTTTTACATGTTATTTTTATTTTTTTTTAATATTTAAAATTAAATTTTCCTTTTCTTTTTCTTCTCTTCCTTCTTTTTCCCTCTTAATTTTTTCTTCTTTCCATTTCTTCCCCTTTTTTTCAAAAAAATTAAGACAAAAGAGGGTTTAAGGGGATGCAAAATTTTTCTGACCTTAAATTCTCCAAACCTTTTAAAGGGGTACTGGGTTTTCTTTTTTTCTTCGACGCGCCCGGGAAAAGATGGGGCTTTTTGGGGGTTTGTACCTCAAAAGGTTCCGTTTAGTTTTGCAAAATTCCCGTTTGATTGAAAATTAATGCCCGTTTTTATTCCCTTTATAAAAAAGGGTTTAAGAGAATTCTCGTTTTAAAATTTTTGGGGAAGTATTGGGGTTCACTTTTGAAAATTTAAGGTAAGAGTTTTGAAAATACAAATTTTTTAAAAACCTTAAAAACATAAGTGAAAAAAAATTTTATTATAAATTTTTGCCCCTTTTGTCCGGGTTTTTAACCCAAAAAAAAACCCACGAAAAACCCCTGTCAGGTCGCCCATGATGGGAATCGAAATCAGGTCTCCTGAATGACGTTACAGTATGCTAGCCACTCGACCACTCGTCTCAGTATCTATACAAATCTATTTGTTAGTGGAATACGTTTCTGCGTTTGTTTTTCGCTCGTTCTCGGTCGATATCCGAGGCCACGCAGCATTTCTCTTGTGAACACTGGCCGCACGATAATATTGTTAGGCCGTTGGAGAGAAGAACAAGAAACGACTTACTCAAAACAAAAGCCATGGTGTGTTAGCCACTCAGCGCACGTCCGGCCACGTGTGACCTGACTCCTAGTGCACACGACCGCCACCTCACAGCGCTAGCTCACTTCTGGTCGCATCGGCATTTCACCGCTCACACCTTAGAGAGATATTTTTTAAATGTTGCTTAACGACCCCACCAACAGCTAGGTTGTACAGGGGTACGAATGAGCAGGTGATGATGAAACGATGAAGTGATGATAGATGAAAGGAAGTTTACAAAAACCCATGCCTTATGCGGGACTCGAACCCACGCCCAGCGGTGACTTCACAGTCTCTGAAGCGTGCCTCAGCTGACTGAGCTACCGAGGGCAGCGTATAGCTCATCTTACTTGAACGTCGAAGAAATATTTGTTCATTCATTCACTGGATCTTTTGACCTTTTAAATCTTGTTTATCAAACATTTCGACATTTCAGGGACTGTGAACAATTTCAACTTTCTCATTTCTGAGAAGAAAAAAGCTTCAATCTTCTCATTATCTCGATATTCTTATTCTTCTCAGTCTTTGTTCTTGTAATATTATCATATTTGTAATTTAGGTTTCGATTTCTCAGAATGTTATTCAGTCATTTTTTTTATTATTTTTTTTTCTTACGTACTTTCTACCATCTCATATTATATCCATGGTATAGAATATCTTCTCAATTCATCATATTTTTTCTCATCTGATTCAGCGAATGAATGGAAATCATATAAAATCTTCGTACAGCATCCGGTCTTTGTTGACTCCTTTAGTATTTCCACTGCATACATCCATATCACTATCCACGTATAGGCACACCCAATGATAATATTTATATCTCACATATAGAGCCTTCTATATGTAATTCCTGTCAGATATTCCGAATCATCCAGTTTTATTGTTGCTTCAATCAATATTGTCCCTCAGCGGACCAGGGCACAGGATTGAGGAACTGAGATAGAACACATATAGCAAGATGTCGTTTGGGTCTGATTGAATTTTATTTTTTATCAAATTGTCCCTACGCCCCGACCTAGGGGGGGAAACGGATGTCACCCATGTGTTTTTTTTTGGGGATAATTTTTTATTTTTTTATAATTTTAAATCATATATATTTAAATATATATTTTATTTTTTTTTTTTAAAATTTTTTAATATATATATTATAAAATATATATTATATATATATTAAAATCCTTATTTTTTGGGGGGAAAAAATTTTTATCGTTTGGTTTGGTTTGGGCGTTCCCTGACCAAGCGTGCCCTTACAATTGTGGTATACACTCGCATCCACGGAGATTGGGGGTTTTAAAAAGCCGTGTTTTCGCCCCTTTTATCTTGTAACACAATTAAGGGCAAACATTACGAAAGCCAAAACCCTATTTGTAAATCGCGCTAGCTTGTTGTGGGAGTCAGAAATATTTGGTTACGTTTAAATTCTTTTTTTTTCCATAAATAAAAATAATACCAAAATAAATAAAAAATTAATAATATAATAGAATATACTTATACAAAATCGCTTACATAATTCACTTTTTACTTTGTCGAAGTATTTCGTGAGGTATTTGATACTTGTCGACTGATCATGTTTTCTCGTCAGGTAGAACTTAATGTCAACATTATATTCCTCTCGGGGGCTATAAACCCCCGACCGGTGATACTATTCGATAGGGCGGACGGTCGATCGGAGCCATCAACAGCTGAACTACGTCAACATGAACATACTTGTTGGTACTTTGATTAATACGATAATATTATGAGATGGGGAGGGGAAGGGGGGGGGGGGGTAATTTCATCTTCCTTGCTTGGAACAGTCGGTAAATATTGGCATAGATATTAATGGAGAGGCAAGTAATAATCACATTGACTGTGGATGAATTAACCAGTATACCTTACTTATGTTACGCATCAAATATGAATGGGTTAGAGCCGCCTCCGTGGTTCAGTCAACTATTGAACTGCGTTAGGAACTGAAGTCACCGTTGGGCGTTGGCTCGAGTCCCGCATTAGGGATTTTTTTTTCTATAAGTCCTTTCACCTATTATCACTACATCTTTTCATTATTAACCGCTCATTCGTATCCCCATACAGCCCAACTGTTGGTGGGGTCGTTCTGAAGCTTTTTTTTTCAAGTCTTGGTTGAAGGTAGATATCTGAATAGATACAGTTGTATCCAGGGAAGAAGGTAGTCTACCAATATGAAATAAATTAATATCACCGTTCCATTTGGATAGCTGTGATATTTCTAGGGTATTATTATCATACAGGATAAGATTCACGATGAAAAACGAGACTTCATCTTTCAAAAACGTTGAATCTTCAAAGTAGCAGCGACATTATATCATTTTCCAAGTTTTCTTAACTGTTCAGTTCACATAATAATGTCTATTCCCTGCGCAAATGAATTTACATGCTTAGACATTTTTTTGGGTATATTCAATTTTATAACCTTATTTTGTATTTTTTCCAGGTAAGCAATGGACCCGACAAAAGGATATTAGCTATATGATGTTCGCGCCTGTATGCGGTAAGTCGATAGGAAGTTATATATATATATATATATATATATTCGATCATATGCCATGGCGTCGTCGATACTCAAATTGATCATACCTTTCCTTCATTGTTACTATTTGCTTTCGAAACTTCTCATTTTCTTCACTTCTTTTTATCTTTTCACCCGTATTTTCTAGTTTCTTTGAGAATCCGTGAAAAGAGAGTGGAATGGGAAAGCAAGGAGGTTAAAGGTGAAACATTTCTACAACCACAAAAACCTTTCATTGCCTTATCTTTGACTACCATAATGCAAGTACTCACCGGAATTATAATATATTCAAGCAAACAAAGAGTTGTGAGTTTAGTCTTTTATATATATGTTTATTTATCTACATACCCACATGCGAGAAGAGGAAAGATTCTTTGGTAGAGGAGAAAAAACACAATGCCTGGGGACTGAAGTCTAGCTACTTGATTGGGATGAAGATGAAAGCAAACTTTATGCACATTATCTTTCAGATTTGTATATGAAAGCTAGTTAGCGGTATACTTTTTTCTGGTTTACCAAGATATGATGAAAGCATCGTAATACGTACAAAGTTCTTTTCTTCACAATTTTCTATTTGTAATTTACTATATTTGTATCCACAAATAAAAAGTTTTTCTACCAACATAACAAACACAAATAACACTGTTATATTTGTATAGCTGTGTTTTTTTCGGGGTTCCAAGTGGCTGTTTTCGATTAGAAACGCAACGTCATCTTTCAAAAGCGTTCGAAGCGTTTAGTTGCATCTAAATTAAGTAATTACTGAGTTCTCACAATTATTTGGGCACTTGTATAATGTTAGCCTCGCTCAGCCTTCCTGAGCTCTCCTGAGACGTCCCTTGCATGTCCTCTCGACTAGCACCACCGATTTGTTTACCAGTTTGTTTGTTTGTTTGTTTGTCTGTTGACTCGCTGGGGCGCACGCTTCTAACAAGGTGATTATAATTAACTAGACGTTCACATCCAATGTTTGCACAGAGCATATACACACACTCTAAGAGGCTGACTGTAAAGAAGAATAGGAACCGAATACATCTGTACATTTCTGCTTCATACGGACTGTGTACATACACACACACACAGATATATATATATATATATATATATATATATATTATATAATATATATATATATATATATATATATATATATATATATGTATATTATATATATATATATATATATATATATATATATATATATATATATATATATATATATATATATATATATATATATATATATATATTATATGTGTGTATGTATGTACAGTGTTCGTGCATGTATGAGTCATCTTGAACCTACTTCTCCCCCCTCTTCCTCGTCCTTAACACCCCCTTCCCCCCTCCCCCCAAGGCGTCACCCGCCCTCTCGCCCACAACCGATCCTGAGTGATGCTTTTTGACTAATTAAATTTGTTAGCCGAGCTTACTTATATATGGGTGACCTAGTAATGGATGCATAGACACATTTTAAGTAGTAATAATCATTATTGAGGGAGGGCTGAGTGGGGGGGCGGGGGGCTTTCTAGTTTAATAAATACAAATTCTACTGTTAATGAATAAAATGAAAAAATATAATTGATGTAATTAGTATTAATCAACTAAAAGCTATCATGTAGAAGTTGCATTACTATTCCTCGCTGGGAACGACCACGGAAACCTATTACCAGGATGGTCGGCCGTGGTCGACTATCCAAAAACACATTAAAAAATAATCCCTCATCTCATATATCATTCTCCGACGCCAATAGATCTCAGTCATACAGTACAATACGTCGTTAAGCCATGAGAAATGAGCAATTTTACTTGTTTAATAATGCTGAGTAGTTTATCGGTGGAAGTGCCGGGTATTTTTTTTTCACACAATTTGTTACGGGATCGGGATACTTGCCTACAAGAGTAAAAACGCGGTCTAGTATTATGTTTCTTCAAAACTTTGGAGATCGTTTTTCTCAGTAATGGGTCCAGTGTTGTGACTAAACCATGTGACCTGTGCAGTGCGTACAAACAAACATACAAAGCTCCGTAATACGCCGGTCACTAATACCCCGTTCACACTATGATCACTAACTGCTGTTAAGCCACTAACTGATGTTAATAACGTAATGTGAACCGAACGCAGTTAGTACTAACAGCAGTTAGTGAAAAAAGTGCTAACAGCGTATAACTGTTGTTAGCACTAACTGGCATTACTCGCTAACTGTGGTCACATAATGAAGTTATAGCACCCGAAGTCAGTTAGTACTAACTGCGTTCCGTTCACATTACGTTGCTAAGGGCCGGTATTACGAATCGATTGTTAGTGGATTAAGCAATAGTTAGCGGATTAACTTGTTATCACCCTTGGTTACATGTGATATTTTCGTACCTTTAATAAATAGTTAGTGGATTAGTACTTAACTAAGATTCATAAAACCGGGCCTTACAACAGTTACTGATCATGGTGTGAACGGGGAATTAAGAATAGACTGGAAGTCTTCGCTAACGCTCATCTAATAAACTAACGTTCCCTCCACCTCGAGGCTGATACATGGGAACATGCAACATGGATAACAAAACGTTTGTGTTTTAATCGACAAGCAGCTGAAAAGGAGTTCAGAACCATTCTTTTATCTGCTCTTTTTGTTCTCATGACTTTGACACAGCGCAGCGAGGATTCTATTTCAAGGACTGGTTCACTTTCGTCTCGTTTTTAACCGCACTCCACGGCTGTGACATTTTCTTGTGAATTTCATCTCCTCCATTTAGATCTCTATAATGGGAATCGTCTCCCCTCTCTTTTTATTATGTTACATTACAATAGCTGCGTGTTATACCGATTGAGATGGAACTCTTCGTTGGGAAAAAAAATAACCCGTCTTTCAAACTATTGTAGATATTAGTTTGAAAATAATCATTCGAATTTTCTTGCGATTTTGATGATTTTTTTTTCTGGTAATTATTCATGATATTCAAGCTTAAATTTACTATTCAAAAATATATATATATATTCTGGTTAGAAAAGAAAATTTGAACGAACGCGATTTTCAAACTTTTCGAACTCGATTTAATCGTAAACTGTACGCCATTTTTGCCGATTTTAAGTTTGTTGATCAGCACACTTTTTAAAATAAAATCCGATCTTAATATAATTTTTGAAATTGAGATTATTATTTCTAGTTATTTCTAAAATTAATGATATCGCCATTATTCCCTGAAATCTAGTTTCAGGGTTGTGATGTCCTTTAATTATTATTCAAGTTAATTCATCAATTTACTAACCATCAGTTAAGTTGGTACAATCGGCTTTTGGTCAATTTAATTCCCGTACTATTATTTATTATATTCATTCAGACTATTTAAATACATGCAGAATGTTCACTCATATAATAAATATTCATCAAGCAGAACTACCGAATGCCATTCTGTCGATACATGATTATGCTAGCAGTGTTCGATACCATTTCGTTACAACAATATTTACCAGCTATTCATATACGGCCTATTTTACGTAATTATGTTGATTTGGGTAAACAAGTATTTTGTTGATATAATTACTTTGATCTACATTTTTTCTGCGATATATATTAATTATTGGTTTGTTAGCATATGTGCGTTTGTATTGATAAACATTCAATCACAAACTCAATCGTTGCATCAGTAATTACTGAACTGATTAAAAAGCTATTTGCATTAAAATATTGTGGTTGTGTTCAGAATATAATTTATAATTGTATCGCATTCGAATAACTATTATAGCTTGATCAAACCTAGGATTATAGCTGTCTACGATGGAAAGGCAACTGAGAGTGCGTTTGCTTTGGATCTATGAAACCGATTTCATAAGCCACTGAGATCGACTACTCAGGCCATCAGAGCCCTGTGGATGGCTTGAGCGATCTAGGTACAGCGTTTCTACTTCTTCTTTGTAGAACATCTCTCACAGAAGTGAAAAAAACAAAAAACAAATGAAACTGTAGATAGAACAGTAATCCAAAAGACAATATGGTTTTAACTTTACCTGTATCATGCACAACCGAAGTTATTTATGCCCTGCAAATTATTGTTCAATTTGACGTCCATCTTGATTTTGCATTAGTATTCTATATTGCCGCTTGTAGCCGCCACCGTCGAGGTTTCTTAGCTCTGGAGATGATCGGGGGCTAGGAGAACATGGGACAAGTCCAAGTTTGTAGATCCATCGTAGATAATACTCGTAGATTATTTATCGTGATGCGACTCGGATCGCATGTCTCTTTGTTTAATCTTCACCTAACAGCTGTTCCATGACAATGCTTGTAATGGCACATACGTCTGTGGGCATTTGGCAATTTCATTCAGAACTTCTGCCAAAAGGGCATACATTGAATAATTATTTTAGAAATAATTGTTTTATTAGCGCACTAACGTCAGGGTTTTAACTTTTATTTAATGGAATGTCAACAGTAAAAAAATATAATTTATTCCTGGCCAATAGTTGTGCGGATTGGTCTTGGTGGAGGTTGTGCAAGTGAGGTGACCAATGACCGTCAAGCGTCCCGGACATCACGCTGAGAGCTCCTCACTATAGCTGCGTATATATATATATAACCTTTCATTGCGACGTTTCGACTGCTAACCACAAACTCCGGCGAAACGTCGCAGATAAGATGTTTATTAAGATTTCATAATGTATACTTATATTGGCATTTTCACTGAAAAAAATAAATTCACCATATATAGGCCTATATATGATCATTAAACTTCTTGGATACGATCCCATATCGAGATGCGTGGGATATTTTAGCCATGTCATAAAATATACGTCTCGACCGGGAAACGAACCCGGGACCTTCTGATTGCCGGTCCGTTGTTCTCCCACTGAGCTACTTATGTCATGAGTATATATATATATATATATATATATATATATATATATATATATATATGTATATAATCATTATTTTCGAATTAAGGCTTGGTCAGCTAATACGATGGTTCAGAATTGGCACCTCTTTTGGTTGTTTCAAAACTTCGAGACAGTCTTGGCATCAATATGAATAAACTATAGACTTTTTCAAATCGGGAATTATTAACTCTTCTATCAAATCCCTGCGCTTATTTCTTGGCAATTTTGAGTCGCCATCTTTTCAGTTTTTTCTTGAATTTGATCACTCATTTGTCAAATTTGGTAAATTTTCTTCGTTTTTTTAAATCGTAACTTGAACTTGAAATTGACCTCCATTTCTGTGACCATATCTCATCTAAGAACCCATCCTGTCGCTTGTATATTGCGTCATATGGACTCTATAACCAACGAATGCTCGCAGCGTCGTGTACTCGACGAGGGTTCCCGCAGGAAGACGGCGGCGTCCCGACGCTTTGGGCCTTCGAATGATCATGAGTAATGATGATGAGTGTACGGCTGAAATACTAGGATAAGTTGGACCTCCAGACCCGTCGTGCAGGGACTGACTGATTCCTGCAGGATAGGCCAGACCCGAATATATACCTACATATAGCTTCTCCACTCTGGCTAGCTCATTAGTGCGAATTTCCCCCGAGACGGGACGCCACTGAAGGAAGTGTAGGGGGGGGGGGGGGGGGGGGGGGGAGAGAAATACACAGTCTACTACCTTCAATTCCCGCCAGACAAGAAAACAGACAAATAAGACAACGAAAATGGGCTGAAATACAAAAGTAAAAAAGTTTTTCAAACCCCCCCACTTTTCCGATGTTAACTCTTGGGAAAGAAAAACGTCTCTTCCGATATCTATTAACTCTCGATTTGGGTCACCTTTTCGATCGGTATATACGAGTATACGTAGGAAAAACCTCAAAGTGAAATTCCTATCGCGTACCCGGTAGCAAAGCGTCGCGTAAACGAGCTGTTGGGTTTGTTTATGGAACAGGAAACTAACTCTCCAGACTGTTTTTTGTAATTATCTTGCGATTGGTATTGAGGTGCGCTGACCAATCAGCGAGTTCCTATGCCAGACACGTGTTTGTCCCACGGACATTAAGTGCATGCGCATGCGCTGCTCTCAAAGAGATGCTGGGCATTTTATAGCGAGAATGTCTAACCAAATGGAAGGATATTTATTTTATGGTCTACATGAATAGTTTTTACTTTTTATAGAACTTTATTCACTCTTACGAGTAATCTCATCATCTCATTTCAAATATTATTTCCAACACTTTGAAGTAGAAATTGTCCATTCAACTCAAGAAATGCATATTCATAAATTCTTATTTGAAATTTGAAATTACATTTTTTAAATAACATCGAAACTTGATACAAAATCATTGTTCCCCTATTAAGGCTAAGGATGAGAGTAGGATCGTTTGGACGGGGCACCACAAGGGCGATCTTACCACCCCATTTTATTATTATTTTAAATTAAAGCCATGAACTTTGACACCAGGTCTACGCTGTCTGTGACCACACATCTTCGCCGCGGATAAAAGTCTTCAGTTGCCGAAAGTCCGGAACACAATATAAACTGTTTTTGCGATATATCCGGACACTACCAACATTGGTATTAGGAATAATCCAAACACGAATGTTGATATCTTTCACTTTGAACTAAGTCTCTTAGGCAATGTTCACTTCTTCCAATGACAGCAGGTGCAAAGTTCATCATTATACAAAGGATAAACAAAAGGAGTGATAGCCTTCGATATAACCAGGCATATCACTCTACTAATTAAAGGTCGTGGCCAATTAGTACTTCATCCAAGCATTCACTTCGAGGACTGTGGGAAACCACGAAAAACCACGTCAGGACGGATCAAGTGTTTGTTGGTCTTGAATATACATTTTTTCCTCCAACTTATATTCTTCTCGTCTGTTCTTGTTTTCTTGAAAAGTTAATATATTATCTTCAAATCTTCATCGGTTTTGAAATGGACACTTCCACGATTCAGAACTTATTATCTTCGTTTCTTGAGACATTGATAGTTGTGATGACATGGATGCAAGGAAAACCAAGAAATTTGTAAGCGTTTGTAAAAATCATATTCAACAATATACGCCTACTCATAAATAAATATGTAGACCTATAGGCCCTATGTGTATATGTATATATATACACAAACAGCAGCACTTTGCAGCCAGTATTGAATATGAATTGCTAAAAGTTCAAACTCTGATATCGAAAATTGATTTTCATCTTATTTCATTAAAGAGTTTCTTTTGAAGTATACTGTCGAATACTTTTATCTTTTTCCCGATCATAACTTGACTGAAGTAAATATGTAATATCACATCAACATTTCTCGTCGGATCTTCTCATATTTCGAACATAAAACATTGAATATATGATGGCAATTCCACTGGATAGCCTGAAAGTACACTGGCGATCCTAGAAAGTGGTCGATCAAGCCACATTAAAATGCGTACGAAAGAAAACTGACTGACTTATACGCATGTGAACTCGAGTACAATGTACACACGCACTATCAAGTACATGTTGTAGAATATCTAGGAAAACGCCATATATGCGTTGTTAGACGAGCGAATAGTAATAGTATGGGTAAAAATGGGTGAAAACTGCTTCGAGTGGTACCAATTCAGCACATTTTATGTTTTTTCTTCAAAATGGCTGACCCGATCGAGCTGAAATTTTTTAGAAATGTGTATCAAAATGTAATTCAACTTCACGCAAAATTTCATTTTTTGGGAAAATAAAAATATTTACTTTTTTTCCAGCTACCGTTATTCTAATGGGTATTTTTGAAATATATAGAATTCATAAAAAAAAGTTACCCCCCGATAATGCCACAAAACTATACAGATCTAAGTTAGATGAGGAACCATATTGAAAAAAAGTTTGAAGTTGATAGCTGTAGCCGTTTGACCTGTGGAGAACCGACAAAAAAACATGAAAACGAACACCAATTTTTTTCAGTATGTCAAATTGAATCCTCGCTAAAGCTCGTCTAATTAATAGCAAAATATCCGTACATTTCATTTCAATTTCAAAATTAAAAAATAATACTTTATATGCCCGCAAGTGTACAGAAGGAATTTCGCCTGATATAATTTAAATAGGTTTTTGTTAGATTGATTCCTTTGACCTCATAAACTGAATGTATTGCCTCTAAGCCTATCGATGTCTGATTTATGGACGAGTGTGCATGGATTCATGGATTCTATGGATGTCATATCTCACGAGCTCGGCCAATTAGTTAATGGGCTGTCCACGATATCGATATCGACGAGGTGGTAAATTGCTCACTCGTGCCTGGCTCTGACGTTTTATGTGTTTTTATGCCGTGTTTCTCGATTGAACATCGGTTTTTTGTACTTGTAGCCACGAAAGAAGAAAGTCGTCTACCAAGTTAGCAACTGAATAATCGTACAGATTTCTGTCATCACATAATATGTTGCAACGTGAATCAGGAATTTGTGTTTCTTTTCTTGAAACGTTTTTTTTAAAATCAATATAGCTGGAAATCAACAGTTGAGCAAATAGCGGTGATATTTGTATTTGATAAATTGGTATAGGCAACTTTTTTTTTTCGTCGATATTCTAGAAAAACATAATTCTGAACTCCAATATAGGTATATTATTTCCTAAATATATATATATATATACATATATATATATATATATATATATATATATATATAATATCTATATCTATATATATATATATATATATATCTATATCTATATATCTATATATCTATCTATATATATATATATATATATATATATATATATATATATATATATGTGTATATATATATATATATATATATATATATATATATATATATATATATGTGTATATAGCCTATATCAACTTCAATTGTCTTGAAGCTATTTTTACTGCAGTAATAACATTGACTATGAAATTACACCTTAAAAAATCAACATAAAATTATCAGTGTTAACAGTGAAATAAAACAACACGGTAAGAAGGACAGCTGTGACAATAAAAACATCGTAAATAAAAAATAACAACTTCTATATTTTTCAACTGAAAAGAATGCCAAATTGTATATCTTCCGAATTGTATTTATAAATAGCTATTTGTTAAATATAGCTCCAAGACTTTGGTGACTTCTGCTTTACTCGTGCGTGCATTTTATGTTCTTTGCACGGGTCATTACAGATCATATATACACGCAGTATTCGAATGTAAAAATATCCCCTCTGGATCTAACAAGTTGTATACGCATATGATGGGAATCGAAATACTTATACAGGCATTCCAGTAGCTGATTGAATAGCTTAGAGATTTTTTTTAAATTGAAAAACTTTAAAGAAAAAACACAGATTAACACGTAATACAGATATATAAGTAAGTCGAAAAGTTGAAAACCATACATTTTACTGATAATTTACTGAACACTGATGATTTTATGTTGATTCTTTAAGGTGTAATTTCATAGTCAATATATATGTATATATATATATATATATATATATATATATATATATATATATATATATATATATATATATATATATATATATAATATATATATATATATATATACACATGCTCCATCATAGTGGCATGGAGGTCTTTGCTAACGCTCATCCAATAAAATACTCTTAGGTAACTTGCTTGCAATTTCAAATTCCACATATACGTTTTCACCTTCACGGTTAATGAAACAAATCATAAATCAAACAGAATTTTCCTCAAAATCCATCTTAATCTCTTCTTTATATACCCTAGTGTTTCTTTATTTATACTCCGGAACGATTTTTGAACCTGTTTTCACTTCTTAGTCGCTTTAATTTTCTTTCTCTCTCGTATTTGATCCAATAAGTTCGCTCGCCGTCGTCTATTCTTATCCGAGTGTCTTTGCACGCCCCGGAGCTCTGCAGACAAGCGCCTAGCTGAGACCCAACAAAGAGTTGGCACGCTTGCAACCGAGTCTGTGTTGGTTGCCTGCTATTGTTAGCTTGCAGGTAACTGGGAGTTACTGGCGTGCATACCTAGGAGGAACCTATAGTGTCAATGTGGCATATAAATGATCGTAGTGGCTTTACTATTCATAGTATTGTAGGGAAACTTCTTCGTAACATTCAGAGAAGTATCTGAAATACTGTCGATGCATGACAAACATTCCCAATAGGTTAGATATTATTTGTATGTTAGGTATGTTAGACGGTGAGGTGAAAATCGATGGCAAAATATCGAGTGTTTATGTTACATTCAACTGATCTTTCCATTTTTTAAATTATTAAATTTGACGCATTAGCATTTTCGACAAATATTGTCTGAATCTTGTGAAGCGTTTTTAATTTGTATCTTGCACGGTTCATGTTATTTATGTCTGTGAAATCACCCTGGTGGGAACTTTTTGCCCTGTGGAGCCTAGGGACGCCTTAAGGGTTAAGCGAGGACCATTCTTCCTCGAGAACCACGTCTACTGTCGTGCAATGTGGCTACCAAAAGAGATAGGTTAATTAGGGTTGGGACGCGTTGTTAGAACTCACATTCACCGATTCAACTTACCCAGTTATCTGAGATTGGTTTCTCCGACAGACCTAATTCATGAAACCAGAGACCAAAGAAGTAGCTACCAAGACTAAATACCATACAATACAAAACAAGTATTCTTCTATCTACAATATAACTCAGTATCCGTAGAAGTTCACTTCGAACAACATCACGGTTATAGCCTACCCTATCTCTTCATCCCTCTTCTAACAATCCTCATCTTTCAACCTGGAATCTAACAAAAACAATAGCATTTCTCCAACCATTTCCTCACCCGTAACAAATGTATCTACGTATCCTAAAAATACTTCCCCGAGCGCCATTTTTGATCTTATTGTATGTGACCTCGTCTAGGCGCGCCACGTGGCACTTTTCTAATGTTTCGCTCATAACAACAACAACAACAACTACAACTCTGGCCAATGTCCCACTTGCAGATTATATTTTATGTAATAAAAAAATCCCAGGTCTCGGTTGATTCGGTTGTTTTCTTGGTATCTAAATAAAGTGTACCGTAACGGTGTGCTAACTTCCCTGTCCGGGGGTCGTGCCCCCCCCCCCCCCCCCCCCGACATAAAACAGGTGACCGAATTGAACGTGATCGGGCCACACACTCGCACGTTTCCAAACGCCTGACCCCACGCATTTAGAATTGCCCAGGTCTTTTGTCCGAAGAGCATGAAATACGATTGTCTTTTCTATTAAGAAGTAGAACAAAAAAATACAATAGATGTGTTAATCAAATAGTCGTATATTTCCGTTCCAATTGAAACCGAATGTCGGACGTTTTCTAATCTTTAATGTGTCGCGTTGAGAGTATTTTTTGGCTGATATATCAGACAAAGACCACTAATGAATGTCAGTGTGCGTGCCAAATTTCTTTGTTATAAAACATGTACTGAATGTGTGGTTTTTTTGATACATTATTTCAGTTTCACATTATCAGGATGGTTTTATAATATAAGCATACAGGTATTTTGGGGGGTGTAAAAGTATATATATATATATATATATATATATATATAATGATACGATTTAAAACTATTCAAAAATCGCGACCTCCCCGGGACTTGAACCCGGATCTCCGGAATGCCGGTCTGACGCGCTACCAATTATCAGAAAGTTGTTGAAATAATATATATATATATATATATATATATATATATATATATATATATATATATATATATATATATATATATATATATATATATATATGTATATTTATAAATGAATAAACTCTCACACTTCTATTGCCAAGGCCCAGTTAGTCTGATCTGTGAGTTAGTGAAAACAAATCACATGGGTAACCATGGGGATTACAACTTCAAACCGCCAGTTAGAGCGTCTCGCACTCTGATAATTCCGGTATTAAAGCATTCAAATCGATTGCAACTTCATACGTGTCTAGACAATAGGATATTAAGCTGTGCATGTGGACTTCTTCCGAACATTTGAATCAAGTCTTTTCATTCACTTGATATTTACAACTTTGCTACTCGTCATGAATATCATCATAATGTGACGTTGACAGTTTCTTTAATCTAACTGTCTGAATGCGCGCGAGAGAGAGAAAGAGCGAGAGAGAGGGAGAGAGAGAGAGGGAGAGATCTCAAGAATGACAGCTCTAGTTTGGTTCACCCAACAACGACTTGACATATTTTATCACAAAAGTTCACTTTTTTCTATTTGAATAACACTTTGAAAACCTCTTGCGAACTGAGAACTTGGTTATATTATAGACGAGAAGTTGCGAATGCAAATCGAAAATGAAATCTTAAGATGGTACTTCAAAACTACTTTTAAAATGTATGGAATGGTTTTTACCTAGATGTACACTTGCGATCACATAATGTGGTCGATTAAGACACATTAAAATGTATTTTGAATGAAATTCACTGACATTCTACGCAATAAAAACCAGCGGATAATGCACTCTTTGTACTTTTGTCTTGCCTACACTCTTTGAAAATAAGTCTTGAAATCTGCTTAGATTGTATTTAATTATTCTATCATTATTTAATTATTGTTTTTCCGTCCTTTTTCGATTATTGAATAATTATTAAATTATTCAATGAATTATCTGTACCGGTGATAATAATAATAACTAATTATTCAGTAAAATTTGTATTCAATATTATCTAATATAAATTCAGGCGAGTAACCGCAAGTGTTGGCCTACTTCTGAAAGAGCCATACATATTTCGTATAAGTTTTATTTCTAGTAAACATAGTTCAGTATGTCAATAATTCATTAATAGGGCACCTCCACCGCAATTTCTATTTTACTTCGAGCGCGTACAAATACAAACAAATGTTTATTTCGTATGGATCTTTGTACGCCAGCACCTGTCGCACGTCGCGCAGAGTGTAGTAAAATGTGCATGTGTGTGGGTTTTATTCTAGTTGATAGAACAGTAAATTATTGTTCCCATCTATATCCTCGATTTAATGTGTTCCCCACCTGTTACATGCAGTTTTAAATTGTAGTTATCCGTAGGAAACTTTTTCAAGTTTCTGGAAGCCATTCCAACTTTAGAGTTTCAACTTTTTGAACATTATTAACAATTGGAAAACATAAAAACTCCATACCATGTGGTGATGGGATGAGGTCGTTAAGGGAACAATAGTCATAATCATGAGAGTAGTGGCTTAAAATACGCATGCAGTTGTCTTATTGTCAGATAGACTATAATCAATGTATTGATAATTAGACGAGCTTTAGCGAGGATTCAATTTGACATACTGAAATAAATTGGTGCTCGTTTTTTTTTTCGGTTCTCCACAGGTTATAGGCGAGATATTCTCTCTCTCTCTCTCTCTCTATATATATATATATATATATATATATATATATATATATATATATATATATATATATAGCCTTCCCTTATCACCATCTCTCTATCTCTATTTCTCTCTCTTCCCTTCATCTCTATCTCACTCTCTCTCTGTCTCTCCCCCTCCCCCCTCCCCCTCCCTCTCCATCTCTCTCTCTCACTCACGTGAGAACGTGCACATTTTACGACCGTTCTGGGCTAATTCCAGAGCCCGTCGTAACACACTTGTCTACAGCACCGTGTCTACAGCACCGTGTCTCTTCTTTATGTTCTATTTCGGACATTGTCGTAACACAACAGTGTGTCTTCTCGGGAAATTAGCGTCGGACGGCGTCTGTTGGCACTGACGACGACGCCGACGACGCCCGTCAAACCCCGTCACTTAGATATTTCGGGCGTCGAACGCTGACACGGACTGTTGTACACGGCTTGCCCATGTAGCTGTGTTTTTGTAGCTGAGACATGTATTGGGGCCCCGAGGGGGATTTCCAGGGCGAGAACGGATAAGGAAACAACTGAGCTGTCACTCTGTGTGTTTTTACTGATGTTGAATAAATTTGACGTCTTCTCGTGGTCGATTTTGATATGATATTTAGACGATTGAATCCTAAACTGAAGATATTGTGATATATATATATATATATATATATATATATATATATATATATATAGTCCTCCTCTCTTTCTACCCCCTCCCTCTGCCCACCCGCCTCTCTGATAACTTGAAGTGTTGTGAGATATTAAAATTATAATGCGGGACACACAGATATGTTTAATACTTTCAAAATGATGTGGAATAAAAGTATCAACTCGAGATTATGATATTGTCACTCAAAGGTAAACCACTAGAAAATGTTTTTTCAAATATATACATGTGAAAATTAAGTGATATAAGTTCAAAAATTCGAACCATCTTCAAGGTATTGCCAATATCCGTGTTTCTCCCATTTTAGAATCTTTCCATCTCATGCCATTTAAAACGAATTATCAAAAAACTGATAATCCGCTAAATCGACTCCCGTACACTCTTAAACAGTAACATGAATATATACATCATGGCACTGTACTAGCTTCTAGTACTAATCCAACGGGAATACATACAGTTCCCTGAAGTGTGATAATTATAATCACAATTGAGCTGTTGCGATAATCCCAGACAAGAACACGGCGACTCTGATGACAAGGCCTCTGATCAGTCTGTGCGTTTACCTCCTCGATTTGCTGCAACCCTGATCCTGTCTCGGTGTAATTACCGCCGCTATGATGACAAGGCCTCTGATCAGTCAGTGCGTTTACCTCCTCGATTTGCTGCAACCCTGATCCTGTCTCGGTGTAATTACCGCCGCTATGATGACAAGGCCTCTGATCAGTCAGTGCGTTTACCTCCTCGATTTGCTGCAACCCTGATCCTGTCTCGGTGTAATTACCGCCGCTATGATGACAAGGCCTCTGATCAGTCAGTGCGTTTACCTCCTCGATTTGCTGCAACCCTGATCCTGTCTCGGTGTAATTACCGCCGCTATGATGACAAGGCCTCTGATCAGTCAGTGCGTTTACCTCCTCGATTTGCTGCAACCCTGATCCTGTCTCGGTGTAATTACCGCCGCTATGATGACAAGGCCTCTGATCAGTCAGTGCGTTTACCTCCTCGATTTGCTGCAGCCCTGATCCTGTCTCGGTGTAATTACCGCGTCACACGCAGCTGAGGAGGTCTGCGTTCTGCTCGGTTGATGTTCAACAGCTTAATCAAAGCTGAGTTAACGTCTGTGGGAAGCGAAGGGGGGAGGGGGGGTCTCTGGAGAGACCATGTCGTGTGAGGTGGGTTG
Source organism: Brachyptera putata (assembly GCA_907164805.1). Lineage (NCBI taxonomy): Eukaryota > Metazoa > Arthropoda > Insecta > Plecoptera > Taeniopterygidae > Brachyptera > Brachyptera putata. Next base: position 1,100,734 of record OU015464.1, read on the forward strand.
CTTTTGATGTTGGTGGAAATTTGTTTTTTCATTAAAAGTTGAAATTTGCTGAAGATCCACAGCGCTCAGTTCAAATCTGAATGATTAAATGGGATGATTCAGACATTTTTGTTTTGTGAAGTTATTAGATGAGCGTAGCGAAGATTTTCATTCCATATACCGAAAAATTTTGGGCTTGGTTTTTATGTTTTTTTTTTTTTTCTTTTTTTTTTTTTTTGTGTGTAATTTTGTACGCGGCATACAGGTCAGGAAAAAGGTTCAATCAACTCGAAACTTTTTTTACAAATTGGTGTTATACCAGAATAGGTTGGGATTGTTTTTCAGAAAAATCGGTCGACCGGTTTTTCCAGAAAAAAATTGGAAAGTATGGAAATTCCCCATAAGAATAGGCCAGGGGAGAAATACTTGGAAATTTTTTTTTTTCAAAAGCTCTCAAATTTATACTGAATGTGGGAAGAACTATCATACAAATTTTGAACGACTTATGGAACAATTGGATGTGAATTAAGGGAGAAAACGCATTTTCAATGTACTTTTTCACACATCAATAAAAGCAATTAAGAAAGCAATTAAGAAACTATTAAATGTGAGCAACAAGTGTCACCAATAAATTAAAACGTTTAAAATCTGTGATGGATATGAAGAAGGCACTGGAACCATTGTTGGGAAACCAAGGTCCATATACCAACAGACAGCCGCAGTTATTAAACCTTTGAAGTGATCCATGGCCTGTATATGTGCATTGAGCTGACAAAATGTTCTTAATTCTACATTTCCATACTTCTAAGCTCATCTCACAACGCATATAAGGCGTTTTCCTAGTTTATTTTCTATAGTTTTTGATATGTATGTATTTTTCATTGCCGACAAATCTCCGTTAGCATCTCCAAGATAATTCAATGCTCTTTAATTGATTTGACATTTCATTTTTGTGAATTGAATAACTTTTGAGAAAATAAGTCAATGAATTTCATCACATTCTTTTTATTCATTTACTTATTATCCTGAAACTGATTGAATTCCTTGAAATAGAATGTCATATTAATTAAAGAGCACAAAATTATCTTAGAGATGTGAACTTTTCATTCAATCACTCTGGTTTTAGAACATAGAAAAAAAATTGTGAAGTTGAATTTCTCTATATATAACCATCGTGCGTTCACCCGCTTAAATTCTTTGCTTATAAGAACTGTTTGATTGTGTCTTGTTTATACGAAAAGTGGATGAAATTAAGTGAACTAAACGTGATCTCAAACGTGATGACGGTATATTAAAAGTAAGATGTTCCTCTTTAAAACGTGGATTAAAAAACTATCACACTGCTGGCAACCTCGCAACAAAAAACGACTAGAAAAATATTTATATCATTAAAACGACATAAATAAATTTTTTCATTCGGTTTTAGAATTTGATGTATCTGTTCATCACCCGTCTTCTTGTCAGAACGGCTAAATAGTGACACTTAATTGCAAGAGAAGATGCACAATCTTGTTCTGTACTAAATAACGTCACAAACGAGTGAATCTGTTTGACATCGTGTCGTTTCGCTGCGAGAGAGAGAGAGAGAGAGAGAGAGAGAGAGAGAGAGAGAGAGAGAGAGAGAGAGAGAGAGAGAGAGAGAGAGAGAGACAGACAGAGAGAGAGAGAGAGAGAGAGAGAGAGAGAGAGAGAGAGAGAGAGAGAGAGAGCGATAGAGAGAGAAATAAAGAGAAGAGAGAGAAACGGAGACGGAAAGATGGTGATAAGGGAAAGCGAGAGAGATAGAAAGGGAGATGGAGAGATGAAGATAAAGGGAAGAGAGAGAGAGAGAGTTTGTGAGAGAGAGAGAGAGAGATGGAGAGAGAGAGAGAGAGATGGAGAGAGAGAGATGGAGATGAAGGAGAGAGATATATAGAGAGAGATTAAGCGATAGCAAGATAGGTAGAGAGAGAGAAAGAGAGAGTGAGATGGAGATAAAGGAAAGAGATAGATAGAGAGAGAGATTAAGCGATAGCAAGATAGGTAGAGAGAGATGGAGATAAAGGTAGAAAGAGATACATGGACGGTTTAATTGAAGTTGACGTCGTTTGATTCAGATTGTGTAGTTAGTATTGCGTTTTGAGTTTCGCAGGACGTTCTGGTCTTCATGGTTACCGCCGTGAGGGAACCACGCGAGGATTCGTTGAGCAGGACGCTTGTTAGGAATACTGTACATCAGAGCGTCCTCCGGTGGACCTGGTTCATCTAATTGGATTGCCGTAGATTGACGTCTCATATACTCTATGACGTGGAGTTGGTTAATATTCTTACTGATCCTGTACTGTCGTAATCAACCCGATGTGGTTCCGAAACAGAAGCCTATAGCCAGGCCTATAGACACGATGAACTGTTTTTTTAATATATATTGGTTTTAACGACGCACTGTTACGATAACTGAGATCTAATGGCATTGGATGGATGATTAATGAGATGATGGGATGTTGAGATGAAGGTTCTTGGGTAATGAGAAGGATGGTGGGAAGGAAGCGGTCATGGCCGATTTATTGTAGGAACCGTCCCGGCATAAGCCTAGACTACAGAGGGAAACCATGAAAGACCCCTGTAAAGATGGTCGGTGGTGGGGATCGAACTGGGTCCGAAGTTCCCGTCGCCTACCAGATCACATGAAGCGAGCGCGTTAACCACTGCGCTGCATGTGCCGGTACGATGAACTGTTTTAAGGCCTGACCAAATACATGCCGTGATGTTCAACTTGATGACGATACTCGATCAAGATTGACAATTGTTTAACTCCCTCGGTAATAAATTCCATCAACAAAACAATAACTGAAATCAAATTAAAAACCTCATTATTATATTCCCAATTCCCTAATAACAACAAAAACCAATGTATTGTGTATGCTCGTATTATAAAGCGACAATTTATACAATTTAATTACTAATTGAGAGCTAGTTTCACAAACTGACAATCAGTGAATTTAGCGATAATTATCGGATACCTTGTTATTACGTCATTGGAAATGTATGTTATTTTCATACTTTAATCAATAAATAATTAATACTTGATTATCAGTTAGTGAAACCGGCTCTTGATAGAAACAAGTGAGCTTGTTGGAACACCCATGTGTAACAGTGCGAGTTAAACTCCATCATCCCTTTCATCTCCTATCACATTCTCCTGGAGCCGTTCCCGAACCGTTCCCGAACCGTTCCCGTTCCCGAGGCCGCGTTGATGTTGCGTCTAATTCAATCGGGAGTCAGCGACGGAACCATTAACGGATGAATAAACGCTCTGGTACTAGACCCGTCATTGACGCGTAAGTTCATGTTATTTCATTTTAAATAACTTATAGGTCAGTGGTGACGGTTCAGGCAATTCGTCGGTCGAGTAAAAATTAATATTAGGTTAGTAAATGTTGGTAATATGTTCATCTCGTCAGTGTCGCGTTAAAACCCCGCGTCGTATTATTTATTAACGCGATGTTCAACGCGCGCGCATGATTTATCACCGTTTTTCACCTTCAATATAAATTATGTCATAATTGAACTGTTTACAATGGAGGGTACTTGTCGTCACCTGAGGAGGTTGTGTACTAATTAAAATATTATAGAAACGTCGGTAGTTGAATAATCTCACTGTTATTATAAAGATTCGATGCTTTCGAAAGATGTTGCTGTATATGTATATGTATGTATATATATATATATATATGTATATATATATATATATATATATATATATACATATAAGTACATGGCTTTCTGTTGAAACGTACAGCACGTGATGTTGATAGGTCGTGTATTATTATCATTGAAAAATACCTCCTCGTCGACGAAGATATATATATATATATATATATATATATATATATATATATATATATATATATATATATATATATATATATGTATATATATATATATATATATATATATATATATATATATATATATACATATAAGTACATGGCTTTCTGTTGAAACGTACAGCACGTGATGTTGATAGGTCGTGTATTATTATCATTGAAAAATACCTCCTCGTCGACGAAGATATATATATATATATATATATATATATAATTTATAATATTTATAAATATATAATTTATCTTCAACATTAAATTGTTCGTCTGACAGTGATAGGCCTACACACTGGCGTTATTTGGGATTGTAAGATCACCTTTTGTGGTACCTCCTCATATTCTCCTGACTAATGCCCAACGCCTCCACCAACAGTCACGGTCTATGTCAGTACTAATGGTCACGTGCTAATGACACGTGATGATAAGTGACAGGACGTTTGTGTTAACGCATGCGCACATCGATACGCCATCCCGCACTCATTTGGCTCCAGAGTACAAAGCAGTGTCTTGACCAATCTGACAACTCACCTTGTCAATCTTAGCCCCAATTAGAGATCTTTGACTTCTTTGTGTTTGTCAAGTTTGCGATGGTGATGAAAAAAAATACATTTATATATTAACCATTTTTCACTTTTTTTGTGTGCCAAAATTGTGTAGAAAGTGTTGAAGTAATGTATAAGTCGCGAATCAGCGTGCAGAGTTCCTGCCAAGTATTCGCCACGCGGAATATTTCAAGGCGGGTTCACAAGTGAGTGGAATTGCGTGTGGCAGCCGTCAGAAGTATTCACATTTACTTGTGGGAGGAGCCAGACACCTCAATCATAAGAACACCATTAATAAACGCCTTCGAAATAATTAGCACGGACATATTCGAGTTCGATTTTTTTAATTAAAATTTTGTGTAATGACCTCGCTAACAGCTATACATCGATACGCCATCGCGCACTCATTTGGTTTTCAGAGTTCAAAGCAGTGTCTTGAATAACTGACCAATCTGACAACGAGGCAAAAGTATGTATTTTCCAAAAAAATAAAGTTTGCAGGCGAATATTCAAGAATGTGAACTTGGTGGAAGTGCCAAGTTTTATTGTAACTTGGTGGAAGTGCCAAGTTTTATTCAACTTGGTGGAAGTGCCAAGTTTTTTTGTAACTTGCTGAATACCAGTACTTGACTTTAATTTAATAAAATGGTTCGGGTGATATCGTGATTGGTACTTGATATCGTATGAATTCATATCACAATTCATTTGAAATATTGCTTGATATAGGGCTTTTAGTAAGCCTATTTGAAATAAGTTTATTTGAATAATTATCATTCATAGTTTGGTTGTTTAAACTGAATTCAGATCGAGCGTCAGTTTGAGCGTGGCATACCTTCATACAGAAAAGAAAAAAAAAAAATGTGCATCCTGATCTTATCTGAAACACGTTGAACCATATTTGAAAGTGTGTAACATAATCCATCTTATCATCCGCTCATCCGTCCTCTCAAACAAAGTATATCTCTTCAATCAAGTAATACTCATCAGTAGGCACTAGCAGTCGTCCTTATCACACACTGCCTGTATGCATCTCGTCCGACTCATCTACGATATTTACCCTCCATGGTTCCAAAAACTCTGCCTCTTGTGTAAGTAAGTGTAAAATAAAACCAGCAATTATCCAGGTAATATACTGTAAAACCTCGACGTCCCATTGCAATTAATTACCCGGCCAGTTGGAGTACATGCAGAAGTTAATTGGTGGCTTCCCAGTGCGGACAAGTACGTCGATGTCCGGCCAACCGCATGCGTTTCTCTAATGACGTTTGGCACGTCTGACCGATGCGTGTAATTCAGCTTGATATCTAGCCAGACACCGGATTGAGGGATTAGATTCCAAGTGGATCTCGGGTCAAGGATAGGGAAAAGTCTAGGGGGGCTGGACCCTTACCTAATAAACCACTTGTAATAACGTGCTAGTGCTGGCTAGCTCCAAGAGGCTGGGACTTGATTGGTTAATGTTCACTAGAAAAGCTACCAACAATGACAATATATTGTTAAAACAAAGTCACGGTCTCTTGGACTGCAATAATTCATCACATTTCGAAGCCCAGCTCAAGATCAGGGCTGGGATTCTGTGCTGACAACAATGGAAATACACAGAGACTAGAGATGTTGCCATGACAGGTAACTTTGTAAGACGAGCTTAGACGAACTTTTTTCACAATATGGTTCCTCATCTAACTTAGATCTGTATAGTATTATCGAGCGGTAACTTTTTCTTTATGAATTTTAGACATTTCAAAAATACCCATTAGAATAACATGGCGAAAAAAATAGAAAATATTTTTATTTTCAAAAAGAATGAAATTTTGCGTGAAGTTGAATTACATTTTGATACACATTTCTAAAAAATTTCAGCTTGATCGGGTGAGCCATTTTGATGAAAAAACATAAAATGTGCTACATGGTCCATCACGTTATTTCAATTGTTTTGTGAGCTAAGAGAGCTTGGTTTAACGACGCATTGTAATGATAAATAAGATCTCTACGCGATCTGTTTGTGACTATCAAGTCTATATTGAGGATGCGCAAGCCAAGCTGAGCATACACTTGTCTCTCACTCGTAGAACAAATATTCTCCGCTAATAATCCGACCGACCGTCCCCCCTATGCCACACCACTAGCGCACGGGGGGTTCGATCCTTCATCGTCCGCTGATACACGTAACAACTCAACAGCCAATGGATCGTAACGATAACTTATTGGTAACAAATGTATTGTAACAACAACATATTATTGTTTTACGAGCGTATTTGCGATTGATATTATATTGTAATATATGTATTGTGTGGAAAGTTACAATATGACATCATTTCCGGTTCACGGATGTAATGGAGTATTAAGCAGGAAGCATGCATAGTGAATAGTGTTTTATTCTACTCCGGTATTGTGTTCTATTGTTTATGACTAGGAAAACGCCATATGCGTTGTTAGACGAGGGGATAATAATAGTATGGGTAGTAATGGTTAAGAACTGCTTCGAGTGGTACCAATTCAGCACATTTTATTTTTTTTCTTCAAAATGGCTGACCCGATCAAGCTGAAAATTTTTAGAAATGTGTATCAAAATGTAATTCAACTTCACGCAAAATTTCATTTTTTTGGGATAATAAAAATATTTTCTTTTTTTTCCGCTATGTTATTCTAATGGGTATTTTTGAAATTTCTAAAATTCATAAGAAAAAAGTTACCCCCCGTTAATGCCACAAAACTATACAGATATAAGTTAGATGAGGAACCATATTGAAAAAAGTTTGAAGTTGATAGCTGTAGCCGTTTGACCTGTGGAGAACCAAAAAAAAAAACATAAAAACAAACACCAATTTTGTTCAGTATGTCAAATTGAACCCTCGCTAAAGCTCGTCTAACTACGAGTATATTTCGAGGAAGACTGGGATAACGATGTAATACTGGTTCTTCACCACCTGGCAGCAAATGCTTGAAAGTATCCAAGAGATTTGTGTTTCTCTCTCGATAAGAATTTCGAGTAATCATAACTTTCGAAAGCTGTCACCAAATAACTGATATGTCACTAAATCCACATCCGTGCGCTCCCAATGTGAGACCCAGTATTGCGTTTTTGTCTTACAGTTCTATCTAATAAGGAAATGTCATAATCGTGAATTCACTGAATAGAAATGAATGAATTCACATATCGGTGGAGGTGCCAGGTTATTTCCTACCTTCATTTTTTGTTTCTGTAATTCAAGATTATATATTCAAGATAATTTATAAAGTTCAAATTCAACACAATATCCAATATACACAATATAGTACAATTGATAAGTGAAGTACGTTTGTTTCAATATTATAATTTCATATTTCTATTGACTTGCCATATATTGTGTACATCATCTCATGTAACGATCTATTTGGATGTTAAATGAATGAAATGAAATATTCAAATCATGTAGACAATTCTCACAAATTCACCAAAGTCTTTTCACCAAGATTCTCCACGAAACTCCGCTTGCATTCCCATGGTGAATCTCATCCTAATATTGTCTTCTTCTCGTCAATAAAACTGACTCACTCACTCTCAAGTCTCTTACATATTTCCTCGTGAACTTGTCGACAGTAACACATCATTTTACTCGTGATGAAGACTCTATCGACGAAACTTCTCGACTCGACCGAGTCTCCGAAGTCGTAAGTCATTTAACCCACATTTCATTCTCGCACCACTAACCCCCCCCCCCCCCCCCCCCCCGCAGCTCAATATCGCAGTCACATGGACGCGATGGAATGGAGGTTTTTTACTGTCACCAGTTTCCTAAGTACCGACTTCTTAAGCGGGTTATAGTGCTTCCTAGATCACGTCCTGCCTTGAAACTGTGAATCGCGAGTAGGAAATCCATTAATGTTAGCACCTCATATCCTAATCGAGTGATAGTAGATGAAACTAGAGATCGTGGTTCGCATCCCGCCTCACGTATTCCGTTCATAACGATATACTTACCACATGTGTCGAGTTATGGAGACATCAGTGAGATATTATTTTCATACCAAAATGATGGAATTCATAACTCTCTATCTGTTACCATTACTCTACCTATATACTACATCAGGTTCATATATTTTAAATATTTTAATAAATGTTTTTTCTTCAAAATGGCTGACCTGATCAAGCTGAACATTTTTAGAAATGTGTATCAAAATGTAATTCAACTTCACGCAAAATTTCATTTTTTTGGAAAATGAAAATATTTCCTTTTTTTCCGCTATATTCTAATGGGTATTTTTCAAATTTCTAAAATTCATAAAAAAAAGTTCCCGCCCGATAATGCCACAAAACTATACAGATCTAAGTTAGATGAGGAACCATATTGAAAAAAAGTATGAAGTTTATAGCTGTAGCCGTTTGACCTGTGGAGAACCGACAAAAAACATCAATTTTTTGCAGTATGTCAAATTGATTTCTACGCTAAAGCTCGTCTAACAAAACAAAATGCATCTTGAAGTGGAGAAATTGAATAATCTCGAAGAAATTCATCTTGAGCGTATTGCTACACACACAGTAAGTCCTCTCCCACATGATGAAATAATCTGAATTGAAGATCGAGACAGAAAATCGATGAATATTCCAAGTTTAAACTGGTTTATTATTTCGGTGGAAAAGATAAACAATTCGTCAGATTTGTAATTTATGCATTGTTTGTAACCGGGAATATAGTTTTTCATTAACTTTCCTTCACCTTCCCAAAATAAACTCAAATACCGGTACCGTCTAGTTTCTGATTCCCTCCCCCTCCCCCCCCCCCCCCCCCCCCCCTAGTTTTCTTCTAATCGTAATCGCCACTTGAGTTCACTCAAGTGCGAATAGTCCATTGTTTTAGTATTCTGAACGGCAAGTTTGGCGGAGTTTGTTAAAACCTTTTCTACCTCCTTGCTTGATAGGCATTATCGCATCCCTCTATGCATACATTATGAGTACACCGTTAGAAAACAATACAAGAAGGAAACAACAAATCTAGAACTTTACGGAAGAGAAAACAAAAGGTTAATAGGTACTGTTGGGAAAATACAGATTTTTCTTTAACTTGGAAATGGTTTTACCAAGTAATGATTATATAGTGGATGTATCAACAATTAGCGAAGTAACTCGTTATCGCCCTTGGTTAAGTCTGTTATTTTCGCACACTTACTATAATTAACCGAGTATAAACTAGTACTCAAATCATCAGGCTCTTATATTCCTATATTCGAGAATACACATTTGAGATTGTAAGATATCTTCAATTCTATATAAGCCTAATATTGTCAAATAGCTGTATTTATTGAATTCTAATTCACATACATTCCAAGGTCACATGAACTGATCGTTCTTTGATAATGAACTACAGATATCCGAAAATATAAATATGCTTGAATATAATTAAAACGATTGAAAATAGCTCTTTTGAAATATGTTTTTTTCTCAAACCGATTCACCAATTTCAATAAATTTTTGTAGATATAAATATTACCTTACAAATCTACCCCTATTTAAACTGTACTTCTATTAGAATTTGTTTTTTTTATCATCTTCTAATTCATATATATCATTGTCTGAAGGAACGTGCTCAAAATCGTTCTTCTCAAAATCTCAAAAAATATAGATTTTTGAGAAATCTAAATAAATATATATTTTTGAGACAAAATCTTAGACCTACTCTCAAAAACTTTTTGTTCGAACGTATACAAATACTGATTCGAATCCCCGGCACGCGGGACATGGCTCCCGTCGAACTACCGCTCGACTAGATCCGGTACACAATAATCAACAATACATGTTGCGATTATTTTCTCTAGAAATTATGATTTTATTTATGATATAAGAAAATTGAATAAAACCGACGCTCTACTGCACAAAAATGAATAATTCATTTTTCCAAAGAGAGGATTTTGAAGTTTCAGTTTTCCCAGTTTTGTTGTAATTTGTGGCCAGTGAGTGGTTTCTGCCTACACCTCCAAGTATCATCATAGTCCCCAAGCAAGCTCGCCCGAAGTTTATTCACTTCATTCTCCGCACAGAATCCGTTATATGTAGTTCAGCGAGAACTCGCTAGATAGAATAACTTAACATGCAAATTACCTCTGATCCGTGTTATACTTACGCATGCAAACCTGACTCCCAAACCTTTTTACTGCGCACTTCAATTTCAGGCCACCAAAACGTACCGGCAAACGACAACGTTTAACTTTTCTTTTTCTCGTGTTTCTTCAATTAACAGCCGAACGATTTTTTTTTTTTAATAACATCGAAACTTGTTACAAAATCATTGTTCCCCTATTAAGGCTAAGGATGAGAGTAGGATCGTTAGGACGGGGTACCACAAGGGCGATCTTACCACCCCATTTTATTATTATTTTAAATTAAAGCAATGAACTTTGACACCAGGTCTACGCTGTCTGTAACCACACTTCTTCGCCGCGGATAAAAGTCTTCATTTGTCGAAAGTCCGGAACACAATATAAACTGTTTTTGCGATATATCCGGACATTACCAACATTGGTATTAGGAATAATCCAACCACACGAATGTTGATATCTTTCACTTTGAACTAAGTCTCTTAGGCAACGTTCACTTCTTCCAATGACAGCAGGTGCAAAGTTCATCATTATACAGTTAGAAACGATTCTAGAAACGATTCTAGAAACGATTCTAGAAGTTTCTTTAGAAGCTCTAGAAGCTGTCATCTTATTTGGAGACGGCTAGTTTATTGTTTATTGTCAATTGTTTATTTGAGTTATTGTGATTGGTACGTATAACCAAGCTGATTGACCTATTTGATCTTTATTTGTAGTATGTGCATGCGATTTATGTGGTACTTCAAATATGTTATAATTACATTCATTTTATATGTGATGATAATTTAATAATTCTGTGTATATAACTATAATCATGATTATTTTATTTCATCAATATTCAATCGTTGTTTTATTTGAATAATCTCTATTTGCTTGATAATTTGAATATTTATTCATTCGTGCCAAATCAGCATTGAAATTCGCTTTGAAGACTGAGGGAAACCACGAATAACCAATTGTCAGGATGACAAATATATTGAAATGATGATTGTATGAACATATATTATCATAATATAATAGTTTCCCAGTTTACGTGAACGTAATTACCTATGAACAAATTCCACATTCCAAAATTTATTCTCTATATTTTCGAGAATATTCTGATTTTATTCCCCGTTTTCGGGAAATATGTTCGTGTTCGCTATCCCTCTGACTGTCTGTCAAAAGGCTCTAAAAGCAGGGCTAAGTCAGGGGGGGGGGGGGGGGATGTTGAAGGCAAGGCAGGCCAGATGAGGGCTGCGTCTCCCCCGGGATCATAAGGCTCCAGCCTCATTCCCTGTTCCACATCTTCACAGATACGCATTACATATTCAAACATGTATTTCATGTTTATAAGTATATATATATATATATATATATATATATATATATATATATATATATATATATATATATATATATATATATATATATATATATATATATATATATATATATATATATATATATATATATATATATATATATGTATGGATAAAATAAATACAAATTTTATACGCGAATAATGTGATCTAGCATTTAGCAAATGTATTATGTAACAATATTTACTACACTTATATTGAATACAGTTGATAGTAATGAACATGCATAACTAAAATGTAGCTGTTGATTTTTAAAGCATATTTATAATGGAATATATGTTAATTTTTCGTTCGGTATAGATTTCGGTGGAGGAGCCGGTTTTCGAAAAAATGTCATATCCCAGTATGTTTTCACGAAATCGATGTTATTATTTCACCTTACAGTACAATCACATATTATATTGTCATTTTAATCCCACCCTACTAATCTAATACAAATAATATAATTTCAGATTATAAATTATATCAACAACGACCCAACAATATATATTTGCATTTAGCAACATTATCCAATGATATGGATGATAGAGGAACGGGTTTCGAAACCACGCCCATCCTAAACCATCGTCTGATCCGCATGATTCCCTACATTTGATAACAGTGTGTACGTATAAATCCACCTGCAGTATATCTCGATATCATCTCACCCCAAGTTGACGCTCTCAAACGATTCCTACATATTATACACTCCTGCTACCTGATAAATTGTTTTATCTAGTTTGTTAGTTGCCTAGTAATAGATTAAACTCGTTCTGAATGGAAACGAACGGGGCCGTGTGCAGTGTTCTAAACGATGTTTTAAACACGCGGGCGGGGTAGATAGGGTTCTGGAGGGAGGGGGGGCAGGGGGGGGGGTGGTAGGTGGTAGGTGGTACCACCCTACCGTATGTCTTACGTTTATATACGTTGAGACGCAATACACCCCTGCTGAGAGGTGACGTATTGGATGATAATGTCTGTGAGACCATGCTACATCAATTCTAGAAACTCCCCCCTCTCACTTATATACACATACACGCGCACACACACACATAATATATATATATATATATATATATATATATATATATATATATCCACTTCTACACACGCGATATAACTTGCATATATACATATGTGGAAGGAAGGATTTCAACAGTAACGAAAACTTGACTCTCCCCCCCCTCCCCCCTTCACCCCCTGCTGAGAGTTAAAATTACCGCACATTTGCATTGAGAGTTTCGTTTCCGCCATTTGTAATCGAATTGACGTGATACCATGCCGATTGCATATGGAAGTAGGTCAAAGTGTAGTTTTACATGCATTTCGCTTGAGTGGGTAGAAACGACCTATTCCGTAACAGAGAAACTTTGGTCAAATAATCTGGCTTATAGTCAAACGAACTGAGATCATCTTCGGAGGTTATATGAAATGAAATATGCCTATATATGTGAGTTATATTTAATTTTGAGTATAAAAATCATTACCTTACGTGTTACGTCGTGGCCAAATCCAACAATGTCAGTCAAACTCGATTCTCATCTCGACTGCTGATGAAATGATATTAGAAAATAACGATTTTCGGATTTGCCAAAGTTTTTGTCATCCTCTTTAGATGTTCGTAGGAAAACACTGGGATGGTTCGTTGATAGGACAATATCGATAGTTCCTTATTTCACTTTCTTTTCGTAATATTGACGAATATTTAGATGCTTCCAATTGCAGAGGTGATTCCTGTTTCAAAATCGAAGGAGACAAATAATAACCATATACTGTTGGATGATCAGATGTTAACGAGGATACAAAAATATATTACTATAACAGGATTATATATATTTTTCATTTGAACAATAATTACTATCTATGTTTATAACGTAATTCATCAGTATTCCACTTTTCCCAGAAAGAGTCCTGTAACGTCCCAGCTTTTCTCCGGGATTCCTTCACTTTTCTCAATGTCAGGAATATGCGGACGATACAGGACCTCCTCTTTATCCATTACTTCGGTTGTTTTGTTTGTTGTTATTTGTTAAACAAATAGGCAGATCTCACATTACTACAATTAGTGTATTTATAATTGTAATGATCTTCCAACTTGAAACAATTAGCGAGTTTATTGTTATTCTGTGTTGATTACATCCAGTCACGTGATTACTGTAAGACATTTAATCTCTTTGGACTGTCTCACGGCGACGTTTAATCTCTTTGGACTCGGTCGCTGTCTGCTATGACGTCACGCGATGCCAGGTCTGAGTTATCAACTATTTAAAGGCATTCTTTCAATGTCTTGTTTGATACGAAGAATTGAGACAATGAATGAGCGGTACAGACGCCAATAGATCTGAGTTATCATCAGAGTACGTCTACATAAAATAGATTAATCCGATAGTATAGACCAAGGTGGATCGAGCTTACATGGTGCTTTCACTCGAATGTCAATCTTGTTCTGTTGTTCTTGGAAAAACCGATCGCTGCGATTCCTAGTGAGCAATTTTGTACTATACGTCATGCCTTTTGCCACCCTCGAATATTGGCATTTCAGGTAACTTGCTACAGCTGAGCCGATGTAAACCTAATTTTGTAACGAAGTTAGTTCTTTGCATCACCACTAGATTACTCACGATCGGTATTTCCAAAGATTTTCTTTTTCGGTATTTCCAAAGATTTTATTTTGCTTTTTGCTTTTCACCCTCCAGCCATCTCTGTGCCCACACTTCACTTACTTTTGACCTCTCAAACATCTCTCTTGGTATTCTCTTTTCTTTCTCCCTCTAACCTTTTCACCTAGCTTGTCGCCTCTCCATTTTAGCGGATATTTTCCCCCCTCGTACGTCTGCTTTCATCTTGATCCTTCGACGGGTGATGAGAAAAAAAATCTAAAGGAATACATTTTTGTTTAGCTGTTTGAGAAAGATTTAGTAAAAAAGCAGCTATTCATATTTGATTTGTGTACATTTTGATCTCAAATACCGGTAGTGGGTGTTGACTTTCGAGCGTTTCAATTCAAATAAATTCTAAACACATTTTAAACATTTCATTAATTTACATATCTCGATATAAACAAACTTCATTTTGAACTCTTCCCTCAAATTTGTTTGTTGACGTCTTTTTCATCTTTACATTTTCTTATTTCTATTATATCAAAGAGTGTCTCAGTAATTCAAGTTGAAGTCAATATTAAAAAGGCATGTTGTTTGTTCTTGAGAATGTTTCAGACGAATTGTGAGTGACGACTTGACTGTAAAAATACCCATCCCCGTTCGCTCGTTTAACAATGTATTCATACTATGTCTTCCTCTCGTATAAATCTGTCATGTTCGATGAAATTACAGAACCGTGTCCTCAATGAATGAAGAAATAAATAACTCGATTTTATTACTTTCTGTGTGACAACAATTCTATTTTGTCGCGGATAATATTCATAGCTTGTTGGACTATCTGTCTGCCTTCGCCAACGGCTGTCGTGAATGCAAATTAATTGGAAATATGATTTATGAGAAGAAAATCATTTTGAGTTACAATATTGTTTTTCAAGTCTGACTTTGGTAGGAATGAATCGGAAACGGGAAAACAATTGGTAATAAGAAATAATGAAGTGAAATATTTCACTCAAACTGACATTGTTTTGAAAGGTGTTATAAGATGAATTATTAGTGGAGTTTCGATGTGATCACCGTATATACGAGCAGCTCTGCCAAGATATTCAGCCACGCTTCTGGCTGAGTCAGAATAGGTCTGCTTTTTTTGAAGATTTTATTTCATTTTTTATTTTATTCATTTACTAGTTATTTACATATGATAGAAGCAATATAGAAGTTATAAAAATGTGGTGAATTCCCCAATGAGAAAAAAATACTGGGGAATTATAAATTGTGGGAATTGTGGTTCGGAACTGAAGGTGTGTTCGAATGGGCTCGAGCCCCACTTGCAAATTTACTGACGAAAAATTTCGAATTCCATTTTTTTCTTTCAACATGAATACTTGAAAATTGTCTTTATACATCCACGAGAAAATGATGTTTCTCCACCAACTTAACACAAACAAATATCATCGTTATATTTCTAGCTATATTTCTAGGGTAGACTATGATTTTACAGAACGAGGTTAACAATAATGAACGCATCTACATATTTCAAAAGCGTCAAATCCTTGATAGTTGCTAGCGAGATTATATAATTACCGAAGATTTTATCATTATTTAGATGCTGAACGACATTTCTTGGGTACAACTATATATTGAAATTCGCATAGCGTGCGTTTTCAGTTGTTTCATATTAATTCCAAAAGACAATGTATTCTGCAATGAATTATGACTTACAAGTAAATGTCTCAGCTTATTTTCAGTTATCAAGTCAAGTATAATATACGCAACACAAACGTGTTCAGCAAGCTTTGAAAGGTAGACAGAAAACACGCACTATTTTCACTGCGTGTTGAGAGGATTCTTGCTGCCGTCGAAAATATGACACCAATTCTTCGTAGAAATATTTACATAGCAGCAGATTGTGAGAAAATATAAAACAACAATACAGTGTAATAAATCTTTCGCGCGCTTTGCTCGGCCACGGTCTTCCGTATCTTGACTTATCCTGAGCCTTATCCTGAGCCTCAGGAACAGAGCGGAGGCTGAGCCTGACAGCTGAGCCGGATGAATATGTCCTTCTCGAATAGCTTGTTTTGTACGAACATTTAAAAAATCAAAGATATTGATCTTAAAAAATCGGATTGTTTTGTTTCTTGATTCATTCATTTTATTTTATTTTATGTACGTTTCTTGAACGAATTGTATGGAATAATTAATATACAGGTGTTGGAATCAATTCAAAAGAGTCGTTATATTTAGTTGGAATAATTTTTTTAAATAACATTTAAACTTGATTCATTATCATCGTTCCCCAATGGCTTTGTGTGAAAGATGATTGTGATAATGTGATGATATAATTCAATATTAATACTAATGTATCAATATGATGATATGTCAAATACGTAACGTAATATGTATCTAATTAATACATGTATGTGGTGAAATAATTATTTATATAATGAATGATAATTTATAACCACGATTATTATTATTATTAATGAATTCCATTTATATTTATCTACAAAATGTTAGTTTCGTAAATGTCAATAAATGTTTGTATTTGTGGATATGAACAAAAACATTTATAAAAGTATATTTACTATATATCGGACTCCTTTTTCACCGCGAGTTTATTCGTATCTAAGTCATCGGGGGCCGTAGAGGCCTGCTTGCGTGCGTGTAAGATTGGTTGCCTATATACCCCATATTTCACCACAAAGCCAAGTTCAACATCCACGTATTTTTAGGGCGAGAAACGTGTAATTTACTATCACGTTAAATCAGAGGGTACATCCATTAACTCCGCAACATCGTGTAACTTGTACACAGTAATTATTACCGATGGCCTAGTTACACTGTTAACATGTATATATATATATATATATATATATATATATATATATATATATATATATATATATATATATATATATATATATATATATAATATATCTGCTTCCTATGCACACGCGAACTGTTAAGTCGACAAACGGTCGTAATGTATTAGAGGAAGACAACTTCTGCTATTAGTTTTTTCCCCTACCATCTAAACCTTGAGTCAACATAATTATGACAAAGTAGGAAAAGCAGAGGCGGGTGTGGATGTCCCAGATTTACGGCAAACTTTGTTAAATGCTGAAGCCGAGGAATCAAGCCGACGAGAGAACATTAATTAACGAAAAACTTCATCGGAAAACTTTTTCATTTTTTTAATATCGAAAGTTGGTGGTTTTCAATCTCGTGTAGATAATCGATTTATTTTAGTATCGAGCCTGGTGACGGATTAATAAGAATTGTGTATTCTTTTCGATTTGTTTTGAATATTATCGATGTTGGAATTTCTTGTATTCAATATTTGTGGGATATGCCAGCTCAATGTGCTCATACCACTACAGTAGACCAGTCTATTGTAATGCGAAATTTGAAAGTTTATGGAAATATTCAATCTGTGAAATTCAACGAGGGTTAAAATCGAATTGAGTTGAACTGAAATTATAGAATGATTTCACGGATAGATCGGCGTGCTCTTACATTGCTGTCGTAATTATCATATAAATGTGACAAATAATGCGAGTGATGAGGGACAAGAAACTGGAAGTAAGAACGTTTTAATATCAAATGCTTCCTAATTGTGTTTTCTCTATTAGCTAGTTTGAATTTCAATGAGAAAAATACACATATATATATATATATATATATATATATATATATATATATATATATATATATATATATATATATATATCGATACCTTCATGTCGATACCACACACGACTCTGTGAAAAATTTTCCAAAGAAAATCGTAAATTTTCCGACACCCGATCTGCAAGGGGTTGTTCAAAACCTGTTTGCCGGAGAACCAGACATCGGATCAGACCAAAGTTAAAATTTTTCGCAATCGATTGAATGTACCTTCATTTTGATACCACACACGACTCTGTGAAAAATTTTCCAAAGAAAATCGTAAATTTTCCGACCCCCGATTTCAAAACATGTTTGCCGGAGAACCATACATTTGGATCGGGCTGAAACTAGAATTTTACGTAATCAATTGAATTCATCTTCATTTTGATACCACTCACGGCTGTGTAAAAAAATTTCCAAAGAAAATCGCAAATTTTCCTATATTTTCAAGATTTTTTTTACGGAGAACCAGACATCGGATCGAGCTAAAATCAACATTTTTCGCAATAGATTCAAAGTACCTTCATTTTGATACCGCACACGGCCTCGGCAAAAGAGTTTGACTTTTTTTGAAATTTTGGTTTTTTTCCACGTACTAGTACCCGTATGTCAAAAAAAATCGACAATCTTCGATCGGCGATTGCTGGAGAACCCACGATGCGATCGGGCTGATTAGTCGATTTTCTGAAAGCTAGCGATCACCTGAGCATTTTGATGCTACTCACGACTTCGAAAAAAAACTATCAAAGAAAATCATAAATTTTCCAGAGGAGTATTCAAGAATTTTTTTTCGGAGAACCAGTCATTGGATCGGGACGAAATCAAAATTTTATGCAATCAAATGAACGTATCTTCATTTCGATACCTTACACGACTCTGTGAAAAAATTTCCAAAGAAAATCGTAAATTTTCCACAACCCCTATGCGCGAGGGGGTGTTCAAGATTTTTTTCTTGGAGAACCACACATTGGATCGGGACGAAATAAGAATTTTCCGCAATCAATCAAATGTACCTTCATTTTGATATCACACACGGTTCCGACAAAAAATTTCCAGGGAAAATCATAAATTTTTCGACACCCGATCTGCAGGGGGTTGTTCAAAACATGTTTGCCGAAGAACCATACATTGGATCGGGCCAAAATTAGAATTTTCCGCATTCGATTGAATGTACCTTCATTTTGATACCACACACGACTCTGTAAAACATTTTCCAAAGAAAATCGAAAATTTTCCGACACCCGATCTGCAGGGGGTTGTTCAAAACATGTTTGCCGGAGAACCAGACATCGGATCGGGTCAAAGCTAGAATTTTTCGCAATCGATTGAATGTACCTTCATTTTGATACCACACACGACTCTGTGAAAAATTTGTCGAAGAAAATCGTAAACTTTCCGACCCCCGATCTGCAGGGGGTTGTTCAAAACATGTTTGCCGGAGAACCAGACATCAGATCGGGCCAAAGTTAGATTTTTCCGCATTCAATTGAATGTACCTTCATTTTGATACCCCACACGACTCTGTGAAAAATTTTCCAGAAAAAATCGTAAATTTTCCGACCCCCGATATGCAGGGGGTTGTTCAAAACATGTTTGCCAGAGAACCATACAGTGGATTGGGCCAAAGTTAGATTTTTCCGCATTCAATTGAATGTACCTTCATTTTGATACCACACACGACTCTGTGAAAAATTTTCCAGAAAAAATCGTGAATTTTCCGACCCCCGATCTGCAGGGGGTTGTTCAAAACATGTTTGCCGGTGAACCATACATTGGATTGGGCCAAAGTTGGATTTTTCCGCAATCGATTGAATGTACCTTCATATTGATACCACACACGACTCTGTAGAAATTTTTTTAAAGATAATCGTGAATTTACCGACACCCGATCTGCAGGGGGTTGTTCAAAACATGTTCGCCGGAGAACCATATATTGAATTGGGCCAAAGTTTGATTTTTTCGCATTCAATTGAATGTACCTCCATTTTGATACCACACACGGCTGTGTAAAAAAATTTCCAGAGAAAATCGCAAATTTCCCGACACCCCTCTGCGCGAGGGGGTGTTGAAGAATTTTTTTCTGGAGAACCACACATTGGATCGGAACGAAATAAGAATTTCCCGCAATCAATTGAATGTACCTTCATGTCGATAGCTTACACGACCCTGTGAAAAAAATTTCAAAGAAAATCGTAAATTTTCCGACATCCGATCTGCAGGGGGTTGTTTAAAACATGTTTGCCGGAGAACTATACATTGGATCGGGCTGAAATTAGAATTTCATGCAATCGATTGAATGTACCTCCATTTTGATACCACACACGGCCCTGTGAAAGAAATTTCAAAGAAAATCGCAAATTTTCCGACACCCCTATGCGCGAGGGGGTGTTCACGAATTTTTTTATGGAGAACCAGACATCGGATTGGGACGAAATAAGAATGTTCCGCAATCAATTGAATGAACCTTCATTTCGATACCATACACAGCTCTGTGAGAAATTTTCCAAAGAAAATCGTGAATTTTCCGACACTCGATCTGCAGACTCACACCACAGAAACCTTAAAAATGAGATGATTGAAATGTAATCCATCACAAATATGTAAATATGTATAAAATGCAAATATGTAGAATATCAATTGATGTTGATAACGCGTACCTTCGATAGGCCCAGTTATCGCCGATTCTCGTTCAAGATATCCAGCCTATCCAGCTCGGTCTCCTCCGTGCAGCTGTGCCAACGCGATTATACGATTCATGGATCGATTTAAGGCTTCATTTTGAACCGTATTCGCGATTCTATTTGTCTGTTTTTCATTCCATTTTCATTTTTAAAAAATAATTGAAAGGCTTCCAGATGTGCCAGATGTTATCGCGTTCTGAGAATTATATTCATGGTTGAAACGTCTGATTTGTGTCTAGGTACACGTTCAAGTGGTTACATTCTCGAGCAGGAATATCAGAATTATCAGATTATTGTGGCCAATATGGTGTTGTTAAAGGACATCCCAATCCTGAAACTAGATTTTGAGGAGGTGCACGGTGCTTATAAAAATAGAGAAATTCACCTCACTTTCTATTTCAAACCGGTCTAACTGAATGAAGAGTTCACATCTCCAAGATAATTTTATGCTCTTTAAATATTATGACAAACTATTTCAGTGAATTCAATCAGTTTCAAGATAATACATACAGAGATGATGAACCAATCAGGTATTTGTATCGGGAAAAATAATTCTTTGATATTCTTAACAATTCTTTTCTCTTTCATTCTCCTCGTCGTATTCATTCCCACATCTTCATTTTCATCATCACTTATTCTTAATTGTCTCAATGTTTGTAGACAATAATGTAAAGCATTCTTATATAAATAAACTTGAATGTAATTATTTCTATTTCTATTCGTGTACAAACTTGACGCAGTTTATAAAAAAAAGCGCTGTACAATTGTTTAGTGAGCTGATCTGGAAATAGCTAGCCGATCTGTCAGAAGGAAGAGAAGGAAACGCTTCCAGTCGAAAGAACACGAAATCTTAATTAGAGAACACCAGCTATTATTTATTTATACAGCGAGCCATTGAAATACTTTCACGCTAAACGCTCGGATGAAGATAACAGTTTACTCGTAATTCCCTGCTTTGTTTTCAAGCTGTTGGAAATCCTTTTATCGCACACTTTATTCTCGGATCTCGTTATGTACTGCGTGAAATTAGGCCGCTGGAATAAGACCTGATGTCTAAGGGCGAGACTTTATTGAAGATGAAAGAACTTTTTTCTATGGAAGTTGTTTCGGGTCGTCTACTTCCAGAAATTTGATTCTCCCAATGTCTGTTTTTACATTTTTTATTTTATAATTTCATCTTGGATCGTGACCTCCGGGACTTGAACCCGGATCTCCAGATTGCCGGTCTGACGCGCTACCCAGAGTACGCCAGAGTGGAAGGTCATCTCGGACAGTTTTAATTTTTCATATCTTTCGTATTTTTGAATAGTTTTAAATCGTATCATTATAATAGCCTACTGATGGTTAATCAGAATGTTGTTGAAATATATATATATATATATATATATATATATATATATATATATATATATATATATATATATATATATATATATATATATATATATATATATATTCAGTAATGATTATAGTCGAACTGAGTCATATCCCATCTAATACTCGACATGTCTTCCTAAACTTGGGAAACTTATACTTAAGTTAATCACGAGCATAGACCTTAACGTGGTACTTACTTCCTTCATCATAAAACTTCAGTGCGATTCTTAAGATCAGTAATGTTGCAGGAACAGCCCTTAAGTTGGTATTAATTATAACAGTGTAAGGGTCCTTAATCGTACCGAAACTATTCGAAGTATGCTTGGTTAATCATGCACGCCGTCTGGTGAGCAGACTTCGCAGCTTATCAGCCGTGGCAATTCGGTTTGGTCCCTCGATATGTATTCTACATTTGCCGGTACTATTTCTCTCTCTCTCTCTCTCTCTCTCTCTTTCTCTCTCTCTCCCTCTCTCTCTCTCCCCACCAACAGCTACGTTATATGGGAGTACGAATGAACAGATGAAAACTAAACGAAAGTGGTGAAAGGTGAAAGAATATTCACAAGAAAAGGCATGCCCAGAGTCCGGGACTCGAACCCTGACCGACTCCACTTTCTAAAGCAGAGTCTCAGATGAATGAGCCACGAAGGGTGGATACGTGTAACATAATTAATAAAAACGTTATTCTTTGACGCTCGTGCTTGCTGTATTTTATATTCGATGTTCGTTCATGTATACCTTCATAGACTGTCACATCATTTTAATTAATATCTTAATATTAATGGTGAATGGGGAATAAGTTTTCCTAGTGCCATGTTTTATAAGTCATAAGTCAGTCACTGGAAGGTGTACACATATTTCATGGCTGATAACAAAATGTAGGGAACTGTATAGATGTGCATATATATATATATATATATATATATATATATATATATATATATATGTACTTCTATCCTCGAAAAAGGAAGATTTTGATCGACCGTCTTCCCTATCCCACGCCACTAACGCACGGCTGTTTCGTGCCTTCATCTGTCGTTGATACAATATATTCCATACAGAGTCATTGTTTGAGTTTTCGAGCTAGTCATTGTTTGTTTGGGATCAAGTGAGCGGATGGAAGAGAGTTGGATGAACTTTCTACTGATTCTCTTACCTATATTCGAGCAAAACTTCGAGCCAACATCGCCGAGAACTCTCCAACTTCTTAATCTACTAATCACTGTTGATAGGAGTGACCTTCTCTAACACTCGATTTATTCATATTGGGTTTAACGACGTATTGTATTGATGACTACGATCTGGTAAAATGATGGAGGAAATGGGATGGGAAAATTTGGAAAAACGAAGACAAATAGAAAGAATGTGCAATTTTGTTAGAGTCAAGAACGAATAACAGGATGAGATGAATTAACCATAAGAATTGGGAAGGAATTAGAAAGAAGTACAAGGGGAGGGTTAAGAATGGAAGTGGAAAAAGTGGATAGAGAAGTAGGTAAATATGGATTCATTCAAAGAACGACGCGGAAATGGAATGAATTGTAAGAAGATATCGAGAACATAACGAAGATCAGTGATTTAAGAAGAGAGCTAAGAAAAAATAACAAAGTATAATTTTATTGAGTATGTTTGATTTATGAGTGATCATTACCACCTGTTTCAAGAACAATCTGTAATGAGTAAATAAAATAAGTCTATAACTATCTATTGGCGTCGATGGATGACATGTGAGAAGAAAAGTGATTTTGGATAGTGGGCAGCAGTCTATCGTAGCCTATTGTTAATTGGAACCATCCCTTTTGTCGACTTTGTAAAATAGTAAAATTTTACAGATTCGTACCAAGCATAAATATTTAAATGCATGTTTAATCGCGTGAAACTGTATCCTATGCTTTTCCTGCATACAACTTTACAACAACGGTTTCTATAGGAAGATATCATTTCTGAAGATGCTTCACACACATTCATCAAAACATCCTTGAAAAGCTCATTACCACATTTGTAAGCTCATAAAGTCACTTGAATGTTGGTGATTACATTTAAATCGAGCTTTTATTGTGTTAATGTATATTCTTCACCTCTATATCTGTATAACTAATATTTCTGAATTCAATGTATATACTAATTGTATACAATATAGCGTATATATTATACGAAAAGTAGGTTTTATACACAATAGATACGTATATACATGTATTTATGTGACATCAGTTGAGCTCATTATGAATGCGTGTTTAATTATAAACGTACGAGGCATTTTAATCACTTTATCCGGTGATTTAAGTGAATTACAACAAACATGTGTACCTCAAAACAATAGTATAATGATATTATATTCGAGATAAAGGGAAATAGTAATTATATTAGTGATTTTCTGCTTTCTGGAATGTTCATATACGAATGTTATTCGCTATTATGTACCAGTCGATCAAGTAGCATAGCTATAGAGAGGAGGAACTGCTTTATCGACTCAACAGTTGGAATATACTGTACGAGGAGAGAATTAATATATAGACTTGGAAAACGCCATAGGAAGACGAGCGAATAGTAATAGTATGCACTTTTTGACCGTTTTTTGAGAAATTGGTGGTGGTGCCATGTTTTGAAGAGACTCGAAGTTGAATAAATGAGATATGTTGAATGAAAATAATACATTAATCGTTTTATATATATATATATATATATATATATATATATATATATATATATATATATATATATATATATATATATATATATATTTCAGGATATCAACTTCTAAAAAAATATGTTATCAATTCAGTGAAATAAATATCGTCAGAAAAGCTCATTTTAAATGTGACTCCAACTATCATTCTGTACGAAAGTCTACGTATAATGTCCAGACAAATCTGACTTGGTATAAAACAAACGAAATGTAATGTTTTCCGTCTGGCCATTTGTCACACAGTCCAATATGTCTAGCTCAAGAACCATCCCACAGCCTTGCAAACACCCTTCCCACAGCCTTGCAAACACCCTTCACAGAACCGCCGGAGAAGTAAAACCTACGTTTCAAAACTTACATAATACATTACCAGACTTTTCCTATACATAACAAAACTTTCTCACTTTCTCCCGTTATTGGTGATCTTATGCACGCACTCTGCTATCTCCACACCACACTCTCCCCCCCCTCTAAACACTACTGGGTTTATTGCCCCCCCCCCCCCCCCCGCACCCCTCATTTCTCTAACCGACTCATTGCACGATGGCCACCCATCCAATTACGTCGCACACATTTCGAGTAGGAAATTTTTCCCAAGTTACCACATGTATTTTCCCGCAGCTTTTGCCGCCGACAGCGCGCTTGCGGCGGTTGTTTTCTTCACCACGTCGCATTAAGCCTGAACTATTACCGTTAAGTATATAAGGTATCATCTTCACAGTTTCGCACGCACTCACTTAACGGGATGAAAGAGTGAAAGTAGTCGTAAAAACGAGGGTAATGGTCGCAAGGAAAATTGTCTCTCGTTTACTTTTGAACGCTTCTGAAAAATGTCTTCACTTTTGTCGGTGTGTCGATGACCTATTTAGGTGTTTTACAGGTGATGCGTTGCCATGGCGATAAGCCATACACGTGCCACGATACCACTATACTTTATCATGATATAAACAAGGTGTACCGACTCCCATACTAATAACATAGACAATGTGTGTGGTTTCTTGGGGACAAATCAGAGCCAACAGACCCATTTGCCTGTCGCGATTTAGCGGATTCCCTCGTGAACTAGATGTAGATAAGAGTGGCTGTGTGCCGCTGACAATATTAAACTTATAAAATCTATAATTTTCGTGCAAAATAAATGTAATTGCTTTGATGATTATATATAAAGAAATCTTCAATATAGAACCAACGAATTATGTACATCACATTCGTTTATTCGTGTATATTGGCTTTGACGTCACACTGTACTAATGGCCGAGATCTATTGGCGTCCGTAAGTAATATGTGAGATTAATGATTATTGTATTGGGGCCATTACCAGTCGAGGCCTGTTGGTCTGTATCAACCTGAACGACAGAGGGAAACCACGAAAAACATCTGTCAGGATGGTCGATCATGTCTGGAATCGAACCCCGGTCTCCTGAATGACTCTTCATTGTGCTAGTCACTCTGTTGTTCGAATATGCCACGTTATTGTGTTCACTTCATCATCACCTCTGAAGAAAAAACGTTGCTGGATGTTTCAAAGAAAATATATATTATTTCTCGCATCCTCAGATATTCAATACAGATTATAATGGAAATCTCGCTTCAACATTCTTTATATCCGTGATAGACATTTGTCAAATTAATCAAAAAAAAAAAAAATCTAGAATTTAATTGGAACGCACTTCGTTAATTAATTCCCAAGTTCGTCGTGACATTTCTCAACAAAAATCCTTTCATTTTCCTCCCGGTTTCCTCGGCTTGGAACCTGTTGAGCTGGGATAACATCGATCGCATCCGTCAATGTCCCCCCAACACTTGTTAATTGATTTGTTTTCTCCTTTGAACTTTCACAACCAATTCGGTGGAAAACAAACACGTCGTTAAAATCACTCACTCAACCGACGAGCAACGCGTTGCGAACAATTCAGTTTCCATGTTCATTTTGTCAGTTGATATGATTTTTTAATTGTGATTGATTCGTAATATGGATCAATTATTTTCTCAAATGAATTGCAAATGAATTGTATGTTTGTGAAAAGGTTATATAACCGAGATTGAATTGCGTTCTACAATCTACATTTTCAATTATGACCTGAATTATGACATGCTCATCCCCAATTAGTATATCGCTGCCATAGCAACAATTCGAGCAAAGTGATGGATACACAATTACGGTTGGTTAGATTATATTTGGATGAAGTTTTGATTTTTGTATGCATATATATATATATATATATATATATATATATATATATATATATATATATATATATATATATATATATCGAGTCTATCGAGTCTAGAAATTTGTGACTGTACGAAAGATATGAAAAATTAAAACTGTTCAAGAAGACCTTCCTCTCTGGCGTGATGGGTAGCGCGTCAGACCGGCAATCCGGGTTCAAGTCCGGGGGAGGTCGCGATTTTTGAATAGTTTTAAATCGTATCAATATATATATATATATATATATATATATATATATATATAAAGAATATAATATGACAATACTTCGTTTAACAAGGCTATACTTTTCTTTCTAAGAGAGTTGAAAATGAAAGTCTTCAATTATATACGTTATGTATACTACCCAATTTACTTGATTCACACATTTCGTATCCAACTTGATCATGAGTGCATCCTCTTGTCAACCCTCCAACGTTATGCGAACACTCACAACTCATGTGATCACACAATCAGAAGTTATCTAGAAAAAAATTGAAATACTTACAATATTTTCAACCGTCGAATATGACTGTGATTATTTCTCTCGACACCTTTTATTTGTGTGACGAACAAATGTTTTGTGTGTTACTCGAAATGTGATTGGCAGTTGCTCTCTTCCAAAGTGAATGGGGGGGGGGGGGGGGGGGGGTGATGAGGGGGGGAATGATCCAAAATCATTCGAAAGGCCTTACACCATTTTTTCACTCTGCGTGAATATGTCAGAATTAGAAACATTAATCAGAGTAAAATTGTTTGATGAAAGGGCTTAATTAAGGAAGTAACTACCAAGTCGACTCGCAATGTCTGTGTCGTCATCGTTGTGCAAGGTATTTCCAAATGAATTGTGAACTGTGACATGCATTAGTTAATTTGAAGGTGAATTCAATTCTGTTAATGGTAGGCCTAATTCATTTATATATATATATATATATATATATATATAAACCTTCATTGGTCCCGGGCTCCATGGCGACCAGGATAATAATCGATATAAAATACATTGAAAAATATAATGAAACATAATTAAATGACTGATACTGGAATGATATAAAATACAATTAAATTGAAATAATAAACGATAACATACACAAATTAGGATACTATGATGATTGAAAATAATAAAAAAAAATCAACAACAATCGGAAATGGAAATACATTTTTTTAGTTTTATATATTTTTATACACAACACAAAAAGGTAGTCCAACCACAAGTATTACCTTCACATGTTAGTGAATGAATTAATAATGATATAAATGCAGGGTATATAATATAAATATATAATAAGATTATAATATAATAATATAAATGTTCCTGAAGATACGCGTGTCAATTTTTCATTCAATTTCAGTATATTCTAAATCTCTAGGCCTAATTTCATTTCAAACGAAATATTCCACACGAAATTTTATTCCTTTAATACCATTTTTGATATCACTTCCCCCGACAAGTGTTTTCCATTGTCCCACCCGAGTCGAGAGTGTAGTTAAAACATATAAATTTCCCAGATTCGACTGTTCTCTATGCATGTTCATTTCTCGATAAGCTGATGAAAGCTTTGTGCAAGCACGGCAGTTCACTTATTTGGACAAAGAGTTTTTATCTGCTTGTTTAAGCTCGTTGGTCCGTCACTAACAAGACCACTCCCGCCATTGGTTTCTCGTCACTTCATCTTTTCGCGCTGGGATCTCTCGTTCGGTATGGAAATTGTCCGGGCGGAATGAGATTAACAAAATACTCGTTTTGCTTTTTGTGGGAATGATCCGGCAATAGGAATATTTTTTTTAATAACATCGAAACTTGATACAAAATCATTGTTCCCCTATTAAGGCTAAGGATGAGAGTAGGATCATTTGGACGGGGTACCACAAGGGCTATCTTACTACCCCTTTTTATTATTATTTTAAATTCAAGCAATGAACTTTGACACCAGGTCTACGCTGTCTGTGACCACACTTCTTCGCCGCAGATAAAAGTCTTCAGTTGTCGAAAGTCCGGAACACAATATAAACTGTTTTTGCGATATATCCGGACACTACCAACACTACGCTCTCTAATAGCTTGTACCTTATTTCCATTTTTTAATTCGCTACGAAGAAAAATGAGGGCCTGTATTTTCAATTGGTTGATAATTTGTTATCTACCTTGGTTACAGCTGTGTTATTGTCTTCACTTATTAGTCCATTACCTTAACGAACTATTGAGTGATACTCCGTGCATTTCAATAATACTTATATACATAATTCAATTAGTATTTACTCTGATTTTCGTTTGATTGTAGGTGGCTGAAAAAGACAGAAGTCCCGGTTCGGAAGCCAACAAACTCATCATCAGTGAAAAGCGGAAGGCAGAGGACGGGGAACCAACAAAAGATCCGGGATCGTTGAAAAAGGTAAGATACAATCTTAATAATATTAAATTAATTCCCTTTGTGGAGAGGATAATGCCTCGTCGACCAGACCTCGTGCACTGCTGGTTGCAGCTATCACAGGCGTTAGAGAGCTGTGAATGTTTCTCGGATACTCGCAACACCGTTTAATTAACTACGCTGAAGAAAGACCGAGTAATAACTTTTAATTTAAATATATACAAGAAAAGTTCTGTAGCTGTATACGAGGAGAGAGTGAGTGTGAGAAAGACAGATGGATAGAGAGAGAGTGAGAGAGAGAGAGAGAGGGAGAGAGAGAGAGAGAGAGAGAGAGAGAGAGAGAGAGAGAGAGAGAGAGAGAGAGAAAGAGAGAGAGGTGAGATAAAGGAACTAGGTGAAACTTTCCCATAAGATAAATATATGTAGAGATTTAATTCCAGCAATTTCCCAATCTTTATAATTATTTTCTCGTAGGCCTATAAGTATAATTATGTAAAACATAGACCCTATTGTACAGGCATTTATGCGGGTATACGCTTGAAAATACACCTTTTTTAAACGTATACGCCTGACAATCATACGATGTGAGATACATAATTATTATATACATCACCTTGAAGATATTGCAAATATCTGTGTTTCCTCTTTTTTAGAATTTCGATATCTCATACCGTTTAGAAGTTATCACTAAAAAACTGATATTCCGCTAAATCGACTCCCGTGGACTCTTAATTCAACCTAACAGAACAAAACTCATATCGAAAGCGAAATCATTCATTCATAATATTCGGTTCCGATGTTTAGCGTTTATTTTTCGATTGGTATCACTGGCGTACACCGTGTTTGTAGTCCAACGGATCCGATTAGCGGCACACGAGGGATGAAATGTGGAGCTGGAAACTGAAACTTAATCGGCCATCACTGATTGGTTGCCATCAATCAACCTCGATACAATCGTATTCAATAACATCAATAGAGTTTCGAATATTTTTAAATCGACTTCACCTGGCTGTAAATGCTTTTTCAACATCAAAAACGTGCTGCTTTACATTCGTTGATCCCCAATTAAGTGTCAAGCTCACAAAGCACGAAGCACTGTGAAGAAGATCTAGAGATACAATATATAAATATGAAAATATATACATATATATATATATATATATATATATATATATATATATATATATATATATATATATATATATATATATATATCTGTGTGTGTGATTATTACACTTCTTGGATACGATCCAAAATCGAGATATGTGGTATATTTTAGCCATGTTATAAAAGATACGTCTCGACCCGGAAACGAACCCGGGACCTTCAGATTGCCGGTTCGCTGCTCTCCCACTGAGCTACCGAGATATTTTGTCATGGCTATACTTAGATTGACGACACTGGAATAACAGATTGAAAGAAGGTCACTCGGGCTAATGAACTAACACTCGTATCGAGAAGAATTTCATCCTCTCTTCGATTTCCATCTCCGATTCTACGTCATCAACTCCATAAGTTATACACCTCAATGAACTATCCAACCTATAGATATAACCTTACATTTCAACGTGAATTACACTGAATTCTTGTAACGACTGTACCAATTGTCATGACTACATCTTAATAATTGGGTGTGTGTGTGTGTGTTCTTGATCGAAATTATTGAACAATCTTATTAGTTCTAAAGTTTACGTTTCATTTCAATCTACTTGTTTCAAAATATTACTCACAAGCTAGTACGTTATATCTCTCCCTCCTCTCTCTCTCACACACACACAGTCTCTCTCGCTGTCTTCCTTTTCGAATGAATTCGTAATAAACGTATTTAATTAGAATACGCCCGGGGCCTTGCATAACACTACGATAACACGTGGCTGTTCTGACTGCCAGTTCTATTGACTCAACTATTCACGGGAAAACATCTCGAGTCGAAGAAAAACCAGCGAGTGATATTCATTTTGTGAAAATGTCTTTCGATTAATTAAAACTTGGGCTAGATAACGCGGAGAGAAACTATTCTGTGTTGGTGTTGGCCTAATTTGGTTTTATAATTAATTTGTAATTTATTATTCATTTATGAGCTTATTTATAGGAAACTAGGAAGCCAAGGTATGGTTTATTACCACACAGCAACACAATTGAGTGTAAATAAGAAACTATATATATTTATTTATATATATATATATATATATATATATATATATATATATATATATATATATATATATATATACATATATATATATATATATATATATATATATATATATATATATATATATATATATATATATATATATATATATATATATTTACATATATTTTTTTTTCCTATAGCTATATATCCGAGTTCAGTTTCTCGAGGAACTCGTTTTGCTTCTACGCGGGATGAGAATCTAATCCGTGTCAAGCCTCGTACAATTTATTGAGGATTAATTGGGTTTCTGGGGAAATCAGTGCATGGTAAGATTTTGTAAAAAAAGTTCGAAAAATTGCTTAAGACAAAGAAGTGTATACATCAATAATTGAAAATGGCGAATTCGTGTATACTAGAGGTGAATGTTTTGTGGGATTTTCCGTCGCTCGCATTGCGATGTGGCTTTCTTATGTATAATTTGCGGTGTTCCATATTTGTTCTTCTCATATTATGTGAGTCAGAAATGTTGTGACGCTTCGTATCTTTGTAGAATTATTAATAATAAATGCTGTCTTACTAAGGCTGACCCAGGCACAGCCAAACATTTTCAGACTCGGCTTCTGTTTCGATGAGTGTGCATATATGTATTAAATATATATATATATATATATATATATATATATATATATATATATATATATATATATATATATATATATCCACTCTAATAATAGCATCATCATTCCAGTTTGAAACAATATTGACAATTTGTGTATCTTCTACGTCGCCCGTCAAGCCCTACATATCACAGCAGCTTATCCGCCTATTGTAAACCGTGGCAATATTATCATAACCGTAACGCAACCCGACCGCAAATCCCCTCTAATCTTACACATCACATCACCGCCAACATCTTAATGCTTCATTAAACGTCAATCTTATGCCATAACTAAGTCTGTTCATGACGTAGTGCGTCTCTTATCAAACGGTCAGCATCGTTATACGCTCTCGGATTAACTATCTAGCCGTATACATCTGAGTCCTCATTGTTGTGTTAGTTATGACGTCATAATCACGTCATTGTGATATGTCTTGGCATTGTTGTGACGTCACTCATTGGTTTACGAACAATATTCCGCGCTTAACACGTCCTATTGGCTCACAATGGGAGAGATAAATTTGTGGATTCAAAATGGTGGATGAAAGGGATTATCTCTGATGATTTTTTTCCGTGTGAGGTTAATTCTTGAATTCTATTTTTTATCAGAACTTTTGGTAAATATCAATTAAGGATTTTTATTTGTTCACTCGAGTGACTTTTCGAGAGAGAATTGTTTCATTTTTGCTTTTCTCTCGTTAGGAATAATTTATGATGACGTAGGTATCTTAGGAAATCGGATCAAAGTTCTGAAAAGGTATTATACTTCTAATCCACTCATTTTCCGTTGTAGTAGAATGAATTCGATGGAAGGGCTTACAACAAGCATTAATTGTCACTTGAATCCCGACTCGTGTTTCGTTCTTAATTAATATGATTAACTCTCTAATAGTTCAATGATTTCATCAAGAATATAGAATATACGACAGTTCTTGATAAAGAAGTGACGTCGACTACATTCAAACATAATTCATCGTATTCACCAAATATCAGCTTTACAAATGGTGACAGCGATTGGATGTAGCAAAGGCAGAAGGTTTCGGACGACCGTCTCCCCTATCCCAATCCACTAGCGCACTGGTGGTTCGCACTTTCTTCTTAGATAACTAGAGCGCAGTTTTACACTAAACACTAATACATTGTACCATATTTGTCGTAATAATACTCTGGTATTATTTGAAATCTTCAATTAGATTCGTAGATTGATAATCTTTTCCGATTTGTATTGCTTCAATGTTCTTTTGGTATATTATTTCATATTAATATCACCAGCTCATGATTTCACTGTACAAATTGAACCGGTATTAGTTTGCATAAATCGATTGAATATTTTTCATCCGTATTTCATTCTATTAAATTGTATAACGTGAAATAATTTGAATGTACATAAAAAATGAAAATAGCAAGTTTAGATAATGTTTGTCGCTGTTAGTTTGTACTCAACATTGATCGGGCCTGCGTTTAGCTTCCTGCAGAGGCCATGAAATATAACCTTCCTCATAGCAAATAAAACTTTGATTAATGTGCAAATTCATTTAATAAATCGGCTTGACGTTCCTACACTACCGTATTATAAAAGCCGATGAAGAATATATATATATATATATATATATATATATATATATATATATATATATATATATATATATATATATTATATATATATATATATATATATATATATATATATATATATATATATATATATATATATATATATATATATATATATATATATATATATATATATATATATATATATATATATATATATATATATATATATATATCGATATTGAACCACAAGAAAAGCGGATTACTTCAGCAAGTTTGTAGATAACGTCCAAAAGGGAAACATATATTAATGTTTATTTATAGAGAATTGAGTCATTTACTTATTCATTTTGTATTTATTTATTTACGGGTGGATCGGTCGCTGACACGATGAACCATCATGCTGCTCAACAATCCCACCAACAGCTAGGTCATACGGGGGTACGAATGAGCAGGTGATAATGAAGTGATGATAAGTGAGAACAAACACCCATGCCTTATGCGGTGCTCGAACCCACACCCAAACCCTGACTTCGTTTCCTAACGCAGTGCGATATAGTTGACTGAGCCACGAGGGCGACTAAGTTAATAGTTTTGTTTTGAAAGAGTAGAGTGAAACGAATGAGAACGAGAGAGGTTGTGTGAAAGTGAGTGAATGGGTGGTGTGGTTTGCGGCGGGGTGAGGGGGGTGGGGGGAGTGACGTCACTGACTGATGGCTGACGTGATTGGTCACGTGACTTACAATGAACGAGCCACCTGACAGGAATTGGAAAGATTGTCTGATTTTTCTGCCAAACTAAACACATTTTCTCACCAGTTGTGACGTCACTGAGGTAACACTAAACATCACAGATATTACTATCTGTTGTTGATGTTCGTTTTTAATCTTTATTCTTCCTTTAACAAATCAGGTTGGCAGGAAGACCCAGAATAATGAGTATTCATTCATTCATTTATCAGTTCTTTACACGATACCATGTTTGAACAGTTGCAATATAAGTTATAAGGTATACAATCACATGGAATTGATATATGTGTGCATATGAGTCTTCGAGTATATCACAATAGAGTCTACTAGTCATTAGGTCATATACTGGTACAGTCTCATGAGTGATGAAGGTATCGACTTTTAAAAAGTAAGGAATTTAAAAAACGAGGGCTATGTGGTAATAGACAATATAAACTGAAGGCACATTCACAATGCGACGCTAACTTAAACTTCTAACGTAAGCGTTAACTTATGAAATGTTTGGCTTACGGAAAGTTACTTGCCTATCCACAATGCATGTCGCTAACTTATTATCGTAAGCCGTTAACTTGTGAGCTACCAAGGTCCAAGCTTTAGAGTTAATGTTCAACTTAAGATGCAACCAATCAGAAAGCCGAGTCGATTGACCTTGAAGAAACGCGCTGGAGACACCGATAACAGAAAAGAAATTGTGATTGGTTGAAATTCGAAATTGTGATCGGTTGTTTTTTCGCGTATACGGATACTTGCTGGTCTATTGTGAATAGAGACTTCAGATATTACGATAGCTACTAGAGTTAACGACTACGTATACGTATAAGTTTAAGTTAGCGTTGGATTGTGAATGGGCCTTAAGGGCACATAAGTTCAAGTTACATTAAATGCGTCCTTAAAAATGTATTTGACATTTACTCACTGAAACATTGGCTGACAATTCAGGCCTACATTCGTCCAGTAGGTCTACTTAACTTCAACATTATCAAAATTGCATTCTTGTATTTGTATTGCAGTTTGCAGCACTAATTCTTCCCCCAATTATCGTGTCCACGAAGAATAAGAAAACTAATCGTATAATATAAATACCTCTAACTGTCAGTTATTCCACTGTGAAGAAACTAATTACGAAACAAAAATAGATTAGTTTTTATATTCTGGTTTCGGTCGCAAGTTTTGTGTTGATCGAATGTGCGTATATACAGCTAATTGCGTTTCGACATGAGAGTATTACATGGGGTAAGTGATTCTACTCAGACATGATCTGCAAATCACGCCATGTTCTAGAAACTACTGTTTGCACCGCGGTTCAAAACACGCATTCTCAGAGATTCAACGCAGATGGACAAAACTTGTAGGGGAAAAAATGCAAGAAATTATTGGGTTAATCTTACTTATATTGGGTTTAACGACGCACTGTTATGATAACTGAGATCTAATGGCGTCGGATGGATGATTAATGGGATGATGAGATGATGAGATGAAGGTTCTTAGGTAATGGGAAGGATAGTGGGAAGGAAGCGGTCATGGCCGACTTATTATATAGGAACCATCCCGGCATTAGCCTAGACTACAGAGGGAAACCATGAAAAACCTCTGTTAAGATGGTCGGCGGCGGGGATCGAACTGGGTTCGGAATTCCCCTCGCCTCCCGGATCACATGAAGCGAGCGCGTTAACCACTACGCTGCATGTGCCGGTAGTTAATCATTTTGTTAATAGGCCCATATATAGATAATAGTATAAGTTACAGTAGATAGTTCAAGTGAACTAGGAAAACTCAGAACGTGCGTTGTGGGATGAGCGAGATAGTCTCATGATATGCATTGCAAAGCTATATGTACACACCCTTATTGTGAAATTATCAAGTCTATAGTCAATGCTTCCGTTATACTGCATGAGAAATTCAAAAACCATTTCCGTTCCTCCCATTATATTTTTTTTTTCATTTTTATCAAATGTCAATGAATTTGGTGGGAACAGTAGAAAAAGTGTCATCTATAATGAATACATTTCAATCGAAAAAGTCTGTAATGAAAAGAGTAGATAAATGTGAAAGATAATGAAAATTTTCAAACGCTATTATAATGGAGAATATTTGAATTGAATTGAAAATTAAAATATGAAATCCCCCGTATAACCTAGCTGTCGGTGGGGTCGTTGATCAAACAATAAATTTGAAATTTTTACAATTACATCTATTTTCGTCCAGTAAATAATGACCGAGACGACATTTAATAAAGACGCTTGCCATGATCAATTTCTCTGTTAATAGATTTATATTTATAGAATCACCGTTCACCACATTTCCTCGGTATTTGTCACTATCAAAATATCCTTTGTTATCAGCAATACCGGCAAGAAACGGAACTAATCACGTGAAATAAGACCACAGAGAACACGCTCGCGATGATAAATTACCACATTAATGATTTAATACCAACTAAGTTCTTGATTAAGAAAACTGAAAGTTACATATTACTCAAAACTAGTGAAAGAAATTACTCTCCCGTGATTTATGGGTGGCTTTGGCTTGATATCAAGTTTTGGTAATGCGTCGTGGTTGTCAGAAAGAATTTTGGTTTTGCCAAATTTCCGTTGTTTTCTATTTCAATTCGAGATGGATTCTTTTTTTTTGTCTGATTCAAACTAATTCATAACTCACTTCTATGCAATGTTTATAATTAGTTTATGAACTGACCTAAATAAATGACGATCCTAAACTAAGAATTAAAAACTATAGTTTTCATCTTTTTTAATGATGGCATTTCGTAACGAAACTTTTTATGATATCATAAATTTAATTAATACAGAGAATGTGAAAACGAAGTACTTTTAGTCTGTTCTATTTTTCTCTATTCTTTTCATAATTTACTTCAAAAATTATCCCATATAATCACTCCTTCGTAGATACTTCTACTATCCAGGTATTGTTATAAAAAAGGGAGCTACGTATATTAATTAGAGAAATTAGAGAAACCCCATGCCTAAACGGTGACTTCAGTTTCTGCAGCGGCACCTTAGCTGAATGAGCTATGGAGGGCGGCTATTTGTTTATTCGTACTTTAATTAATTATCATTCTAGTTAATTTTAATATTCACCACTAAACATTTTTTTTTTAAACTATCATATTCAAACGGTAAACTTACTGCTTTACTCAACGCATTAAACACACAACATTGTACCTACAACCAAATTCATAGTAATTATTTCAAAATTACTCTAGCGTATACACACTCGACAATCAAGTCAAATAAAACACTTTGAAAATTGTTTTATCTATCCACTTGTTGTAATGAACATTCAATTGTACAACCGTTGAAAGTAAAGCACACATTAAATTACATTCTACTCTCTTCTGTTCCCCGTTCTGGCGAGTCGCCAAGTCCACGACTCGCCGAGCAAAACGCAAACAAGCACATTAAAGGTACGGCTAGTAATCGTAGTAAATGTACTTGAAAGACCGCGAAGAACACAGATCTGAAGTGGGCAAGTAAATCACTTTGTACGTCTTACGCTTGACACTTCGTTAGATTCGATGGGATGGCAGTTTTCTATGTGTTAACAGGCGGTGGATCTAGAGGAGGATCAGGGGCGTACTGGCCCGGGAGCGATTTGGTTTTTGAAAAACAGCTGAACCACCGTGTTGAGATTGAAACTACAGTGGGCCCTTACCGCGACTGCCACGTGGAATAACGTCCTAGGTCTACCTAGCTCCACAAGACTTTGATTGTATCTATGATTACCAATAACGTAACGGGATAAGCAACTTGATCATTTCCTTTCGCACCATGCGGGAATCAAAGGGATGCCGTCATTCTCAATTTACTGGTAGTATTATATATTGATTCATAAAAGTAATACGTGTAATGCACTCTGTGAATCCAGCTCTTCCCAATTGTATTAAGCAACGTTGGAATACATTTCATTTGAATTGGATACTCTGAATTTTAAATACGTGTGTAAAAGCATTTGGACCCCTAGTCAAGAGCCATACTGCCACATTTACCAATTGATAACTGGATAATTACGTGACATCTACGAGAAAGAACAGAAACAATGCAAGTACTCAATTATGTACTTTACATTGAAATACGAGCTGAATGCGTACGTTTTGATTTGAAATTACGAATCTCAAAAATGTACACTTCAGCGCGTCACATTTTTAGCTTCCATCATGGTGAGAAGACGTCCAATGTTGAAAGTATATCACTTACGCCATGTTGCTTATCCCTTTACGTTATTGGTAGTCATAGATTGTATGATGTTCTCTATAGAAGAGCTGAATACCATGACAATACATGATAATAATAATTTCACGGTCTCTTAGATCGAAAAATGTGACCTATTTCCAGCTCACCTCAAGTGCTAGGTTCGAGTCCCGCATATGGTTTTTGTAAACGTCCTTTCACTTATCATCACCTCATATTTTCATTATCACCTGCTCGTTCGTACCCCCGTATAACCTAGCTGTTGGTGGGATCGTTATAAGCAAACAATATTCATCATCTGTCCTCACTTTTCATCAGTTTTCCAGTTCACCACCGACAGCGTGCCTACAGCTACTTGAATGGTGGATATTCAAGCATATGTTTTGAGTTCCATACATTTCAAACTTCATTTCAACTACATCTAAAATACATCCTCGAGTTAAGTCGTTCCTAATTATATCATCAAGACGGTACACAAATTGAAGAGGGAATTAATAATCTATTTCCTAATTATCATTCTCCCGGCTTCCTTCAGTCTTAACGGGGACCTGCCCAGAGCGTCACATTATCAATGTAAACCTAATATATAAACGATCGTTTGAACATATTGCGGTGGTCGTTTGGGTTCATGATCCTTACCATGGGCCACAACCGACACTCACTATGAAAAAACTATCTAATAAAATAACATTTCATTTCATATTTCCATTATTTTATTCATTAGTCAATGACTGTAAGAGATCTTAGTCATCATTACAGTGCGTCGGTGAACTCGAAAACTATTTGACTTTTAGTTTCATTGTCCATCTTTTGTTCGAAATATCAACATTCGTGTGGTTGGATTATTCCTAATACCAATGTTGGTAGTGTCCGGATATATCGCAAAAACAGTTTATATCGTGTTCCGGACTTTCGACAACTGAAGACTTTTATCTGCGGCGAAGATGTGTGGTCACAGACAGCGTAGACCTGGTGTCAAAGTTCATTGCATTAATTTAAAATAATAATAAAATGGGGTGGTAAGATCGCCCTTGCATGTGGTGCCCCGTCCTAACGATCCTACTCTCATCCTTAGCCTTAATAGGGGAACAACGATTTTGTATCAAGTTACGATGATATATATATATTTTTTTTTATCTTTCCCAGATAACCAATGGTGATTGGGCCAGGAGGTGTACATCACCAAATCTAGGGCAGTCGTCTCAAGTCCCGGATTCCGCCAATTACGGGCTTCTCCATCTCTCTCTCTTCCTCATATCCATCATTGTTATAAAAAAAATCTTTTGTTGTGAATTCATGATAAAACCTTTTTCTGTTATCGATTTTGTAGATATAAAGCTGTCGTTCTTCGGATTTGTTCAACTTCTCCGAATATATTTCTTTTAAAAACGATTCGTGTCTGATAGTTGTCCTGGGAAACTGTCTCACGGAAGTGGATTATCAATAATTGTGTTCTCACTCGTCTGACTGAACGCTGAGAAGGTATATGACGTCACTCAAATTGGTCTGAAAGTCGGAATAATCCCGCACAATACGGCGACATTGACAAAGAATAATGCGACATCTAATAGAGATTGACATGAACTAAAGTGAGAGATCCGACGTCAGTTTCTCACTCGTATCTAGAAAATACCAATTCATCAACTGAGACTAACCGAGATGAATATCTCGAGACATTTCACAATAGGTTTGTAATGAGAGGGAAACGCGTCGGTCTTAATTGTTTTAAAATACACACTGATTTCAGGTAGGTATAATGATGGAGAAACGGTGTCACTGACATCGTTATGATTGTGAGTTTAAAAGTTTCAAAATTATTTATATTGAGTACACTGTCGTGTACTAATCAAGGCCTAATAATCTAATGAATAATACATAATTCCAATCGTTTTAATAATTATTTAGACTAGCTTTAGCGAGGATTCAATCTGACATACTGAACAAAAAATTGGTGCTCGTTTATGTTTTTTTTTTATATATATGTTTTTTTGTCGGTTCTCCACAGGTCAAACGGCTACAGCTATCAACTTCAAACTTTTTTTCAATATGGTTCCTCATCTAACGTGGATCTGTATAGTTTTGTGGCATTATCGGGGGGTAACTTTTTTTTTATAATTTTAGAAATTTAAAAAATACCCATTAGAATAACATCGCGGGAAAAAAAGAAAATATTTATATTTTCCAAAAAAAATGAAATTCTGTGTGAAGTTGAATTACATTTTGAAACACATTTCTAGAAATTTTCAGGTTGATCGAGTCAGCCATTTTGAAGAAAAAACTAGAAATGTACCAAATTGGTACCACTCGAAGCAGTTTTACCCATTTTTACCCATACTATTACTATCCGCTCGTCTAACAACGCATATATGGCGTTTTCCTAGTGAACCAATTTAATATAGAAATCATCTCCCTGTCGTTGATCGTTTTCACCCTTTTATTTTTCTGTAGTAAACTACACGGTGTTGAACTGGTGTCCCTTTAAGATCTGAAGGAACACCGTTTTGCTTTGTTTCGAAACTTCTGAATGTTATTGTTCGAAATTTGGACATATTTCAAGAGGAAGTTTTTCGTGATGGACTAGGTTATTATAGTTGTTCTGAAAGTTTGTCTGTGTTGTCTCTAAACACAATTAACTCTGGCGAAGTTCTGTTTCGTTTTCCCGTGACGTCACATAACGGGCTATAGGCTTATATTGTTTTAACTTCGCTCTATTTTCTTGTTCTTCGTGAAGAAACGAGAAGAAAATGGACTAGGAATGATAACCGCAGAAAACTCTTTTTTAAATCAACATGACACTGAATAATTATGAAGCATAATCGTGAATAAATATATCAGATATAGGCCTCTGCTTTTATAGGATCCATATAATTAAATAGATCAAAATAATGAATGTAGTTCCTTAGCGAAATATCAGTTTTTGGTGATAGTTTTCGGACGAAGTGAGGTATAAAAATTGTAATTAGACGAGCTTTAGTGAGGATTCAAAGTTTTTTTGTCGGTTCTCCACAGGTCAAACGGCTACAGCTATCAACTGCTATTTGCTATCAACGGCTACAGCTATTTCAGCTTGATCAGGTCAGCCATTTTGAAGAAAAAAACATAAAATGTGCTAAATTGGTACCACTCGAAGCAGTTTTTACCCATTTTTACCCATACTATTACTATTCGCTCGTCTAACAACGCATAAATGGCGTTTTCCTAGTATGAAGGAAACACATCTATTTTTAATACCTTCAAAGAGTATAAAATTATACTATTTAACTCGAGTGTACAGGGCCTACAGCTAAGAAATGAGTTGTGTTAAAATTCGCATTGACAATTCGGGAATTTTCCAAAGAAAATCGTGGGTTTTCCGACACCCCTTTGCGGGAGGGGGTGTTCAAGATTTTTTTTTCGGAGAACCACACATTGGATCGGGACGAAATAAGAATTTTCCGCAATCAATTGAATGTACCTTCATTTCGATACCACACACGGCTCTGAGAAAAATTTTCCAGAGGAAATCGTAAATTTTCCGACACCCGATCTGCAGGGGGTTGTTCAGAACCTGTTTGCCGGAGAACCATACATTGGATCAGGCCAAACTCAGATTGTTTTGCATTCAATTGAATGTACCTCCATTTTGATACCACACACGACTTTGTAAAAAAAAATCCAAAGAAAATCGTAAATTTTCCGACCCCCCATCTGCAGTAGGTTGTTAAAAAAAGGTTTGCCGGCAAACCAAACATCGGATTTGTCCAAACTTGGATTTTTTCGCATTCAATTGAATGTACCTTCAAGTTGATACCACACACGGCCCTGTGAAAACTTTTCCGGGGAAAATCGCAAATTTTCCGACACCCCTCTGTACGGGGGTTGTTCAAAACATGTTTGCTGGCAAACCAAACACCGGATTTGGCCAAACTTGGATTTTATCGCATTCAATTGAATGTACCTTCCTTTTGATACCACACACGGCCCTGTGAAAACTTATCCAAAAAAAATCGTAAGTTTTCCGACACCCCTATGCGCAAGGGGTTGTTCAAAACATGTTTACCGGCGAACCAAACATCGGATTTGGCCAAACTAAAATTTTTCGCAATCAATTGAATGTACCTTCATGTTGATACCACACACGGCCCTGTGAAAACTTTTCCAGGAAAAATCGCAAATTTTCCGACACCCGATCTGAAGGGGTTTGTTCCATACATGTTTGCCGGAGAACTATACATCGGATCAGGCTGAAATCAGAACTGTACGTCATCAATTTCGATTATCTACAATTTGATACCACTCACGGCTGTGTTGAAACTTTTTCAAAGAAAATTGCAAATTTGCCTTTATTTTCAAGAATCTTTCTACGGAGAACCAGACAACGGATCGAGCTAAAATCAACATTTTCGGCAACAGATATTATGTACCCTCATTTAGATACCGCACACGGCTTCGGCAAAAGAGTTTGACTTTTTTTCAAATTTTGGTTTTTTCCCCGTACTAGTACCCGTCCGACAAAAAAAAATTGACAATCTTCGATCGGCGATTGCTGGAGAACCCACGATGCGATCGGGCTGATTGTTCGATTTTCGGAAAGCTAGCGATCACGTGAGCATTTTGATGCTACTCAGGTTTTTCCAAAAAAAAATTCAAAGAAAATCATAAATTTTCCGAGAGAGTATTCAAGAATTTTTTTACGGAGAACCAGACATTGGATCGAGACGAAATAAAAATTTACCGCAATCTGATGAATGTACCTTCATGTCGATACCTTTTACGACCCTGTGGAAAATTTTCCAGGCAAAATCGCAAATTTCCCGACACCCCTCGGCACGGGGGGGTGTTCGCGAATTTTTTTCTGGAGAACCACACATTGGATCGGAACGAAATAAAAAAAATTTGCAATCAAATGAATGTACCTCCATGTCGATACCTCACACGACCCTGTGGAAAATGTTCCAGGGAAAATCATAAATTTTCCGACACCCGATCTGCAGGGGGTTGTTCAAAACATGTTTGCCGGAGAACCATTCATCGGATTGGGCCAAACTCAGATTTTGTCGCATTCAATTGAATGTACCTTCATTTTGATACCACACACGGCCCTGTGAACACTTTTCCAAAGAGAATCGTAAGTTTTCCCACCCCCGATCTGCAGGGGGTTGTTCAAAACATGTTTGCCGGCAAACCAAACATCGGATCGGGCCAGACTTGAATTTTTTCGCATTCAATTGAATGTACCTTCATTTTGATACCACACACGGCCCCGTCAAAACTTTTCCAGGGAAAATCATAAATTTTCCGACACCCGATCTGAAGGGGTTTGTTCAAAACATGTTTGCCGGAGAACCATATATCGGATCGGGCTGAAATCAGAACTGTACGTCATCAATTTCGATTATCTTCAATTTGATACCACTCACGGCTGTGTTGAAACTTTTCCAAAGAAAATTGCAAATTTGCCTTTATTTTCAAGAATCTTTTTACGGAGAACCAGACATCGGATCGAGCTAAATTCAACATTTTTGGCAACAGATATTATGTACCCTCATTTTGATACCGCACACGGCTTCGGCAAAAGAGTTTGACTTTTTTTCAAATTTTGGTTTTTTCCCCGTACTAGTACCCGTCCGACAAAAAAAAATTGACAATCTTCGATCGGCGATTGCTGGAGAACCCACGATGCGATCGGGCTGATTGTTCGATTTTCGGAAAGCTAGCGATCACGTGAGCATTTTGATGCTACTCACGTTTTTCCAAAAGAAATTTCAAAGAAAATCATAAATTTTCCGAGAGAGTATTCAAGAATTTTTTTACGGAGAACCAGACATTGGATCGAGACGAAATAAAAATTTTCCGCAATCTGATGAATGTACCTTCATGTCGATACCTTTTACGACCCTGTGGAAAATTTTCCAGGGAAAATCGCAAATTTCCCGACACCCCTCGGCACGGGGGGGTGTTCGCGAATTTTTTTCTGGAGAACCACACATTGGATCGGAACGAAATAAAAAAAATTTGCAATCAAATGAATGTACCTCCATGTCGATACCTCACACGACCCTGTGGAAAATGTTCCAGGGAAAATCATAAATTTTCCGACACCCGATCTGCAGGGGGTTGTTCAAAACATGTTTGCCGGAGAACCATT
This sequence comes from Brachyptera putata, assembly GCA_907164805.1. Classification (NCBI taxonomy): domain Eukaryota; kingdom Metazoa; phylum Arthropoda; class Insecta; order Plecoptera; family Taeniopterygidae; genus Brachyptera; species Brachyptera putata. The sequence goes on from OU015464.1 coordinate 1,145,551, forward strand.
CATCGGATTGGGTCAAACTCAGATTTTGTCGCATTCAATTGAATGTACCTTCATTTTGATACCACACACGGCCCTGTGAACACTTTTCCAAAGAGAATCGTAAGTTTTCCCACCCCCGATCTGCAGGGGGTTGTTCAAAACATGTTTGCCGGCAAACCAAACATCGGATCGGGCCAGACTCGGATTTTTTCGCATTCAATTGAATGTACCTTCATTTTGATACCACACACGGCCCCGTCAAAACTTTTCCAGGGAAAATCATAAATTTTCCGACACCCGATCTGAAGGGGTTTGTTCAAAACATGTTTGCCGGAGAACCATATATCGGATCGGGCTGAAATCAGAATTGTACGTCATCAATTTCGATTATCTTCAATTTGATACCACTCACGGCTGTGTTGAACCTTTTCCAAAGAAAATTGCAAATTTGCCTTTATTTTCAAGAATCTTTTCACGGAGAACCAGACATCGGATCGAGCTAAAATCAACATTTTTGGCAACAGATATTATGTACCCTCATTTTGATACCGCACACGGCTTCGGCAAAAGAGTTTGACTTTTTTTCAAATTTTGGTTTTTTCCCCGTACTAGTACCCGTCCGACGAAAAAAAATTGACAATCTTCGATCGGCGATTGCTGGAGAACCCACGATGCGATCGGGCTGATTGTTCGATTTTCGGAAAGCTAGCGATCACGTGAGCATTTTGATGCCACTCACGTTTTTCCAGAAAAAAATTCAAAGAAAATCATAAATTTTCCGAGAGAGTATTCAAGAATCTTTTTACGGAGAACCAGACATTGGATCGAGACGAAATAGAAATTTTCCGCAATCTGATGAATGTACCTTCATGTCGATACCTTTCACGACCCTGTGGAAAATTTTCCAGGGAAAATCGCAAATTTCCCGACACCCCTCGGCACGGGGGGGTGTTCGCGAATTTTTTTCTGGAGAACCACACATTGGATCGGAACGAAATTTGAAATTTTCGCAATCAAATGAATGTACCTCCATGTCGATACCTCACACGACCCTGTGGAAAATGTTCCAGGGAAAATCATACATTTTCCGACACCCGATCTGCAGGGGGTTGTTCAAAACATGTTTGCCGGAGAACCATTCATCGGATTGGGTCAAACTCAGATTTGGTCGCATTCAATTGAATGTACCTTCATTTTGATACCACACACGGCCCTGTGAACACTTTTCCAAAGAGAATCGTAAGTTTTCCCACCCCCGATCTGCAGGGGGTTGTTCAAAACATGTTTGCCGGCAAACCAAACATCGGATCGGGCCAGACTCGGATTTTTTCGCATTCAATTGAATGTACCTTCATTTTGATACCACACACGGCCCCGTCAAAACTTTTCCAGGGAAAATCATAAATTTTCCGACACCCGATCTGAAGGGGTTTGTTCAAAACATGTTTGCCGGAGAACCATACATCGGATCGGGCTGAAATCAGAACTGTACGTCATCAATTTCGATTATCTTCAATTTGATACCACTCACGGCTGTGTTGAAACTTTTCCAAAGAAAATTGCAAATTTGCCTTTATTTTCAAGAATCTTTTTACGGAGAACCAGACATCGGATCGAGCTAAAATCAACATTTTTGGCAACAGATATTATGTACCCTCATTTTGATACCGCACACGGCTTCGGCAAAAGAGTTTGACTTTTTTTCAAATTTTGGTTTTTTCCCCGTACTAGTACCCGTCCGACGAAAAAAAATTGACAATCTTCGATCGGCGATTGCTGGAGAACCCACGATGCGATCGGGCTGATTGTTCGATTTTCGGAAAGCTAGCGATCACGTGAGCATTTTGATGCCACTCACGTTTTTCCAGAAAAAAATTCAAAGAAAATCATAAATTTTCCGAGAGAGTATTCAAGAATCTTTTTACGGAGAACCAGACATTGGATCGAGACGAAATAGAAATTTTCCGCAATCTGATGAATGTACCTTCATGTCGATACATTTTACGACCCTGTGGAAAATTTTCCAGGCAAAATCGCAAATTTCCCGACACCCCTCGGCACGGGGGGGTGTTCGCGAATTTTTTTCTGGAGAACCACACATTGGATCGGAACGAAATAAAAAAAATTTGCAATCAAATGAATGTACCTCCATGTCGATACCTCACACGACCCTGTGGAAAATGTTCCAGGGAAAATCATAAATTTTCTGACACCCGATCTGCAGGGGGTTGTTCAAAACATGTTTACCGGCGAACCAAACATCGGATTTGGCCAAACTAAAATTTTTCGCAATCAATTGAATGTACCTTCATTTTGATACCACACACGGCCCCGTCAAAACTTTTCCAGGGAAAATCATAAATTTTCCGACACCCGATCTGAAGGGGTTTGTTCAAAACATGTTTGCCGGAGAACCATACATCGGATCGGGCTGAAATCAGAACTGTACGTCATCAATTCCGATTATCTTCAATTTGATACCACTCACGGCTGTGTTGAACCTTTTCCAAAGAAAATTGCAAATTTGCCTTTATTTTCAAGAATCTTTTCACGGAGAACCAGACATCGGATCGAGCTAAAATCAACATTTTTGGAAACAGATATTATGTACCTTCATTTTGATACCGCACACGGCTTCGGCAAAAGAGTTTGACTTTTTTTTCAAATTTTGTTTTTTTACCCGTCCGACAAAAAAAATGGACAATCTTCGATCGGCGATTGCTGGAGAACCCACGATGCGATCGGGCTGATTGTTCGATTTTCGGAAAGCTAGCGATCACGTGAGCATTTTGATGCTACTCACGTTTTTCCAAAAAAAAATCCAAAGAAAATCATAAATTTTCCGAGAGAGTATTCAAGAATTTTTTCACGGAGAACCAGACATTGGATCGAGACGAAATAGAAATTTTCCGCAATCTGATGAATGTACCTTCATGTCGATACATTCTACGACCCTGTGGAAAATTTTCCAGGCAAAATCGCAAATTTCCCGACACCCCTCGGCACGGGGGGGTGTTCGCGAATTTTTTTCTGGAGAACCACACATTGGATCGGAACGAAATAAAAAATTTTTGCAATCAAATGAATGTACCTCCATGTCGATACCTCACACGACCCTTTGGAAAATGTTCCAGGGAAAATCATAAATTTTCTGACACCCGATCTGCAGGGGGTTGTTCAAAACATGTTTGCCGGAGAACCATTCATCGGATTGGGTCAAACTCAGATTTTGTCGCATTCAATTGGATGTACCTTCATTTTGATACCACACACGGCCCTGTGAACACTTTTCCAAAGAAAATCGTAAGTTTTCCCACCCCCGATCTGCAGGGGGTTGTTCAAAACATGTTTGCCGGCAAATCAAACATCGGATTTGTCCAAACTTGGATTTTTTCGCATCCAATTGAATGTACCTTCCTTTTGATACCACACACGACTCTGTGAAAACTTATCCAAAGAAAATCGTAAGTTTTCCGACACCCCTATGCTCAAGGGGTTGTTCAAAACATGTTTACCGCCAACCAAACATCGGATTTGGCCAAACTTGAATTTTTTCGCATTCAATTGAATGTACCTTCATTTTGATACCACACACGACCCTGTCAAAACTTTTCCAGGGAAAATCATAAATTTTCCGACACCCGATCTGCAGTGGTTGGTTCAAAACATGTTTGCCGGAGAACCATATATCGGATCGGGCTGAAATTAGAACTGGACGTCATCAATGTCGATTATCTTCAATTTGATACCACTCACGGCTGTGTTAAAACTTTTTCAAAGAAAATTGCAAATTTGCCTTTATTTTCAAGAATTTTTTTACAGAGAACCAGACATCGGATCGAGCTAAAATCAACTTTTTCGGCCACAGATATTATGTACCTTCATTTTGATACCGCACTTGGCTCCGGCAAAAGAGTTTGACTTTTTTTCAAATTCAGGTTTTTTCCCCGTACTAGTACCCGTCCGACAAAAAAAAATCGACAATCTTCGATCGGTGATTGCTCGAGAACCCACGATGCGATCGGGCTGATTGCTCGATTTTCGGAAAGCTAGCGATCACGTGAGCATTTTGATGCTACTCACCTTTTTCCAAAAAAATTTCCGAAGAAAATCATAAATTTTCCGAGGGGGTATTCAAGATTTTTTTTTAGGAGAACCAGACATTGGATCGAGACGAAATCAAAATTTTATGTAATCAAATGAACTACCTTAATTTCGATACCACACACGACTCTGGGAAAAAGTTTCCAAAGAAAATCGTACATTTTCCGACACCCCTATGCGCGAGGGGGTGTTCACGATTTTTTTTCTGGAGAACCACACATTGAATCGAGACAAAATAAAAAATTTCCGCAATCAATTAAATGTACCTTCATGTCGATACCTTACACGACCCTGTGGTAAATTTTCCGGGGAAAATCGCAAATTTTCTCACACCCCTCTGCACGGGGGGTTGTTCAAAACCTGTTTGCCGGAGAATCGAACATCGGATTGGGCCAAACTCAGATTTTCCTACATTCAATTGAATGTACCTTCATTTTGATACTACATACGCCGTGTGAAAACTTTTCCGGGGAAAATCATAAATTTTCCTACACCCCTCAGCACATGGGGTTGTTCTCGAATTTTTTCCTGGAGAACCACACATTGGATCGGGACAAAATAAAAAAATTTCGCAATCTAATGAATGTACCTTCATGTCGATACCTTACACGACCCTGTGGTAAATTTTCCTACACCTCTCAGCACATGGGGTTGTTCTCGAATTTTTTTAGGGAGAACCACACATTGGATCGGGACGAAATAAGAAATTTTCGCAATCTAATGAATGTACCTTCATGTCGATTCCACACACGACCCTGTGAAAACTTTTCCGGGGAAAATCATAAATTTTCCGACACCCCTCTGCACATGGGGTTGTTCAAAACCTGTTTGTCGGAGAACTATACATTGGATCGGAACGAAATAAGAATTTTCTGCAATCTAATGAATGTACCTTCATGTTGATACCACACATGACCCTGTGGCAAAGCCGGACTTCACATTTGTCCGCCTTTGTCAAATCACCTTCCCGGGCGCACGAGCAATCTGTTCCCGCCAACTGAATTCTCATTGCCGGACTTCACATTTGTCCGCCTTTGTCAAATCACCTTTCCGGGCGCACGAGCAATCTGTTCCCGCCAACTGGATTCGCAAGGCCGGACTTGACATTTGTCCGCCTTTGTCAATTCACCTTCGCGGGCGCACGAGCCACGTCAATTATCGCTAGCGGTAGTAACTGAAGACACCGTTAGGCGTGGGTTCGAGTCCCGCATAAGGCATGGGTTTTTGTGAACATAATTTCCCCATTCACATATAATTCAGTGTTTTATTATCACCCGTTCATTCTCACCCTGTATATAAAACTTATAAAATGTAATAGAACTTCTAGAATACACATAACTTATGTATAGTACATCTTGGACCAATGTAAGAGTCCTTTCCTTTCTGACTTATAGCCAGTTTTACGAATCGTAGTGAAGTCTGAAGTACCAATCCGTTAACTATTAGTTAAAGGTACGAAAATATCATACGTAACCAAGGGTTACAACAAGCTAATCCGCACTAACTATAGCTTAATCCACTAACTAACCATTCTTAAATCTGATCTCAAACAGTCACCCTGAGATATTTTTTCCTAGGACTCAACAGGTATAATACGAACAGAAAACGGACTGCTCGGTTCGTGCCACCACGATGTAATTTATCTGCGAGCTGGCCGCTGGGTACATCGATGAAAATCTCCAGCAGAGTTCAAGCCAGTGAATCTGCTCGCATTAATGGACCACCTGATGCTCGCTGGAGGATATATATATATATATATATATATATATATATATATATATATATATATATATGATTTTCTTTTTTTTCCGCTGTATTATTTTAATGGGTATATTTGAAATTTCTAAAATTCATAAAAAAAGTTACGCTCCGATAATGCCACAAAACTATACAGATCTAAGATAGATGAGGAAACATATTGAAAACAAGTTTGCAGTTGATAGCTGTAGCCGTTTGAACTGTAGAGAACCGACAAAAAAAACATGAAAAAAAAAAAAAACGAACACCAATTTTTTTAGTATGTCAAAGTGAACCCTCGCTAAAGCTCGTCTAATTATGAATATTTCTTTCATCTGAAACACTTTTTGAACTTTGTGATTCAAATATGTACTGCGCCGGATCGTATACCCACCCAGGGGTGCATTCCTGTACAAGATAAACCCAGTCTCAACCTAAACCCAGGGTTCAAGGGGGCTGTGTATGGGCTGTTGATATGGGATAATACCGCTTTTCAGCTGTTTCTTGCTATTATAAATCAGATTTAATCGTACATGAATGCGCCCCTAGCGGTTAACAGCCATGTAATGTACGATTTCCTCTCTGAAAATAAGTTTACTTCCTTCATATTTTTGGTTTATTTGAATGCTCCTTAACAACCCCACCATGAGCTAGGTTACACGGGGATACGAATAGGTAATAATGAAACGATAAAATAATAATCGATGGAAATACGTTTACAAAAACCACGCCCTACGTGACTTCCTAGTTTCTATCACAGCGCGCGCGGTAGCAGCTGACTGAACCACTGGGACGGCTTTCACTTCTTTTCGTTCCAGTCAACTATGGAGGGTAAAGTTTCAACAAAGCGAGCCCGTTGACATTCAATTTTGATTCTTGTTCAAGTAATTTGTACCATGATAAATCACTTTTCCCTTGACACTTTCTTCCCGAAAAAGAGTGTAAACAAAGAGCGAATTTAAGCTGTGCGTATAAATAAAGACGTGTAATTTGAAGACACTTCGAACTATAAAGCGCCGGCTGCGTGTATATATAATGTAGGTTGTAGATAATGTAAAGCGGCGCTAGACGTCGTTACGGTTCGCGTCGCGACGCACTTTGTCCATCAGTCTCAAAAGGCGGACGCCGGCTTTGAAGGGCGATGTGATCATCCAGCGTGGCTAATGGCTCAGCCAACGCACTCATCCATTGTGCCGGTAAGATACTAGTTGGCACATTGTTGTGCTTCATCATGGAAACTCTCAACATTGTAAATAGTTGTGTTGTTTCACTCTCACACATTTCATTGTTGTTACTACTCTACGAACTGTGTGGGGGGGGGGAAGGGGTGGTATCCCAGCTCGAAGATGAATTGTCACTTTACGTCATCCTCAAAAAAGAAAAAAAATCTTCCTTGAGAATGTATTATTTTTCATAAATCATACAATACCACTTTTGATTGTTTTTCATCCCTCAACTTATTACTATAATTTCACAATTTGTTAAATGAGCTATATTGTATCTAACTATTTCTTTGTGGTGATAAGATCGCCCTTGTGGTGCCCCGCTCAAACCATGCCAACGTGTCATACTTGGAGCCTTAATTGGAAAAAAAATCGACTTCATATCAAGTTATCGATGTTGATACAAAAATGAAATACTGGTACAATTGGCTCCCCAAGGATTTAGCGAAGCTTCGATCGCAGTGCGCATGTCTTCATTGAGTGACGTCATAGGCGTGCTCAGGACACTTTTACAACAACTTTGCAAAGCTGTAAATGCATGCGAACTACACGTGGGTAGGTGTTATCCCAATATGCTCGCTTCACAAGCGGAACACAAACAAAATCGCGAGCTGAAAACACAAGTATACACACTCACGTTAGAATACTAATTCATAAGCATAACATAACAGGAAGCATAATAGGCAAACAACAACAATAATAATTATCATATTACGTATAAAGGATCTACTCGAGACATCAGTTCAATCATCATAAAATCACAATAACAGTCATATTGTAGTGTTTTCAATAATATTATGCATACATATTATATGCATAATCTCTCCATAATGAACAAGATAGACGAACACATGTTGTTTGTCGAACGATGTAAGTCGTTGTCTAGAGACTGAACGAACACTTGGTTTCTAGGTTATGTAAGTCCAACTTCGAACATGTAATACCCAAGGAGGTTAGACTAGGAAAACGCCATATATGCATTGTTAGACGAGCGGATAGTAATAGTGTGGGTAAAAATGGGTAAAAACTGCTTCGAGTGGTACCAATTAAGTACATTTAATGTTTTTTCTTCAAAATGGCTGACCCGATCAAGCTGAAATTTTTTAGAAATGTGTACCAAAATGTAATTCAACTTCACGCAAAATTTCATTTTTTCAGAAAATGAAAATATTTTCTTTTTTTCCACTGTGTTATCTAATGGGTATTTTTGATATTACTAAAATTTATAAAAAAAAAGTTACCCCCCGATAATGCCACAAAACTATACAGATCTAAGTTAGATGAGGAACCATATTGAAACAAAGTTTGAAGTTGATAAATGTAGCCGTTTGACCTGTGGAGAACCGACAAAAAAACATAAAAACAAAAAAAGAACAAAAAAAAGATCAAAAAAAAAACATAAAAACGAACACCAATTTTTGTCAGTATGTCAAATTGAATCCTCGCTAAAGCTCGTCTAATTACTAATAGGCTGGAGAGGGCTTCAATTGTTGGAGACTATAGTGGAAAGTATATTGAAAATATATGTGTTTCCTCATTATGACAATTTCGATTTGTCATTCCGTTGAAAAGTTATCAAAAAACTGATATTCCGCTAAATCGACTCCCTTTGGTTGGTTTCAAGTAGCAATTGACTCACAATCGTTTCCATGGCAACATAGTGAACTGGTGAACTGAATGTGATTGGTTGACATCAGCTGCGGTACATTTATATCTCCTCTCTCTCTCTGTCAACAATAAGCGACATCATTCGAGAGAAACCCACATCATAAAGTGGATCCATAGATTAGTTTTTCATTTTGGAAACGTTTTTTTTTTTATTCATCACGTGATTGACCCAATAAAAGAACTGACTTGAATACCATGAAAAATGAAACTTTTGTAATGACTCTGTTTTCAGTCCAGCTATCTATGTTTGGTCGTACACTTTTTATGTTCCTCTTCCCTTGCTATCAATAAAACGCTGTTTACTGAGAATTGCTCTTATTTTGGTGGTCTTTTGATCCGCTGTCGTAATATCATTCCGTCTATAACGGGTCGTGGTAATCAAACTAGGCAAACGCAGGATGTGCGTTGTACGATGAGCGAGATGTCTATATAAAGTATAATCGAAAACTCTACAAACCTTGATCATTTGAAATGAACTTCATCCGATGTCAGTGAATCTAGAAAGCCGTGACTTCGACAATGCAACATTTTTCAACTAATATTTCTATCTTTTCGATGAATAAAATACATTTATTATATTATTTTCTCCAAAACGGCTGGTCCGAATATCAAACCAAATTTGTATTCATGTATATTATTCTTGTGTTCACATTTGTGGAAAATTTGAATCATATTGAAGAGATTTAATTTTTCAATTTTTTTTCCGCTCAGCCAAATCTTATGGGGTTTTTAGAAACTTCTAAATGATGTTTCTCAAAAATGGTCCAGCCGATTAGACCTCAAAACTATACAGTTCTAAGTTGGATAAGTTTGCATATAAAAAAAAGTTTCATGTCGACCGGTCAAACCCTGCGACCTGTGCAGTGCTTACAAACAAACAAAAACGCACAGACAAAGTTCCGTAAGAGTTCAGTGAAAATCTTCGCTACGCTCATCTAACTATACTCGGGTATAATGTGGAAATACATGTGTGTATAACTTGTAGTCGGTTGTATTAACTCGTAATCAAATATTAATTTTAATTATTAGTTAAAGGAAAATGTGAGATGAGTAACCAGAGGTGTTAGCAAGTAAATTTGCTAATTATTGATAATTTACTAATCATAAGTTGGTGTAACCGACCTGTGTTGCATATTAATTAACTAACCCCACGTTTGAGGGTCCGTGACGGTTTTTAAATTGGGACTAAAAGTGACCAATGGGAACGCTACTATTTGTGACGTCATGCCTCAGCTGCTACGATATGATAAAGTAGCGTTGGTATGTCAGTGTGGCGTACTGGTAGCATAGCTGCCTCACGTTTTGAGGGTCCGTGGTTCGACTCCCGACGCTGTTACTTTATTTTCAGAAAAATAATTATCGAATGTTGACTCGAGCCCAGCGTTATGGGTTAGGTTATTTTTTTTTCAAATTCGACCACAGAAACAAAATACCTCCACACAAGTGCTTTGATCTTTAACTACTGTTTTTAGTCCCATTCAAAAACCGACTATCAGAATAATTCTCGCAACCGAGCGTGGGGTCACCCAAGTTATGCAGATTCGTCTTATCACGCATAACTATGGTGTTTTCCTAGGGTTGTTTGGAAACATTATCATATTAGGTGCATGGTTACGTAAACTCATATCAGAAATCCTGACGATAATATCCATATCTATTCGTCAAACAATAGCCAACTCACAGCCACCAAACATTTCCATAAATTGACGCGGTGGAAACTAGTTTCCATAGAAACTTTGATTTTCCCGTTTGGTCAGTGTCAGTGTCTTAGGGGGGGGGGGGGAAGGGGGGGGGGGGGTTTACTAACAAGATATAGTGGGCACAAGATCTTTGTTCTACGGAGTATAATGCTTTCTTGGTCCACTGGTTAATCCATCTCGCCTCACTGCGCCTCTCTGGCATGCAAATACAGACTCGCTTATCTCGTGCTGGACAACTTACGAGTACACTTCAATAGCGAATAGAGATCAGGATGATGTTGAGAAGTTGGTCGAAAGCTCGGGCCACGATATGCGAGCTGGAGAATGCTATTGGCAAGCTGGAATGTGTAATCTATGTAATAGTTATGGAAGTCTGTTGTGATGAGAGGATGAGGGGTAGGCCTGCAGCTTCCGGCGGACATTTTGAGATATCAAATACCATTCAAATCATTCGGTATTGAAATTGTTTCATTTTCTTGTGAGTTTTGACGTGTAAACGTCTATAAAATATATATCGTCTGCCAGTCTAGCAATCTCGACTCATAAATATTCGTCATGCGTATTCAGTCAGCTCTGATACGCCATACTGGTCGGGTCACCTTAGAACGAAACATGATATTTCTTTTTCTTATAAATTGGACTGACACTTTTGAAAAAGTTCTTAACATGAAGGTCGAAATTCGCGGATTTCTTTTTCATCCCACACTGCGCAACGAAGTTATCCAATTTTCTTGTGAGTTTTGACGTGTAAACGTCTATAAAATTGATATTGTCTTCTAGTCCAGTAATCTTGACTCATCAATGATCGTGATGCGTATTCAGTCAGCTCTGATTCGCCATGCTGGTCGGGTCACCTCAGAACGAAACATGATATTTCTTTTTCTTATAAATTGGACTAACACTTTTGAAAAAGTTCTTAACATGAAGGTCGAAATTCGCGGATTTCTTCTTCATCCCACACTACGCAACAATGATCCTAAAATATACCGACATTCTCAGAAGCATTCGCTGTAATCTCTTCGTTTTATACACGTGACGGAAACGTTATCAGCAATTGCGTGATACGAAGTATATGTTAGTCTCTGAAACATATGAACATTCAATGTCGGGATCGTATATCATCTAGAATTATTGCATGCTGGATGGTATCTAATCAGATCGAAATACGTTTGTGTTTAAATTGACGTAGCCTGTATTCTCGGCAGGTCATTCCGGATTATCATTATTTATAACATCGCACGAAATTTATCTGGAATTTTCGTGCAAAGCTATCGTGAACTCTTAGTTCTTAGTGACGTCGATCACTAAGTGCGTGATCGTACTTCATCGCTTGACACGTGATAGCACCTATTGCAACGTAAAACATGTATCTTATCTATTAATTGCAATTTGAGAATAGTTTAACCATAAGGTAAATTGAATCTTTTTCCGACACGATGATTGTTATCATATTAAATGACACTTCACTTTAATGTGAATTTAATCCGTTTTAAGATCATATGTGAATGAAATTAATCATATTCTGGATATTCATTCACGCATCGTCTCACAAATAAGGATTGTCGTACTAATCAAAGAGCATGAAATTAGTTAATTAAATGTAGGAATAGTTGTAATGAAGATGGAAAAATAATAATGATAACTTGAAAAAAGGAAAAAAGTGAATTATTTGATGATAATAATAATAAATAATAATAATTATGACCGTAACCTTCGTCCCGACAAAATCATAATACCTTTAAAATTCCACATCAGTGCAAATATATATATGATATTTGTTTTTGTTATATTGGTAGACTTCTTCTTTCGTGGACACAACTATAATAATATCTTTACTACTCCTTGACCTCTTTAAACGGATATCACGAGTCCTGGAACTGCTTTGGTCGTCCTGTTTTCAGGATAGATTCATATGTCCACTCTTTCATCTCTTCACGGGTCACTAAATAAATGCATCAACTGATGACAAAGTCCGGATATCGATTGTTTTCTTTTTCAGACATATTCCTCGTGGTGATCTGCACAACCTATAATTGCTCACGATGAACAAACGATATATATCAGATTATTTCACTCCCCTGACTGCTTTAAACGATAACTGCACATCGCAACTCTTTTATACCTGTTTTAGTATTCATGTCCCTCTCATCTCTTACACACTTGCACTATTAATATATAACTATATAATATCCTTATATATACATATATTATAATAATCATAATATTATACATATAGAATATATATATATATCTATATATATTAGTATAATAACTTGATATAATCATTATACTATATATATTATACTATATCTATACATTATATATATATATATATATATATATATATATATATATATTATAAAATATTATATATATAATATTATATAATATATATATATTATATAATATATATATATATATATATATTATATATATAATAATATATATATCTATATATATATATATATAATAGAAATATATATATATATACTATTAATATATATATATATATATATATATGTGTGTGTTGACGGAGATTCTCGTGGCCGGTGGTACATGGTAAGATGATTTCTTCGGTAGTGCCAGAGACTTATTGAACACGGCACCACCACCGATAGCTTAACTAGATGCTGAGGCCGAACATTGTTGGATAAGCTGGCCATATGAACACGGCCCTTCCACCAATATCATCCTACACACACTCAATTCTGAGTACTTTAGTCAATAATATTTCACATGTGAATATATATATATATATATATATATATATATATATATATATATATATATATATATATATATATATATATATATATATATATATATATACACGTAGAACTGACAGCTCTTACATTGTAACAACCTAAAATCTTGTTCATATTCTCTGACGTGTAACTCAAAATATTGAACAGACAAAAAGAAGAAAGTTGTAAAGTCAAGTTTATCAAAATCACTTCCTGAGGCCATGAATAGAATTGCTTTTTTTCTAGTTTCGACAAGAAATACACGGAACGTCAAACCTGTCAAGTTGTAACTTATTCGATCAATATCTTGACTAACATTAATTTCATAAAAACTTGTGTACGTATCATTTTTTTCAATAGTATTGTTTCTGTATTTTGTGTAATTGAATCATTCAATCTTTTCACCATTACATAATATAATACTGAGAAGTTGTAAGAAAATCTTTCGATAACGATTTCGTCAGTCACAACCGTATTGAAAATTTCCTACGAGGATTTGGACGATCTTCAGGACTAAGGACTGAGGGCCCATATTACCAATAATGAAAATGTGTTAATTAAGCTAATTAATCAATTGCAGTACGAAAATAACATTGGTAACCAAGGGTAATAACAAGCTAATCCACTAATTATCGCCTAATCAACAAATTTATTATTCGTGAAACGAGCCTTAAGTCTCAGGACTTGTTTGGATAAATTTTTGCAACACGATATTTTTAGCCATCAATTTTCACCTCACAGCGTACCGTTATATACAAATAACACGTAGCGTATTGTGAATGTTTATCATGGATCGACAGTATATTTTATGAGATACTTCTCCGCATAGTGTGAAGCAGTTTCAATACAATACATTCAAACGGGAAAAACGCTTCGATAGTTGGTTATATTGACACTGGAAATATTATGCTGTATAGAATTCGATTGAGGAAACATTTAATATCAGTTTTTGTTATGACTTTGGATATTAAATACTGATACTAGGAAATACAGATGCTTTTAATACCTTCAAGACGGTAGCTGAAACTATTCACTATATTGCATGATTTACACAGGTTTTATATACCTAGAAAACATATTTTCCTCTATAACTATATGAAAATGTTGAAATCCAAAGGTAATAATTCTATTTCATCACATCAGTTCGAAGATATTGAATTATTTGTGTTTCTATCGTATTCGAATTTTTATATCTTCTATCGTTCAAAACTCAGAAGAAAAACTGGGATCTCGCTGAATCGACTCGTATGTCATCTTAAGAGGCCACGGGAGTCGATTTAGCGGAATATAAGTTTTTTGATGATAACTTTTGAATGGTATGAGATATCGAAATTCTGAAAACGAGTAAACACAGATATTTTCAATACCTTCAAGATGGTATGAGTAATAACTATTTATCTCAAATCGCCTGATTGTCAGACGTATACACTTAAGAATACACATTTTTTAACTGTATACGCCTAACAATCAGGTAATGTGAGATAAATAGTTATAACATACACCATCTTGAAGGTATTGAAAATATCTGTGTTTACTCGTTTTCAGAATTTCGATATCTCATACCATTCAAAAGTTATCACAAAAAAACTTATATTCCGCTAAATCAACTCCCATGGCCTCTTAAGATGACATATCTATATTATATTAGGTGTATTTTAATGTCAAAAGTTAGTTCTTATGTTTCTGTTCTGTCCTCATATTGCCAGGTATTGTTGTGTGTATGTTATTCCTGTACTTGTTTACTTTGTTCTTCGGTGCAATTGCACTCAATTCTTGCAATCCACTTGTCCCCATGAAACTTCATTATTGTTCTTAACCGCGTTACCAACTGCACAACGTGAATCAGCTGCATTGAACCACTCAGTCCTGATACAGAGCTGCCAACATTATCAAGCAAATAAATAAAACTTGAAGAAGTAGACTGATTCTTTTCAATTTACGTCTCATATGTTTAGCTTTCTGTACTCTTTCGAGCGAGTATTTCCGGCGGCAACACTGCATGCTGGAAATTCATAGAATGAAATGAAGTAAACATGTTCATTTCTATTCACAAGTAGACGTATACCCACTT
The DNA here is from genome assembly GCA_907164805.1 of Brachyptera putata. Lineage (NCBI taxonomy): Eukaryota > Metazoa > Arthropoda > Insecta > Plecoptera > Taeniopterygidae > Brachyptera > Brachyptera putata. Next base: position 1,160,777 of record OU015464.1, read on the forward strand.
GGAAATACTAGATAGTGATGTTTATTATCTATATTAAGTTTAGTGACGTACTGAATTTGATAATCAAGATCTATGGGATGATGAGATGAATGTTTCTTAGTTGTAATGGGAGGGGTTGGGAGGAAGTGGTCGTGGTATATAATGTAGGAACTATCCCGGTATTGACCTAGGCTACAGAGAGAAACCACGAAAAAACTCTCTAAAGATTCCCAAATTATATAACCTATCTCTAACTTTTTTTTTGATGCCGATTCTGAGTCCAGTTACATTCTTCATCTTCAGAATTTCAGATTTCTACAGAACTCTCTTTTTTTCTTCCTACTATATAGTTATTCCCATTTATCTCGATCTCACCATACATCCATCTTCTTCCCCCCAATTCTCTTCCATTTCATCAATTTCCCCTATTACAAACATCTTTTTCTCTTTTCTCCCTCTTCTTTTCGCTCACATTTTCACTGATGTCTCAAACTCTAAAAACATCAGAAAAGAGGAATAATCGTGTAGGCTTCTGTCAAGTGACGTCACCCATTGTTGAAAGAGACAGACAACAATGTCCACCAGTTGGAGTTGACCAATCAGAATGTTTGGGTGTTGCTATGGTAACGACTGTATGTTATTGTTTAGTTAGCAGAATACAGCAAGTTTAGCAACTACAGAAGCAAATTGAGTACACGCCTACAAGCTATTAAATTGAATAAATCGAACCTTTCCACGGCTTTCTGGTGTGCACTCTTCTGCGCGCCGCGTCTAACGGTCCGTGGTCGGGACCATTTGAATTTAGAACGTCTGCGACAATAGCAACACGCTCGGTATTCATGGTATTCTAAAATAATACGAATGCAAATCTGATTATTTGTGTAGCGCTGGCTTGTAGAATTGATGTGCTGCTATTTCCTCGGCAGGAGATAAGCAACCATTGTGTTGCCTTTTATTGGGTTTTGCGGGGAGTTGTTATGGAGACCGGGAAGGGGGAGGGGGATCTGAATAATCGACAGTAAAGGGTAAAACATGGTACGTGTATAGATAATCCGGAGAGAGTATTGGTGTGTATCCGAGAACAATTTATTACGAATTCATTGGGTGAGTACTTATTCTTTTTCACAAATAAGAATTGTTATTCACAGAGAAAAATAGCATCGATCTGTTTTAGTACGGGGTAAATGTTATGAATCATGTCGATTAGTTGGAGGCTAAAGCGCCTTCCGTAGCTCATTCAGTAAAGGCACAAAAAAAATGATTTTTCCACCTTTGTTATTATACAATGATTGACTCATTAGCATTTCCGACAAATATTTCCTGCATCAGATGATGTTAGTTTTGTATCTTGCACGGTTCAAGATCATATATGTCTGTGAAATTAACCTGGCGTAAACTTTCTGCCCTATGGAGCCAGGGAACGCCTTGAGCACAGAATCAGCCAAAACCCGGCACCTCCACCACTTCCTGGTCCAGTCACACGACACGAGCAGTGATGCATATCGATGTCCAGAGAATAAGAGTGTAACGAATTACGATCTTACGCATCATTTAAAATACATTTCGAGGAAAACGCTGTAAATTGGAGAGATACTTTGCAAAACTTCGTTTTCTGAGATTGGCTTCTAGTTACTACATATATATAGGTATGATTTTATTATTATGACTCGATTTTACTGTACTTATTACATGGTTTCGCTCTACTTATGGCATCGTTTCCTGCTTATTACATGGTTTCACCCCACTTTACGTGGTTTACTGTGGTATTACCGTACTCGACTCCAGCAACATGGCATTATAACATGTGAAGAGATCTACCTTTTCTCGCGGAGGACGAATTGTTCCCTCTCTCTTCTTCACCGACGCGTCACTGTAATGACAAGATTCAACAGTTTGTCTACAACTGTGTGCTATCTCTCTCTCTCTCTCTCTCTATCTCTCTCTCTCTCTCTCTCAATCGTAGATGAGTCTGGCATTTCACAAGGCCGAGAGATACGCTATTTCCAAATTTACGATGCCGCGAGTTAGAACTGTGTTTCCATTATATTATTTTTTATGTTTCTTTTTCGAAGAAAAGTATTTAAAAACTATACCTATTTATGAGAAATTGTATGTATGAGTTATTTCGGCGGTGTTGCAAGGTTTACGTGTAATAATTCTTGTTCTAAATAACCATAGAACGGAAGAGAAATGAATTATTTTTAAAGTTTGTATTATAAATTGTTATCTCACTCTCTCTGTAGCACATTACATATGTTTATGATGCTCATTTATAACTCGGTGAAATACAAATTTGCTTTATTTCGGCGATAAAATTGATCACCAACATATCTACACAATAATATCAAAATGAGCAAATTGTATCCACTATTCATCGGATCATCGGTCCATATCACATGCGGACGTTGTTGCTGCTGTTGTTGCTGCTGTTGTTGTTGTTGTTGTTGTTGCTGCTGCTGTTGTTGTTGTTGTTGCTGCTGCTGTTGCGCGCTGCCTAAACTAATTTCTGAACCAACCCAATCTAACTAACTAAATGAACCCAACCTAAGCAAACTAATCCTAACTAACTGACCTAAACAAACACACATTCTAAGCTATAATGTAATCTAAACTAAAAACATTTAACTACATTTAAAACTGAAGATAATAATCAAATAAAACACTTCCCTGATTTTCCTCCATTTCTAGAAAACAGTTTCATGAAATATCCTCCAAGAACTCGTTGTTGTGACGTCATAACAGATATTGTTCTTGAGTCGCGAGCTATCATTAAACCTATGACTACCAATAACGTAACGGGATAAGCAACTTGATCATTTCCTTTCGCACCATGCGGGAATCAAAGGGATGCCGTCATACTCAATTTACTGGTAGTATTATATATTGATTCCTAAAAGTAATACGTGTAATGCACTCTGTGAATCCAGCTCTTCTCAACTGTATTAAGCAACGTTGGAATACGTTTCATTTGAATTAGCCAATCTAAATTTTAAATACGTGTGTAAAAGCATTGGACCCCTAGTCAAGAGCCATACTGCCACATTTACCAATTGATAACTGGATAATTACTTGACATCTACGAGAAAGAACAGAAACAATGCAAATACTCAACTATGTACTATACATTGAAATACGAACCGAATGCGTACGTTTTGATTTGAAATTGCGAATCTCAAAAATGTACACTTCAGCGCGTCACATTTTTTGCTTCCATCATGGTGAGAAGACGTCCAATGTCGAAAGTATATAACTTACGCCATGTTGCTTATCCCGTTACGTTATTGGTAGTCATAGATTAAACTATCCAAACATCACTGAACTTTTCTTGTGTTTGTGTGGTAAAGTTTGAAAAGAGATTTGTCAAGACCCCCCCCCCCCCCCATCAACCTCCTCTCGTCACTCCCCCCCCCCCCCTACAGCTGAACCGGATGCGGTTGTTCCGTTAGTTGGTATACGAACTATTTACGAACGGTTCCGAGTTGGCTACATTGATGTATCGCTGATAGGACGTGGATGAACGGCGCTTGCTTCTGGAAAAGACGAGAGGAAAACGATCTGATTGAGTAGTGAATAAAACAGGAAGGCAGTGACATTGTTTGGAACTCAATGTGCATATATGTATAGCTTTCCGTTACATTTCATATAAAGATGCCTATCTCGCTCATCCAACACCGCATCTGTTGCGTTTTCCTAGTTCTTCAAGATTACCTGTACACAAAGTATATTCTATGAGTCTATGAAAGAGGTGTATGCTCTCCAACTTCCATTTGTCAACTTGAATACGATCTTCAACAATACACGTCTAATTTAATCTCCGTAGCCGTGTTTTATTTTTAATGCAATTCCACGGCCTGACGGAAATTAATGTGTCTAGGACATTTTAACACCTTATGACTATAATAGCAACTAATGTCTTTGAAAAGAGAATAAACGCCCCCACGTGAGAGTAATAGTTATTTGTATGAGTAACTAATCAATACATACAAACAAATTGGCTTCATTTATTATCAAACTTTTTTATATCAATTTTATATCAAAATGTTTGATTGATATGCGATTAGGATTTGAGGGTTGATGAACTAGAAACAATAGAGTGAAGTAATTAAATAGCAACCATTACGGTATCCATTATAGACTCGCATAAAAGCAAAACAAATATTCGCATTAATGAAGTTGTTCTACAAACCGATAAAACCAAATTAAAACACAGGCCATTCGTGAAAGTTTTCAAGACATATTCAATAGCTATATATCTCAAGTTTTGAACTAGTCTATCCCCCCCCCCCCCCCTCCCCCCCCCCCCCCCCCCGTGTACAACATCTCTAGTACATGTTCCCAACGAGCATGCTGTTCGCTGGCTGAGATAATTGCAAATTAAACGTTGGCATCATACCAACACACAAATCAAGAACCTAAACTCCCCCAACTTTTTTCTTCTGGTAACTTTATGGTGTTGATGGAATTATATTAATTTAACGATTAGAGAAGAGATCTTCAAACTCAACGTTTATCGAATGTTTATTATGTTGAAACGTCGGCCAGAAACGTTTTACATCCTAATTATATCGACATTACAGAGCCCGTCTGTACGCGGGATGAGGGAGGGTATTTATAGCCTCGCGCTCTTGCGCAATATTTACTCGAGGTTTCTGTCTTCGAACTAAACAATTATTGAATGCTTCTCCGGAAACCAGTATTTTTACAGCGAAGAGTTTTTAAACGAAGTGTATGGCTATTCCATAGAACCGGAAGTAGAAGTGCATGGCTATTCCATAGAACGAAGTGCATGGCTATTCCACAGAACCGGAAGTAGAAGTGCATGGCTATTCCATAGAACCGGAAGTTTTAGATTAGTTTTAATTTAGATTAAATTACTCTAGGTTTTTTGATCTTTTTTATATTAGGTTTATCGTTGCACTGTTATGATAGCGCAGATCTAATGGCGTCGGATGGATGATTAATGAGATGATGGGATGATGAGATGAAGGTTCTTGGGTAATGGGAAGGATAGTGGGAAGGAAGCAGTCATGGCCGACTTATTGTAGGAACCATCCCGGCATTAGCCTAGACCGCAGAGGGAAACCATGAAAAACCCCTGTCAAGATGGTCGGCGGCGGGGATCGAACCGGGTTCGAAGTTTCGGAGTGAACATAGAAAAAAATAGTGAATGCATTTCTCTATTTGTATAAGTACCGTGCATGGACTCTCTTAATGTTTACTCTTCAGAATATTCCAAACGTAATTATAACTCTATGGTTTGATTTTATTAAAAATATTATTATCTTATTATTATAACATATTATTATACCCTCTGTTATTTTGTGCAGATCGTTTACTTCAGGTGGTCTTGAGTTGGAAAAATCAACATTTTCTCGAAAAACCATTCAAACACTTGAAAAAGTAACTTTATTTATAGTTGTACTTTCAACATAATACTCTAACTATTAGCTAAAACAATACTCGCTAACCAGAAGATACTAAATTGTAGCCTAACTGCATGAAATCAAGATAACTACGCAATCAATCTCGATTAGAACAGTGTCATGCTCTTCCATAAACTCGACCTAATTTAAAGTTTCCCACAACTGGTTTGGTCTGTACAAGCTGATTTACATTAAATGACAGTTAACACGTTTCGTTGTGCAATTACGTGTCTCTGCGAATGCCACCGAAACGATAGGGGGAGGGGGTGAGAGGGGGGAGGGGGGGTGCGCGCATTTTCTATCTACTCCTTCAAGTACTTAAACTTGAAGGTTTTTGAATTAATATTCCTTTTAGCACAACTTTAATTACCTTCATCACGCATATCGCTCGGTCTCATCTATCGACTTGACTTGCTTTGCGCGGCTTCACACGGTTTATATACCTGTATCCACGAGAGAAGAAAGTAACCAGATTAGAAAAAGAGACGAATAACGTTGATGCAGAACCTAAACTGTCTACATTTCCAGGGTGGCCATTAATGTAGTTTCGTCGGTTGTGCGTCACATTTAAAAAATATGTTTATATAAATCATCTATTTGCATCTATTGTGTATAGGTTCTACTCATCTCTACCTTCTTTTTAGGTTATGTCACTGAATAGTTCATTAACAGCGACGCCTCGGCGCTATTTTGTAAAATTAGCCAATCATGATCAAGCAGCAGGTTTCGGACAGTTGAGAACGAATATCGGCTGCTAAAAACAAAAACAAAAGCCTTGATATTTTTTTAAAACAAAAATGGTGCATGTGATAGGCTTTGAACGCTCGACCCTCGCAGAGTCCAGTGACGTAGCTCCACGCCCTTAGTTACTGTCGAATAGTTCCTAGGTACGATATATAACAGGAACAAGAATCGCGGCTGTTGCGCATGTCTTTCTGCGCAGCAGCGTCACGCAGGACCTCTAGATCGCTCGTGGTCGAAATGGATTCTATTTTCTACTAGTTTAGTATTTTTTTTCATTTTATTCACTATATTGGCTTCAAGGACCCACTGTATTGATAACCAAGATATCTTGGCGTATAGTGAATGATTAATGGGAAAATGAGACGTATATGACGTATAGTAGGAAGGAAACGGTCGTGGCCTATATTATAGAAGCCTTCCAAGCATCAACATATACACTACAAAGTAAAACCACGAAAAACCCGTATAAAGATGGACGGTCCATGTTTGAATTTTACTATCATCCAATATAGTGCTTTTAAAATCGTTTTTTTTTTCTTTGCACATTTTAATGTATCTCGATGGATCACTTTATGTGACGGCGAGTATAGCTGAACGCAAGGCGACGAAAGATTAGCTAATATATCCACGATAACGATATGTAGGCCTCTATGACTACGTATATCACACAGTCGGGAAACGGTTTAGCCAAACCGGTTCAGGCTGAAACGGTTCAACAAATGAGTGTATATCACAATAATTCAGAAACACTTTGGCAAAACCGCGGTCAAAACGTTTCAGCGCCAGCCATTTTTAATATTTACGTAAGTCGATATATTGGTATATATATTGGTAGTATATTGGTATATATTGGATATTGGTGACGTAAGTCGGTAAATAATCGACAACGAAGCTGGAATTCAACAAGGATCGATTAATCGCTAGCGTTCAAGGTTACCCTGAATCGGTTTGACGGGTATATCAATCGTATCGAGTTCTCCAATTCACTTGCCAAACTGGATTGGAACTAAAGTGTTTTACACCAAAACCGACAGGTATATCACCATCTGTAAACCGTTTTAGCCTGAACCGGTTTGACTAAACCGTTTCCCGACTGTGTGATATACGTAGTCATTGTAACGCGGAGTTACTTGAAGTTCGCTTTGGACGGCAGGTGCAGAGAGTAGTTAAATGAAGTGAGAAAGATTATTTGATTTATGCAATGGCGCCGACTGACGGCGCCTTTACGCACTACGCCTTTGTATTGGTGGAATGTGCTCAATATGTGTACTAGAGTTAGTTAATAGTTATTAGCTTCGGCTATAAACATAATAAACGCTTTCTGCGTAGTTAAATTCGCGCTTGACTAGAAAGTAGAGTTTTCGTTATTTTAGAATATTCGGTCATATAATATAAGGTCATATTCGCAATAATTTAATCTTCAATGATGCCAGTGTTTTAGTTGAAAATGTGTCTTGAGTACTATGTATAATGACACCAACACTAAAATTTGAAGGTTGCTTGTTAAATGATAAGGAATTTTAAAAAATTGATTCCTTATATATATAGGCCTATATATATCTCAAATGTGTTCTTGTTTTTGATATTCACTGTTTTTTTTTCAGTTTCCCATGCTTACAGATTCACAATTTTCAATTTGTTTTAGATTATGATGGAACAGATGTGAAATATGAATGAACGAGTAGGCCTATGAGAGAACCGATTTGTTATAAGGATAGTGATACGAGATATAAGCTAGGATTACCGTAGACTTCAAACAAAACTTGAGAAAAACTTACTCTGTTACAAATTTAATAGCATCATCAATCATATTGCCCTGACATGGTACACACATATACCAACTTCATCTTCGAGTGAACCATCTCGATCTCAGTCCCAATCTCAGTCCCAATCTCAGTCCCGATCTCAATCCTGATCTCAGTCCCGATCTCAAGCCTCGATCTCAAGCCTCGATCTCAGTCTCAATCTCAGTATCGAATCAGTCCCGATCTCAGTCCTGATCTCAGTCCCGATCTCAAGCCTCGATCTCAGTCCCGATCTCAGTCCTGATCTCAGTCCCGATCTCAGTCTCAATCTCAGTCCCGATCTCAATCCTGATCTGAATCTCGATCTCAGTCTCGATTTCAGTCTCGATCGAGCTCCAGTTCGAAAGTCAATCATAAATCGAATTGTGTTCCAATATTGATATGATCGAAGATCGACGTTCTCATTACAAACTGGTGACAGTGATTGTTCTACTCTCATGTCCACGAACCAGGTCGTGTCACGTGGTATGTCGGCCACTGAGACGGGTGGAGCAGTGGCTAGCACGCTGGAATGTCATTCGAGACGAGGTTCGATTCCCGCGAGCGACAATTTTCCTGCAAGTCGGTTTTAAATTGGGAATACAAACAATAGTTGAAAATCCCAACATTTGTGTTGATATTTCAGTTTCTGGTGTCAAATTAATTACAAACTAATAACCCTTGCGCTTGAGGCAATATTCAATAGTTATTTTGTTGAAAGAAAGGTATGCGTCGGGGGTCGAACCGTGGACCCCGAGCATTCGAAGCAGCCATCCTAACAATAGCGCCACAGCAATGTATACTCTGGATACTGCTCATGCTACTTTATCATATCATAGCACGGGTCGGTAACTGAGTCGTGACGTCGTTCTCATTGCTGAGTCTCCTTCAAAAACCGGCTTGCATAAAAATTCTCTCTTTTCCCGCGATGATCGATCTTCTTAACAGAGATTATTTAATGTGAATACTTGGATGGTTCCGCAACATAATGCCACGACCGTTTCCTTCCCGTTGTCCAAAACACATGAAGGCTTTTATTTTATCTTCCTGTTATCTCATGCATCATTAACCGACTCCAATATATCTAAGTTGTTTGTACAGTCCATCGCTAAACTCAGCGTAAATCACTGAGAAACTTCTGTCAATCAACCCGGCACCTCCACCAATGAAAAATGCATCATCATGCATTGTTTTTATTTGCATTAGAAAATGTATCTGATTATAGCTGTTTGTATTCTTGATGTGTGAAGTCGTCCCTTCGATGATTGAACACATTGTTGAACGAGTAATACAACAATGGCCCCTCAATTTATATGGACAATTAGATACATTTGTTATTATTTCCCACTTGGCTTAATTGCTAAAGACACGATTGTTAGTCAAATGAGTCAATATTGGTCCATATAATTATCGGATAATATTGAAAAGTATTCATGATTGTTGTGTCCTTAACCCCACCAGCTACTAAGTTATTTGGGGATTTATTTATTCATTTTATTTATTTTTTATTTATTTATTTATTCATAGTTTGTGAACAATGTCATTGTATAAACCGTGTCAAGTACTATAATTAATATGAGAATGTGAATGAGTGATGAATGGAGATGAAAGTAAAACAATATTTCATTTCAAACACTGGGATTGCAGGTATTCGTCAATGCTGTAGAAGTTAAGTTTAAGTAAGAATGTTTTAATCGCAGACTTGAATTCTTGACGCGTTTTCAATAATTGATAAATGAGTCCTCATAAAAATATACGTCTTAGTCGGGAATCTAACATATACCCAAATTAAATTCATTTACGGAAGCTGTTCATTTCGGCCGACTGAGCCGAAGAAGCTGCTCTGAAGATTTCCGCTGTTGTGGTGTAAACAGGTTTCTCCATGAAAACTTGATAAAAGAAAATTGAAATTCTGAAACAGTGCAATCATTGGCGTTATAAACTGGTTCATATAACCCAACATACAAAACTAATTTCGTTCTCATTTTCTCTTCCATCTGGTGATTGGCGGATGTTTCGAACATTACGTATACTCGCGTTCACACATAAGGTGGCCGATGTAGCCACATTAAAATACATCCGGAGGAAAATGTATTGATCACGCTGTGAAACTAGCAGACAACCGATTGCGTATAAAAACTAATGAGATTCAATCCTAGATGATGACACATGGGCATGCCAAGTTTCAATCGAATTTGAATTTTCGTCTGACCTGTAAAGCGCGAACAAAAAAAATTACATTTTTTTCGGGTCAAGTGAAATTGAGTCTTCGCTTCGCTCATCCAATAAAAACTTGATGTATAGAAGAAAAGACTAGCGGTTAAATGTGCGTAGATTTTTTTTTTCGAATTGAACAAATTTAAGGCCGCAAGTGTAGGCCCTACGTGTATCAACAATTGGCAGCCGCTATTCATCAGGCCCATCGGTCTGTTATCACCACATGCGGACATCGCTGTAGTTGTTCTTGCGTGCAGCCTAAACTAACCCTAAGCAACCCAATCTGACATCTTTACAGGGGTTTTTCATGGTTTCCCTCTGTAGTCTAGGCTAATGCCGGGATGGTTCCTACAATAAGTCGGCCATGACCGATTCCTTCTCATTACCCAAGAACCTTCATCTCATCATCCCATCATCTCATTAATCATCCATCCGACGCCATTAGATCTGCGCTATCATAACAGTGCGTCGTTATATCCAATATATAAAAAAATTGCCTATATGCCTACTACTAACTAACCTAACCAAACAGACATCCTAAACTAATTTAATCTAAACTAAACTAGAAAACCTACTTCCGGTTCCGGTCCAGCGATTAGCCACTTCGTGAGGTGTGTAACAATGGTGCTCATCAACATCCGCCAGCCAGCCACGAGAGACGTAGTCATCTCCAGCGGGCGGTGACGCGTGAGCACAGTAATCGCGGCGAGAGTCGAAGCCAGAACCTATCGATATCGATCTATCGAAGTCGATCAGAAGAGCGAGAAATGAGTTTGCGAGGTGAAAAAGAACACACGGTGCATTAATCATCGAGATGCATGAAGTATGATTCAGATGTCGGCAGCATCATCTCGAGATTCGACTTCCGATAGAGTATGAAAGAAAAGTTGTTTGAGAAGATATTACTGTGATGTACTTTGATGAAAAATGTTTTTCTTTATCTGTACATATCAGAATTACAATATCGTCTTCGTGTGAGCGTACGAGAAGGTTCGATTTTACCGTATTTGAGAAAAACGAACATGACTATTTTTGTTCGCGCTCCACAGAGCTACACATTTGATGTATGGTTTGGGAGTCGCAATCGGTAAAACCATATTTGTAATACACCGTTTCGAAATGTTTGAAATTCCATAGGAAGAAAATCTGGAAAAAATATTTTCTTCGAATGAATTCAAATTTTCATGGAATTCAAATATAATCATGATACGGCTTATTGAAAAGTTTCAAATGAATCAAGATGAAAAGAAAACTATAGTGTAAATCAAAACCTTTTAAGAAACCTATTGGGAAAAGCAACAGGCATAACCAATTAAATGGTAGAGCGATTGAAATGAGCAACAAAAGAAAGAGAAATGCAGTGACATATAATTGTTTCAAACTAAGGTGTGGGCCTAGCTTTCCACTAAATAATAGAATAATTCCATTAAATAATTCCATTAAATAAATAATTCCATTAAATAAATAATTCCATTAAATAAAATAATTCCATTAAATAAAATAATTCCATTACTATCTTTGAACGCTTGAGACCCTGGAATTGAGCCAAATAGACCTGGAAAAGCTGGAAAAGTCAGGGAATTTCATACCAAGATGTAAGTGGGAACCGGCTCTAAATAAAATAGTTCCATTAAATAAGTACAAATCATTCATCTGTGATTCATATGTTTATCATCTATATCTGCGTGTTCCTATTCTATGAATCTCGTCATAAAACTGAATCTACTCCTGTCTTATAAGCCCATTGTTCCAAAACTGTCTCATGGATTTGACTGAAAAGGATCTACAAGTTTTAAGCCTCCTCACAATTTTATTATTACGTCGTTTAATAATCTGTTGATTCTAGTTGGCTCAACTACATCAAGTTTCGAAGATGTTTTATCGTCTAATCTTTTAAGTACTGAGTGTTTTAATATACCCAGCTCGTCGCTACTTGTTGGACATCTTCTCGCTGACAGGATGTAATAGAAGTAGCATTAGACGCGAAGAATAGAATCCTGAGATGTAATTTAGTAGAATGTGGAACAAACTTGTTGGATGATTGTTCCTTTTTAAAGCCGGAATTAGACTTATCAAGTTTTCACTCGAGTACTTCAGCGGGTCGGTTTCCACCCGGCCGGATTCGTTCGGGTGAGTTCGGCTCCCTTTGCGATTCGTTATAAAGAATAATTCCAATATCGGTTTAGAAAAAAAATCTTCCCAACCCAAACCTTTGGCCAAAACCAGATGTATATATAATATTTAAAAAGTAATAAAAAGTCATACCGCTTGGCTAACTAGACTGTACGAATAGTCTAGACATATCTGAACAATCTCCTCGTCTTGGGCTCGGAACGAGGAGCCGAATCCTCCCGAATGAATCCGGCCGGTGGATACCGACCCGCTTGTCAATGGTAGGCTCAAGATGCGACGTGGCTTTTTGTAAACGTCCTTTCACCTATCATCACTTCATCGTTCCATTATCACCCGCTCATTCGTACCCCCGTATAACCTAGCTATTGGTGGGGTCGTTAAAAGCAATAATAAAAATAAAAAAAAATGTGTATGGCCTATCCTCCAACATGTTCTTCACTATCTCAGCAACAGGGGATTCCCAATGCGAGATCTCGACTAGACGCTACACAGTAGTGTTGACTGTCACCATTTCATGGGTGCCTCGCGCTCAGCTGTTGCAATAGTTTCTAGTTCACACGAGTTTGTTTGTTTGTTTGTTCGTTTGTTGTTTATTTGCAGTTTGTTATAGTTGTGATGACGCTTATTGCATAATCTAGATTATCAAGTCTAGACTTGAATTGAACAGGTGCATCCCAACTTTGGGGATGTGCTAGAAGTATTTGTAGACGAAATGATGGTATGAAGTTAGCTTCTTAATTTGTGTACGTCTGTGATCGAGAAATAATTTATTTGATTCATATTTATTATATTTATTAGACTGTATGATGTTCAGAACTTTCCAAACTGCCAGATAGACAGGCAAATAGTGGATTGAAACATTGCAAATCGTTCCATAAAAATAAATTACCGTTTTTAATCCAAGTTATAGTGAGTGGTTAAATTGTGTGAATATCGTCGTCTAGTGATAACGTCATAGTACCAATTATTTGATAGATTTATCAGCCTACTTCCATTTATTACAAAATGAAGTACTACATTTCTATGAAAATATTAATTATAGAATCAATCCACCAAAATTATAAATGCAAATAACATTAACCTCAGTGCCTCACTTCTGTTCACCTCTTGATATAATCCCTTTGCGACGAGGCTTCAGCGTTTTCAAGTTTCAAGATTTGAGGGACAAAGTTTTCAGGATGCGAGCTAGGTGGTGAGGTGGGGGTGGGGGTGGGGGGGTGTTGCTATCTGCTTGATGGCACTGCAATCAACCCTTCAGTACCCCCCCCCACCCCCCTCTTTACACCGACCCTTGGTGATCTACCGCGCGCGGGCGAGGACGGTGCTGCTGCTTGCTTCATATCTCCACCCTCTACTACGTCGCAGCGACGTCGATAGGCAACCACCCCTGACACGCAATGTCATGCAGCTGTGCTCACTCCAGTTGCCCAACTCTCCGTGGAATAATCTGGCCTCGTCATACGCTCGAACGACTTGGGCGTGATAGGTTGATTTTTAATTTTTTTATAATTAGAACGTTTTGGTGTATTGGTCCTTCTGATTTTTTGTTAGAACACACACGCACGTGTGTATATATATATATATATATAAGCAATACATTTTTTCCGGTTACTCTTGTGTATTTCTATTTATTTATTTAATTAAAAACACACCGACGTTTCTCTCGAATTTCATCGAACATCTTCATACGTGACAGTGAATATTGAAAATTATTATGTATAACGAAAATTGAACAATATATATATATATATATATATATATATATATATATATATATATATATATATATACATAAAACTGGAAGTTATGAAGAGATAAAAGAGTAAAATACACCTCAACAATGAATTACATGTATTTGAAATGTTACATGGTTGACAGTATTGTTGTAACGTATCGTCTGCAATTGCATCATAGAAGTCCACATTCTGTTGTCGAATAACACAAATTAGTTCATTTTCTCTCATTTTCTCCAACCAGTTTTTATATGGACTATATAAACCGCGTCACAGTATAAAACTGGAATTTAGTTATCATTCTATTAAAAGTAATTACTAATTTAACCAGAAAAGAATTACCTTGTCAAGCATGAATGTTGTACAGGAATCTTATCATGTATAAAATATAAAAATTGAATAATGCGTTCAACTAATTCAATTAACGAGACATGCGATGCGTATATTCATGTATATAGGATTGACAGTTTATAACACTTTTTAATATACACATTGTTATATCATGCACCGTTTTGATACATGTTTTCCCTTCGCACCTCTGGCGGTAAATATTTCAATTAGAAGTATAATAAAATGTCCTCAAATTATTCCCAACGTGTTTTGTTTTTTTGTCATGTTTTATTTGGAACACGTACGCGCACGTGAAATACGTGCGGCCATCGAGCCGCTATGTGGCACAATTTGATCCGATTAACAATAGCCTGGCATATATACTGACGTCATGAATATTGGAATTGGACCATGCGTGAAATACATATTTCTCGTGATTATAATCGCACTTGTTTAGTGTGTGTGTGTGTGTGTGTGTGGAGGGGAGGTGTTTGTGTGAGTGAGAGGTATAGTATGTAATTAACTAGGCAAACGCAGGATGTGCGTTGTACGATGAGCGAGATGTCTATATAAAGTATAATCGAAAACTCTACAAACCTTGATCATTTGAAATGAACTTCATCCGATGTCAATGAATCTAGAAAGCCGTGACTTCGACAATGCAACATTTTTCAACTAATATTTCTATCTTTCCGATGAATAAAATACATTTATTATATTATTTTCTCCAAAACGGCTGGTCCGAATATCAAACCAAATTTTTATTCATGTATATTATTCTTGTGTTCACATTTGTGGAAAATTTGAATCGTATTGGAAAAAAAAAATTTCAATTTTTTTTCAAGTCTGTAATTGATAAACAACTTTTGGTCGATGTAATAACGTATACCTTTGCTAGGAAGGGATTAAGGGAGGGTGAGGGGGATGGGGAGGTTATTATGTGCGATTAGAGAGACTTTGCGTCGTTGTTTAGCGTGTAGGAAGTAATCAATTTTTCACTCGGTTAGCCTACATGATGTTGCTAGTAGGTTTACTGACGACAGCTTTTATACATTCATAATATTATACGATGCGATTTTAAAAATTGTTTAAAATCTTTGTTGTTCTGTATTATACTTTTGCGTGGCGTGTTTTTATTTTGTTTAATCAACTTTGTATAACGATATAACTCATGATTTATGTTTTTTTATTATGTGAAATATTTTACTACCAATTATCGTCCTTGTCGTTTTAAGGCGCACTAACTTGACGTTTTGTTGGTCGTAAACCTGAATATTCTCTTCTTATAGTAACTACTGGACTTGCGTAATGCAAGTGTAATAAAGCAACCTGACATGTTTTATTTTATCACTGATCAGCGGGTATGCTAGTACATTGTTTTTTATTACGGCTCAAGTTGAGTGTTACAAAAGAAAAATACAGCTTTTCTTGAAATGGTCGTTTACTCATGTGCTTTCACAATAGCATCACTTTTGTCCGAATAATCCTTGTGTTGCATATGTATTCATGTATTCACATGCTTAATATCGATTGGGTGGTTATCTACTATCACATTATAATTATGTGGCCCCAGGGTGTAGGCGCCAGTTGTAACACTTTACATAAATATTACTCGATGAAGTAATTTCTCGGCTATATTTTTACTGCTTAGTGCTTGTTTTATGATGTAAGATATATAGTATATATGACGACATATAGCTACTCTTGACGGACCGGCTAGTACACTTGCGGTCACATAAAGTGGTCGTTTGAGCCAAAACAAAATGCAGCTGGAAAAGAATTCACTGGCAAACGCACTAAATCAACAGCCAAGGTTGAAACTATCTCCAAGTGTACAAAAGCCGAATAATGAAAAATTTGCGGTGAAATATTGTTTAGTGAAAATTATGTGTTATGAAAATTACATGAAAATAATGAAAATCACATTATTTATCTGTTGTGATAAAATGGCGGTAAAATATTGTGTACATTTTATTAGAAACTCTGATTTTAATCAGATGAATGAATCAATCAATGTGAGCGCAAGTGTTAGTATGAAGACAGAAAATTAATTGGTTCAAAAATGTCCAAATTCAAAGAATTTTCCTGTTGACAAGAAATATTTAAAATACCAGGAACGAGTTTCTTATATACAATGTCTAATGAACAGCTATTCCATGTTGAACGTGTATGCAGAAAAAAAAAAAAAACATTGTCTATTTGTCTACCAACATAACAAATACTAATTGCACACTTATAAATGCATACCGGTGGTATTTTGTAGTGTTTAATGATTTTTCATAACGAGACTGTTGGTAAAAAACACAACTGCATCTTCCAAAATCTACAATTTGCTAACATATTATATAATTACTAAACTTTTTACAATCATCATGTTTGTAGACTACATTCTCCTTTCGTGAACACATGTATATCACTTGTCCATATGTACTAACGAGTTATCGTTCTCTCTCTTTCTCAGGTAAGCACTCTATACTCCAGCTGTGTCACTCTCATTACACTCCTCTACTTCTGCAAGTACGTAACGCGGTAAGTTATTGGACGTGACAGTTTACGATCGCATCCATACAAGTGGCCGTGTCTCGCGGGGGCGGGGCTAGCAGGATCAGGTGATGGAAGACCGTGTGTCAGAATGATATCAGTGAAATCAAATTCTCAAAACCATCAATTCGAATCATATTCTTTGATGTATCTATATTTCTAATCAAGCGTACATCCTGTCATACATCATAGTATTGACGTTTGATATCTACTGGAGAAGATAAAGAAGTCTTTAGAGAGATGGAGGATCTCTGTGGATCTAGATCAAGTAGATGATGCAGTTTTTCATGTGTGGTATGATATGCCCATTGGTTAATTTGTGAAGAAAAATGTGAGTCCTGAAATCCTGAACAATAGTTCATCTTATTTTGGCGCGTCTACGCCGTTTACAATAGTCTGGGGTGAGGGCCCCCCAGCTCATGCGGGTCCGGGGCGCATAGCCAAGGGGAAAAAAATTTGGGGTTAGATTTGTAGCATTCTAATATAATAAAGTTTTATAATAAAGTCAGTACTGTGTGTGAGGATCAAAATTGTGTGTGTTTTGAAAATATTTCAATTTCACTTTGTCAAAGATGGATCTTACATTACACTAGAACTAGGAATAGGCGAGTAAGTTCGGCTTACCCCCCAAAAAGGTGGAGAAGCCGGGCTTTCGTGGGCTTGAGAAATGAGAAGGATAGTGGGAAGGAAGCGGTCATGGCCGACTTATTGTAGGAACCATTCCGGCATCAGCCTAGACTACAGAGGGAAACCACAAAAAGCCCCTGTAAAGATGGTCGGCGGCGGGGATCGAACCTCGCCTCCCGGATCACATGAAGCGAGCGCGTTAACCACTGCGCTACATGTGCCGGTACCATTCAAACCATCAAACTGAAAGTTCGGCTCCTCCATCGTTATTATTATATCCTTTGTATCTGAACGAGTTCGTAAGCCTAGATTTGTAAGTGGTTCGAATAGTTGCCGACGTTGATCCTGCGTCGAGGTGTACTCCCAGCGCCTGTACACGCGTACCACTCGTCTGGACTGACTTGAGTCCTTCTCGCAGATCCCAGTAGAGTGGTCCAGAGCCCGCCTTGTTCTCTGCCCAGGGCCTGGAGTTAATGGATTCTCACTCTAAGCTTCATACCATAAGTGACAGACAAAATATACAATCCGATAACGAAGGGAAAAAAAATCCGGATATTTATTTTCACATTTAATAGGTTTTGTCGTTGGTGCCGATGTTATTTCATCTATTTATAACGTCTATTTTCATTATTTTCTGTATATGGTGCGTTATTTATGGCTTAATTGAATTTAACGGTGATCATTTTTAAGTCTATTTATAGAGGAGATAGGATGCATCAATGTGAATAATCTCTCAAGGTGTGAGGACTTTTACTACCATTTCCATTTTGATGAGGAAATAATTTTCTTCGCTTTTTTTTATTAAAATAATACGCGTGATACGAGACGAGAGAGAGGGAGAGAGGGAGAGGGAGAGAGAGGGAGAGAGGGAGAGGGAGAGAGAGAGAGAGAGAGAGAGAGAGAGAGAGAGGGAGGGAAAACAGATGAAGGAATGGAATGAGATATCTCTCGGTTAATTCACCGCGAAACCATTCCCCACAGCCAGCGTAAATTAATCTATCGATTCTTTACGTTTCACGTGCCATATAGAACTACACGACACGGATTGATTTGAATAATAGAACCTTCAATATTGTGTAGTCCTGTAGGGCCTATATATATATATATATATATATATATATATATATATATATATATATATATATATATATATATATATATATATATATATATATATATATATATATATATATATATATATATATATATATATATATATATATATATATATATATATATATATATATATGGCCTATACCACTCGCACATACGTCTTAGGGAGAACAAATAGTATGGGTAACTATCATCTATCATGTATGGGTATCATGTATGGGTAACTAACTATCAAAACATGTTTACCGGCAAACCAAACGTCGGATTTGGCCAGACTAAGATTTTTTCGCATTCAATTGAATGCACCTTCATTTTGATACCACACACGGCCCTCTGAAAACTTTTCCGGGGAAAATCGCAAATTTCCCGACACTCCTCTACACAAGGGGTTGTTCAAAACATGTTTACCGGCAAACCAAACATCGGAATTAGCCAGACTGAGATTTTTTCGCATTCAATTGAATGCACCTTCATTTTGATACCACACACGGCCCTCTGAAAACTTTTCCGGGGAAAATCGCAAATTTCCCGACACCCCTCTACACAAGGGGTTGTTCAAAACATGTTTACCGGCAAACCAAACATCGGAATTGGCCAGACTAAGATTTTTTCGCATTCAATTGAATGTACCTTCATGTTGATACCACACACGGCCCTGTGAAAACTTTTCCGGGAAAAATCGCAAATTTTCCGACACCCCTCTACACATAGGGTTGTTCAAAACTTGTTTACCGGCAAACCAAACGCCGGATCGGGCTGAGGTTTGAATTTTGTGCAATCGATTGAATGTAGCTTCATTTTGATACCACACACGACCCTCTGAAAACTTTTCCAGGGAAAATCGTGAATTTTCCGAAACCCCTCTACACATGGGGTTGTTCAAAACATGTTTACCGGCAAACCAAACGTTGGATCGGGTTGAAGTTTGAATTTTTAGCAATCGATTGAATGTAGCTTTATTTTGATACCACACACGACCCTCTGAAAACTATTCCAAAGAAAATCGTAAGTTTTCCGACACCCCTCTACACATTGGGTTGATCAAAACATGTTTACCGGCAAACCAAACGTTGGATCGGGTTGAAGTTTGAATTTTTAGCAATCGATTGAATGTAGCTTTATTTTGATACCACACACGACCCTCTGAAAACTATTCCAAAGAAAATCGTAAGTTTTCCGACACCCCTCTACACATAGGGTTGTTCAAAACTTGTTTACCGGCAAACCAAACGCCGGATCGGGCTGAGGTTTGAATTTTGTGCAATCGATTGAATGTAGCTTCATTTTGATACCACACACGACCCTCTGAAAACTTTTCCAGGGAAAATCGTGAATTTTCCGAAACCCCTCTACACATGGGGTTGTTCAAAACATGTTTACCGGCAAACCAAACGTTGGATCGGGTTGACGTTTGAATTTTTAGCAATCGATTGAATGTAGCTTCATTTTGATACCACACACGACCCTCTGAAAACTCTTCCAGGGAAAATCATAAATTTTCCGACACCCCTCCACACATGGGGTTGTTCAAAACATGTTTACCGGCAAACCAAACAGCGAATCGGGCTGAGGTTTGAATTTTCAGCAATCTATTGAATGTACATTCATTTAGATACCACACACGAACCTCAGAAAATTTTTCCGGGGAGAATCGCAAATTTTCCGACACCCCTCTACACATGGGGTTGTTCAAAACATGTTTACCGGCAAACCAAACAGCGGATTTGGCCACACTTAGATTTTTCTGCATTCAATTGAATGCACCTTCATTTTGATACCACACACGGCCGCTGAAAACTTTTCCAAAGAAAATCGTAAGTTTTCCGACTCCCCTCTACACATTGGGTTGTTCAAAACATGTGTACCGGCAAACCAAACGTCGGATATTGCCAAACTTGCATTTTTTCACATTCAATTGAATGTAGCTTCATTTTGATACCACACACGACCCTGTGAAAACTTTTCCGGGGAAAATCGCAAATTTTCCGACACCCCTCTACACATGGGGTTGTTCAAAACATGTTTACCGGCAAACCAAACGTCGGATCGGGTGGAAGTTTGAATTTTTAGCAATCGATTGAATGTAGCTTCATTTTGATACCACACACGACCCTCTGAAAACTATTCCAAAGGAAATCGTAAGTTTTCCGACACCCCTCTACACATTGGGTTGTTCAAAACATGTTTACCGGCAAACCAAACGCCGGATCGGGCTGAGATTTGAATTTATTGCATTCGATTGAATGTAGCGTCATTTTGATACCACACACGACCCTCTGAAAACTCATCCGAAGAAAATCATAAGTTTTCCGACTCCCCTGTACACATTGGGTTGTTCAAAACATGTTTACCGGCAAACCAAACGTCGGATCGGGCTGAGGTGTGAATGTTTAGCAATCGATTGATTGTAGCTTCATTTTGATACCACACACGACCCTTTGAAAACTTTTCCGGGGAAAATCGCAAATTTTCCGACACCCCTCTACACATGGGGTTGTTCAAAACTTGTTTACCGGCAAACCAAACGCCGGATCTGGCTGAGGTTTGAATTTTTTGCAATCGATTGAATGTAGCTTAATTTTGATACCACACACGACCCTCTGAAAACTTTTCCAGGGAAAATCGTAAATTTTCCGAAACCCCTCTACACATTGGGTTGTTCAAAACATGTTTACCGGCAAACCAAACGTCGGATCGGGCTGAGGTTTGAATTTTTAGCAATCTATTGAATGTACATTCATTTTGATACCACAAACGACCCTCTGAAAACTTTTCCGGGGAAAATCGCAAATTTTCCGACACCCCTCTACACATGGGGTTGTTCAAAACATGTTTACCGGCAAACCAAACATCGGATTTGGCCGGACTAAGATTTTTTCGCATTCAATTGAATGTACCTTCATGTTGATACCACACACGACCCTCTGAAAGCTTTTCCAGGGAAAATCATAAATTTTCCGACACCCCTCTACACATGGGGTTGTTCAAAACATGTTTACCGGCAAACCAAACGTCGGATCGGGCTGAGATTTGAATTTTAGCAAAAGATTAAATGTAGCTTCATTTTGATACCACACACGACCCTCTGAAAACTTTTCCGGGGAAAATCGCAAATTTTCCGACACCCCTCTACACATTGGGTTGTTCAAAACATGTTTACCGGCAAACCAAACGCCGGATCGGGCTGGGGTTTAAATTTTTTGCAATTGATTGAATGTAGCTTCATTTTGATACCACACACGACCCTCTGAAAACTTTTCCAGGGAAAATCATAAATTTACCGACACCCCTCCACACATGGGGTTGTTCAAAACATGTTTACCGGCAAACCAAACAGCGGATTTGGCCAAACTTAGATTTTTCTGCATTCAATTGAATGCTCCTTCATTTTGATACCACACACGGCCCTCTGAAAACTTTTCCAAAGAAAATCGTGGGTTTCCGACTCCCCTGTACACATTGGGTTGTTCAAAACATGTTTACCGGCAAACCAAATGTCGGATCGGGCTGAGGTTTGGATTTGTACCAATCGATTGGATGTGGATTCATTTTGATACCACACACGACCCTCTAAAAACTTTTCCAGGGAAAATCATAAATTTTCCGACACCCCTCTACACATTGGGTTGTTCAAAACATGTTTACCGGCAAACCAAACGTCGGATCGGGCTGAGGTGTGAACTTTTATCAATTGATTGATTGTAGATTCATTTTGATACCACACACGACCCTTTGAAAACTTTTCCGGGGAAAATCGCAAATTTTCCGACACCCCTCTACACATGGGGTTGTTCAAAACATGTTTACCGGCAAACCAAACGTCGGATCGGGCTGAGGTTTCAATTTTTAGCAATCGATTGAATGTAGCTCCATTTTGATACCACACACGACCCGCTGAAAGCTTTTCCAGGGAAAATCATAAATTTTCCGACACCCCTCTACACATGGGGTTGTTCAAAACATGTTTACCGGCAAACCAAACGTCGGATCGGGTTCAGATTTAAATTTTTAGCAATCGATTGAATGTAGCTTCATTTTGATACCACACACGACCCTCTGAAAACTATTCCAAAGAAAATCGTAAGTTTTCCGACACCCCTCTACACATTGGGTTGTTCAAAACATGTTTACCGGCAAACCAAAAGTCGGATTTCGCCAAACTTTGATTTTTTCACATTCGATTGAATGTAGCTTCATTTTGATACCACACACGACCCTCTGAAAACTATTCCAAAGAAAATCGTAAGTTTTCCGACACCCCTCTACACATTGGGTTGTTCAAAACATGTTTACCGGCAAACCAAACGCAGGATCGGGCTGAGGTTCGAATTTTTAGCAATCGATTGAATGTAGCTTCATTTTGATACCACACACGACCCTCTGAAAACTTTTCCAGGGAAAATCCTAAATTTTCCGACACCCCTCCACACATGGGGTTGTTCAAAACATGTTTACCGGCAAACCAAACAGCGGATTAGGCCAATCTTAGATTTTCCTGCATTCAATTGAATGCACCTTCATTTTGATACCACACACGGCCCTCTGAAAACTTTTCCGGGGAAAATCGCAAATTTTCCGACACCC
Source organism: Brachyptera putata (assembly GCA_907164805.1). NCBI lineage: Eukaryota > Metazoa > Arthropoda > Insecta > Plecoptera > Taeniopterygidae > Brachyptera > Brachyptera putata. The sequence continues at coordinate 1,183,985 of OU015464.1, forward strand.
CTCTACACATGGGGTTGTTCAAAACATGTTTACCGGCAAACCAAACATCGGATTCGGCCAAACTTAGATTTTTCTGCATTCAATTGAATGCACCTTCATATTGATACCACATACGACCCTCTGAAAGCTTTTCCAGGGAAAATCATAAATTTTCCGACACCCCTCTACACATGGGGTTGTTCAAAACATGTTTACCGGCAAACCAAACGTCGGATCGGGCTGAGATTTGAATTTTCAGCAATCGATTGAATGTAGCTTCATTTTGATACCACACACGACCCTCTGAAAACTTTTCCGGGGAAAATCGCAAATTTTCCGACACCCCCCTACACATGGCGTTGTTCAAAACATGTTCACCGGCAAACCAAACGTCGCATCGGGCTAAGGTTTCAATTTTTAGCAATCGATTGAATGTAGCTTCATTTTGATACCACACACGGCCCTCTGAAAGCTTTTCCAGGGAAAATCATAAATTTTCCGACACCCCTCTACACATGGGGTTGTTCAAAACATGTTTACCGGCAAACCAAACATTGGATTCGGCCAAACTTAGATTTTTCTGCATTCAATTAAATGCACCTTCATTTTGATACCACACACGACCCTCTGAAAGCTTTTCCAGGGAAAATCATAAATTTTCCGACACCCCTCTACACATGGGGTTGTTCAAAACATGTTTACCGGCAAACCAAACGTCGGATCGGGCTGAGATTTGAATTTTAGCAATCGATTAAATGTAGCTTCATTTTGATACCACACACGACCCTCTGAAAACTTTTCCGGGGAAAATCGCAAATTTTCCGACACCCCTCTACACATGGGGTTGTTCAAAACATGTTCACCGGCAAATCAAACGTCGGATCGGGCTGAGGTTTCAATTTTTAGCAATCGATTGAATGTAGCTTCATTTTGATACCACACACGGCCCTCTGAAAGCTTTTCCAGGGAAAATCATAAATTTTCCGACACCCCTCTACACATTGGGTTGTTCAAAACATGTTTACCGGCAAACCAAACGTCGGATCGGGCTGAGATTTGAATTTTAGCAATAGATTAAATGTAGCTTCATTTTGATACCACACACGACCCTCTGAAAACTTTTCCGGGGAAAATCGCAAATTTTCCGACACTCCTCTACACATGGGGTTGTTCAAAACATGTTTACCGGCAAACCAAACGTCGGATTTGGCCAAACTTGGATTTTTTCGCATTCAATTGAATGTACCTTCATGGCAATATTCAACTATACATCGAATGAGGTTATGTATATTAGCACCTTGATATTAATAGAATCTAAATCTCCCCCTTCTCACCAAGTTGTTGATGGCATCGCTAGGTAACAATAAAATGGGAATAATAAATAAACATCGATTCGTTCTACCCAATCGTTACCGTCCATATAGTCAATTCGATAAACAAACAAAAAACATATGTAACTTATAAAAAAAGACGATTCTCGTTTCTGTTGAATATATACATCAATGATATATATTCCTTCAATACCCAAGAGAGTGAGAGAGTGAGAGAATGTTTCTGTACTTCATCATATGGAATTATTGTTTTTCTTGGGCTCTATTTCAATCTATAGGAAAAGTTCCAGAGATATGTGGGCTCCAGGGATCCATGATATCGAACCATTATATATTCTTCTGCGTAATCCGTATGTTGGAGCACGAAGAGAAATCACACTTCTAGCTTCTGTTGTCTCAAATCTTTCATCTTTCATATATATATATATATATATTTTTTTTTTTTCTTCATTATTATTATTATTATTATGTACAATATCAAAATATTTGTATAATATATTTTCAGGTATACCCAAGGATAGTTATTCCATAACGCTACAACGAAATGAAAGCTGCCACTCTTGGTTGATTCCGACGATTCCTTATACTTCAACATCGTATTATCCTACGGGCTCTCTGACACCTTCCTCTTTCTTCCATTTCGTTTATAATCGTAAAATAAGAGCCCAGATCGACAAAAAAAAATACCAGAACAAAATCATCTGGTACACTCCATCAACACGTTTTTTTAATATGATTTCTTACGTTTTGCGATCTAAATATAACTGCTGGTCGTTTTGACAGGTCTCTTTTGATCTGTGACTGTCCTCCTCTCGGCTGAAATTAATGAATGTGGGGAGGAGATCGGTGCTGGCTGGGAGCCACACACTTTTGTTCTCTCCTCGATTCGCGACTGGCTGTGTGTGTTTTCATTAGACTAGGAAAACGCGTTATGTGTTTCCGCGTTCATGGATGAGCTAACACAAATGAAATTGAATTCTTTCAAAATGTTATATCAAGTTGATGTTTTGATGGCATTCAAGTTAAAAATCAATCTTTCGTAGACTATTTTAATGAAGGAAATATTAGATGCAATTCAATATTATAGGTAATATTAGACTCCTTTTATATTCATTACTCATACTCATTACTCATTCAATGAAATGGCACGGGTGAAAAAGTCTCACAATATTCTGATCGATTTTGCTGAAATAAGTTATTTCTATTAGTTTTTTTGTATGTTTTCCGTACAACCAAATGTTATTTCAGTGTCATAATTTGAAAATTACAGCGCGAATATAATAAGCAATGGATTAAATTTTCCACTGCACAATTATTTTGTGATATACCAAGTTATTTGTCTGCCGTATATCATAGCAATGGTAGTTTCTTGAAGTATAAAATGCATAACTCATATTCTCTCTCTCTCTCTCTTTCTCTCTCTCTCACTCTCTCTCTCGCTTTCTCTCTCTCTCTCTCTCGCTTTCTCTCTCTCTCTCTCTCTCTCTCTCTCTCTCTCTCTCTCTCAGTCTCTCTCAGTATATTTTCCGAAGATTTGTTATTTTAGAAGCACTCAATAAACCATAGAGAAGAGTCTACTGCGCCGCAATAAAACAAAGGTTTCGTACAACGTTTGTACAAACGATTGTCTAATCAGCCCGCTCCAGGCTTTAGCCCCTCACTCGTAAATTGTGCCAGTTTTAACCAGGTTAAAACAATCAGAGCCAAAGCGAAGCAAGGGTGGTAAAACCCAGCTATACACTTGAATATTAATATGCGAGACAATGGTGGATGTTTGTATTGCGTTTGAGTACGCAAGATCTATTGGTGACTGTGATTAATGAATAGTATCTACCTGACTCATTCTATTTTCTGGTATGAAGAGTCGCTAGTGACCACAGGAACCCCGAACCTCTTTTAGATTTTTGACCGAGTTTGTTCGAACCCGCTCTCTTAACTGAGAGAGTCACCCGTCACGGCTAGAAAATGTTTGATACGTCAAATGTAAGTTGTGATAGCGCTCCATGTTTAGCCCCCACCTAAATTGTGCCATTTACCAGGTTTAAAACAATCAGAGTCCAAAGCGAGCAGGTGGATCAAAACCCCGCTATACACTGATATTAATATGGAGGTTCAAGGTGGATGTTTGTATTGCGTTTGACTACGCAAGATCTATTGGTGACTGTGATTAATGAATGAGATGAGAACTCATTCTATTCTGTGTTTCTGGATAGTGGGAAGAAGTCGCTAGTGACCACAGAGGGAAACCACGAAAAACCTCTTCTATATTTGAACACACTTTTCAAAAATATTATTTTATCCGATCCAGTTCATCTTCAAAATCGTGAAAATGTTGACTAAATATCTAAATGTAGTTAAATAGTCCGAAAAAGACATCTATAATACAAAATAGTGAAATAGAATATCATGTTGAATCAATCGGAATACCATGAAAAAAAAATGCCAAAAATATATATCCTTGTAAAATATTTAAATTTAATAGTCTATTACATTAATGCTAAATTCCCACATCTCTATGTATAATGGCCGTCTTCAACTCAGTCTAAAATATATTTCTCGGAATATTGAAGGAGGAAGAAAATGTCTTCCGGGAGTAAAATGCTCCTTGAAATCGGGTGTCAAGGTGATTATTTTCCTTGTTATTTCCTCACAAAAAAAAGGGAAGCGTATTTCCATTGACATTAACATAAATTATAACGAATTCGACATTCTTCTTCTTAATTCAATCTAACGTCTTCCATATTTTTTCCCGCGCGAAAATATAACCATATAAATAAAACTCTCTCTTTCTCTTTTTCTCTTGAAATGTGTGTTAATGGCATACCATCCATTTGTAACCAACTGCTTAGCAATTCAAATCTCCATGGTGAAAGTGGCGGACGGAAACGCGAATATTTTCCCTTAGATTATGTTAATTCAGCTGCCGCACAAAATTGTATTCGTTTTCCATTTTAGACAAGCTATAAGCTTCCAGAGAAATGCGTCTACAGTGGAAATTGTCTAGTTATAAAGTGTTAACTAGAACTGCCGTCGATTGTAAACCCCTGTTACAGTCTTTAGGGGAAATAGTAAAGACATATATATATATATATATATATATATATATATATATATATATATATATATATATATATATATATATATATATATATATATATATATATATATATATATATATATATATATATATATATATATATATATATATATATATATATATATATATATATATATATCAAGAGCGAGAGAGAGAAATACATACATATATCTACTGTGGTGAGAAGAGAGAGAAAGAGATATCTATATAACGTTCTACGTACGTGAATAAACATCAGACGATTCAGTGTGAATCTGACAAACGAATTGCCTCAATTAATCCAGTTGGATGGGAATCCCCACACCTGGTTACCATTACACGAAACTGATTAAAAACGTACAAAACCAACAATTAAAAGTATGTGTATAGATTGAGCTGTTTTCAACCCTTAAATCTAACTGTTGGTTGAAATGAGAAGAAATTATACGAGCTATGAAATGTGTGTAACATTATTATCTGTATCTAGAGTGAAGGCGATGAATGTGGATCGTCGAGAGCATTATTAATCTTGTCCCCCCCCCCCTCCCCCCCTCCCCCCCCCCCCCCCCCCCCCCCCCGGCTGCATGATGTATGACTTCTGTTGCGAGTTTAATGGCTGGGAACAGACAAGTTGATGTGCACTGACTCAACTTGAATGTTATAAAAACACATTTTAATGAGTGTGTGTTTTTTTTGGATGAATTGTTTGTTTAGATTGGTTCGTTATGTTTATTTAGCGCATTTGAGTCGATTTAACGGAATATCAGATTTTGTGTATAGCTTCGGAATGGTATAAGATACCAACATTTCAATATTGGAGATATAAATATTCAATATCTTCAAGATGCATCATGGTGTGATTGGAAAAATATTTAAATTACATTGCATAATTTTCACAGGATCGACTAAAGGAAAACATGTATAGGCCTATATACATGTGAAACATAATCCCATGTTCATGGTTTTATTTCACAACATTTTGTCGATATTATATATGGAGCTATGTGTTTTCCCAGTATTAGAATGTTTATCATCCAAAAATTATCACCAAAAAAGCTGATATTTCGCTAAATCGACTGCCATGCACTGTTACTTCAATAAAAATATGTTTTTGAAGCGAAATTAGGATATTGTGAGTTGTTTGTTTAGGTTGTTTGATAGGCTTATATTATTCCCTGGCTGAAATCTGGTAGCAGACGCCTTGTGCCCTTGTTACGCGTGATGAATTGAGGGGGGGGGGGCCTCCCGGCGTTGTTCGAACACAATTGTAATCTGGATTATCATGTGGTACCAGTAGAGCGTTGACCATAGCAAGTAAATCACGGCCAATAGACCAATGAACACGCGTGGACGTGCATTTCACTGCATCTAGTGTTTTAGTTAACCTCTGGCTGGAAGGCTACAGGAATGAACAAATGTACACATCCGTTATTTTTATGGTTTCACGTATTTATTCGCACTTGATTTGATACCGTATGTGTATTATTGCATCAACAAATCAGAAGTGTTATCAATAATCGATATGATCGTGAGAATACATGGAATCAATTTACAGAAATATCATTTTTTTTATTATAGATTTTGAACGGTATGATATTTCTAATTTTAGTGCGGGGAAAACATTGATATTTTTGATACCTTTGAGATGGTATAAGAAAAAAACTATTCGTCTTTTATCGCATGACAAGTAATCCAGGTGAAAAATGTTTTTTTTATTATTTAGATTCGTTTGATTATTATGCGATGTGAGTTGAATAGTTATAACTCATACCACCCTGCAGGTATTAGAAATATATTTGCTGCTCCGGTATTAGAATTTTGATATCACATACCGTACGACCATTATCACAAGGAACTGACATTTCGCTAAATCGTCTCCATGCACGCACTCTTATAAGAATCTTAATATATATATATATATATTTCTATGAGTTCTCTGATTTATACGTTTAATTGGTGAAACATTGCCAAGAAAATAATTTTGGATGTCGACTTCTTCAGGTATAATTATCAATTGTTGAATGACAGCGCTTGACATTTTAAAAAATGTGTTTATACTTATTTTTCCTCACTGAAAACTGAACAAGCGAATAAGAAAACCAGTTCACAGATCTTACAGATTCCCAAATAACCTAGTTTTTGGTGGGGTTGTCAACTCGAACTAATCTGCAGTAGAGAAATGACACCAGAAATAGAGAGAATTTATTTTAATCATCTCATCCAATATATCTGTAGTATGAATATCAGTTTTTTTCATTTTCTACAATTCAATTATAAAAATAAAAATAAAATGGGATTGATTGGGATGATACCCCAGCATAGCGATGAAACCTTAACCCAGAAATACCAAAAATCTAAAAATCTCCATTTATTCCACAATTATACAGCTCGATAAAATCATAATCACCACCGTTTTTCACTTTTATCAAGTTGGTAGACGACCTTCTTCTCTCGTGCAGACAAGTTCATCATCTTCAGTAAATCCAAGTGTACATTCGGATGAGAAACGCGGTATTTTACGAGAGTCGTGTCTAGTGCCATGTCTGTGTGTGTGATTATCATAAATCTGTGAGTTCATCTCCCCTTGCTCACTGCTTGGTCTACCTCAATGACGCTGTGACGTCACAGCGTGTATGACGTCATGACCCCGCGGTTATTTATACGCGATCGACAATCAGCTGGTGAAGGGAAGTGAGAGTGAAGCGGTGTGGACAACCACCCCAAATAGACGGAGTGTTGGTGGGGACCTTGGTGATGATGATTATAAAAATAAGGAAATTCACCTTCACTCATTTTTTTCTATGTTTAAAAACCATTGTAATTGAATGAAAAGTTCACATCTTCAAGATAATTTTGTACTCTTTAATTTTTAATATGACATTCTATTTCAGTGAATCTAATCAGTTTCAAGATTATACGTCAATGAATAGAAAGAATGTGATGAAATTCATTGACGTATTATCTCAAAACTGATTGAATTCACAAAAATAAAATGTCATATTACATAAAATTATCTTGGAGATGTGAACTTTTCATTCAATTATACTGGTTTTTGAAAATGAAAAAAAAAAATAGTCGAGATAAATTTCTCAATTTGTGTAAGCACCGTGCTAAGTATAACAAGCACAGTGCTATGCCACAGGTGTTGATAATCGTCTCGGCTGGTGATGACGTCACAACAATACACTCTGAGATGATGCATTGCAAGCGACGCTCGGAAACAACAGGACTGTCATCGGCGCTGAGCTGTTGCCATTTCTATCCGCCCCCCGGGGTGGGGTACGACCACACTCAACACCGAGCTGACATTTAACCCGACTACAGACACTTAATGCATTATTGATATTTCATCGCTGGCAAATATTTCTGCCGAAAAGAAGGAATGAGCTGGAGACAGCTTCCATTATGATTACTTTCATATAGGCCTGTATAATATATATGAATATATATATATACATATACATATATATATATATATATATATATATATATATATATATATATATATATATATATATATATATATATATATATATCAGTTCAATCAGAAACAATTGATTTCAATGGTTGAATTCATTCATTCAATCAAGTAAAATCAAGAGCCAATTCCATATTGAATTGAGAAAAATGAATTATCTGTAGGCCTAATAATTCCGTGAAAAATCAGTTACTCATTGAAAATCATAAAATAAATGAATTAACTGATTTTTGTCTTCTGATCACCAAATATTATAATAAAAGTCATCAATATTTTCATTCCTAAAATAAACGAATCCATAGATTTTTGGTTGAATAATACCATATTTAATAATGCAAATATTTCACTTATATTCAGTGCAGAAAAGAAGTAAAGAATAACAAAGAAAAACAAGTTTAGTAACGAACAATTCGAAGACACCTCCGATAGAACACAATGATTAATGATAACGTAAATCCGAGCTAATCCCGTCGTTCATTTCGTGTTTCGTTCTGGAGAGAGAGAGAGAGGGCGGACATTCATCCAGACAGAGAAACGTCCCGAAATAAAACTCTGCGCCTGTTCTCCCAACCTCTGCCAAGGTATTGTGTTGGCACCGAACGTCGGGTCACGTGATGCTCTGCTGATATTGATGGTGGCGCGTCCAACAACTGATAGCAACTAATAATCGCGTACAGTGCCGGCCATTAGAAAAACAGTTCATTCAGTAGAGGAGACCACCTAGGAATCAAGTCGAGATATTCGAAATGTGTAAGTTTGATTTGGTGGCTGAATGACTAACGTGGGAGTAGCTCTAACTGGCAGTTTGACTCGCAGATAAAGTCTAACTGGACTTGGTAACACCGAGCCGTATAGGGAAATAGTTGTTCTGAGAATTTTTTTTGTATTATTAGTAGTTTTAGCACGTGACATGAAATGAAGACATTTTCGTAGACTCATAAAGCCACAAGCGTAGCAATTGTCTGTAGGGGTTACAAATAATAACAAAAATATATGGAATATATAATATATAGCTACCTGCTACTGAATAATATATCGAATAATCCAAGCCTGAACACAGATCAAACATGCTAGATCGAAACCCAAGTCGATCAAACAGTTCCACCCTACTATATCGACCGAGAGATCGTAAGTCACGGCCACCTAGAGCCCCGCGGTCGGAGTAATTGATCAACAGGGGAGTGAAAGCTACTTTGAGCCCGATGAAAGCAACTCTTGATGAGGACGCAAATTAACTTACAGAGAATTCACGGAGCGAGTTGCGACCTAAATTGAGTCACTCTCGTATGTCGAATCAGGGGGCTGGGGGGGGGGGGGGGGGGGGGGGAGGAGAGAGTTATAAGTACAGTTTCTATTCCTGCAAAGATACTTAAACAGCTAACATTTGATTACACTGATTGGACTATAAATAATTAGTAAAATGCCAGCAACTAACATTAATTAAACTATTCGCCAAGACTCAATATTCAACAAGGTGCAGGTTCAAGGTTCAACAAGGTATTATATATATATATATATATATATATATATATATATATATATATATATATATATATATATATATATATATATATATATATATATATATATATATGTGTGTATTTTGAGATTCGATACCATGCACACAATAGCGGATTTTTTTTACCCATTTTTAGTGTTTCGAAAAATGTCCAACCATATTTCTACCTTACAGAAAATGAATGAATTTCAATACGTAATGTATGGCTAATATACACAGGTCAACTCACAGGTAGGATGTTTGTTATGCTTTCAAACCAACGCCAGGATAAATATTTAGTTCACACAAAAGCATTTAAGCTTTTTTTATGTTGTAATTATATTCGTATACCTTTTATATTTGTAAAGTACATGGGGTGGGGTGGGGGGTCGATTCTACGCAATATCAGTGTATTGGTTATAAATTCAGAATGGTATGAGAAATTCATGTTCCAGTACCTGCACGGAGAGAATACACAGTTTTAATACCTTGAATGTGGTATAAGTTATGATGTCACTCATATTGCATCATTGTCAAACTTATAACGCTTGAAATACCATTTTTATGTGTATACTTTCTTGAATAGTGCGATATGGGTTTAATAGTTTTCACTTGAACCGTTTTGAAGCCGAGTTTTCCCCGCATTAGAATGATATCTCGCTCCCATGCACTATTAAGGCGAGATCGTAGACAGAGATTCAGGCACGAACACTTTTAACGAGCTCAAAATCTGATATATTTATGCCTCAAACTTACGTCATTATATTTAAATCAACAACTATATAACATTGAACACCAATGATCGTCTAAAATAACTCTATTCGCTGAAGATGAAGGTTGTCTACCAACTAAATATTCCTCAAAACTTGGGTGATTATATAATTTCATTATTAATTTTGATTATCAATTGATAACTTACAAATTACAAATTTAAGAGACCAAGCTAAAATTAAGACATGAAAACAAAAATTATCAATATAGAAAATAATGAAAATAATAAATTTATGTTTGTTATATTGGTAAACAGCTTGCTTCTTCGGTAAATACAAGTATATCAGGTAATGATACAGTACCGACACCGGGTTTAGTTTAGTTGACGTGAAATGATTTGTATTATTAGTTTCACCCACTATAACATTCATTATCAAGGCCTACGAAATGCTGCGTGAAAAAGTGAAGAAGCCGAAAAAAAAAATCAGCTTTGAAATTGATGCAGTATAAGTTGAGAAATCCTTCTCATATCGTCTAGAAAGTTTAACAATTATATCTTTCTTCTGCATTATAATTTTGATATCTAATACCGTTCAAACATGGATCACCAAAAAACTGATATAAACCGACTGGTAAATGCTTATACGATAATAATGTGCACAACTTAAGACATGGTGTGTTACTTAGTATTTGTCTTCGCATCAGAAGTATTTATACAAGTTAATTACCATTCACCCTAAATAAACTCCTTCCCTGCTCAACTAGCTTCGTCGTTGACGCTCCGTAAAGCAAAACAAAAGCACGCATTCATTCTATTCTCGAACTAACTAACTATCACTTCGAGAACGCCTGTCTACTCGGCTGGAAATAGTATTTAATTAGTAATTAGTAATATTGTCTCCAAATGTTTGTCCACACTCAGAATATAATTAAAAATAACAAAATATATTAACGTTGAGCCTCGAATTAGAAGGTAATCACTTATAGCAACAGAGTGCGCTGCTGTCGCTCGTAGATCATCAGTACACTTCATAAACGTTCATTAATTACGTGTTCATCTTCACGTTTAATTAATCATCTGAACGTAGTTATATATTAGGTGTTTTTTGTGTTTGAACAATGTACAAATTAGACAAACAATGCTCGTTGAATATTATTCATTCTATATACTTGTTGTCAAGAAAGTGTAGAAGTTTGTTAGTTTTTTATGTTCATAATAATTAGAATATTTCGATAGAAATGAATTTTAATTATCTTTTCTAGTAGTTTAATTGACATGTCAAATATTCGGTAATGATATAAGGCTGACACCGGGTTCAGTTTAATGATTTAAACTATTGATTTGAAATGATTTGGATTATTAGTTTCAACCACCATGACCCCTATTCCTGAGATAAATGAGACGTGGGAAAAATCAGAGAGAAAACTATCTCATATAATAATGACATATTTCATCTCATATTTGATCTGATACTCGTTTTCTCACTGATTTGTATTTACTCATTTCTATTTAAATAAAAATAAGTGAGAGAACGAGTATCTCACATAAAATATGAGATGAAATATGTCATTATTAGGCCTATATGAGATGAAATATGTCATTACTAAATGAGATAGTTTTCTCACTGATTTTTCTCACATCTCATTTATCTCAGGAATAGGGGTCCTGGTAACATTCATATCATATCTCGGCTGAAGCATTTCCATGCGTTTTCCAGCTGGACTTTCTCTCTGATTTAATACCCATTTGATAAGTTTTAATGGTCACTTCAGTTGTGGTCGTTAGGGAGGGGGAGGAGGGGGGGAGGGGGGGAAGGAGGTACGTGAAAAAAGAGACGTCGTAGAAAATGATGTATTACCGAATTAGGCAACTTGATATAAAACTAGAAAATTACTTTTTAATATTTTTATCTTGTCAAATATTTTTTATCCTCTCGACATTAATGTGGAAGCTCTGTGTATGTGTGCGACTCGAGTATGTGTGTGTGTAAAGTAATTTGGTCCATGGCAACAGATGGAGAGGTGGTATTGTAAGAATTTAGTTTCATGAAGAATTTGAAATTGGCAGATCCGTGATGGGTTTTTGGTGTGTGGGCATGGACCTATATCGTACTATATGAATTTCACAGATTCATACAGAAAAATGCCTTGATATATTTTATTATCTTCCGTTATTCTCTTTCAATTATATATGCCCTTTTTAAAAAGAGAATAATTAATAAAATCTAGTTTTGTCAAACATGGCTACAAATAGACCCCTACTATAACATTGACGTGATTTCAGAAATAACTATTTATGTAACATGTTCTTTGCAAAACTTGGGATTCAGAAGCGATTTGACGTTATTCCAGCGGAATTAAGTCAAAATATCATATTTGACTTTAATCCAGTAGGAAAGTATGGTTCAACCACCATTTGACGTTATTCCACGGAATAACGTCAAACAACAAACTTTTGTGTAATAATGGATAAGAAAATTCGAAAAAAGAACGCCGACATATTTTTCATTTTCCATAGAAAATAAAGTAAGGAAACAAGTCGAACATTTTGACGCTATTCCGCTCCCCCGTTTCAAGACCCTCACACCGTACGTGTGAGCTTGTTTAGAACGTGTGTGCGTGATATACCTACGTAGATCAATAAGCGAAATGGTTTCTCGCATTACATATCAAGTCGGGTGGTTTTGCGTGGCGTATCTCTCGCATCGTACAATGGTACCGTCTTCGAGCCCATTAGATGCGTGTCGGAGCCAATACGAGCTTGGCAAATCGGGGAGGCAGGGCTGGATGATTGAAGTGGCTCATGTCATTGTGGGGGGAAATCTCTCAGGGTTTCTATAACTGAACTTTGGTCAACGTGGCTTGATATCATTTATGTATGGTAAATCAGATGATGTATACTGTCTAGAATTAGGGGTGAACTTTGACAGAATGTAGGGAGTGGTGGAGATCAAACTTTACAATTCAACAAATCCATATATGTCTATATCTATATCTATTATATATGTATATATAGATATTATATATTCTATATATATATAATTCATTATTTATGAGAAACTTGATTTTTTTTTAACAAATTTTCCATTAAGTAATTTATATATCTATTAGATATAATATGAATACATAATATATATATATATATATATATATATATATATATATATATATATATATATATAAATGAGTTCATTTGATTGCATTTTTATATTGAAAACCTACATATTGCTTCGTTGTTGTGTATTTTCTGTTCCATATTATTGTTAATTTGAATTGAACAAAAACATGATCGTAGTGAGTTTCTATACTGTATCGAATTTCCGTTCTCAAAATGTTGAAACTAGCTTTGTTATGTTTTCCTGATATTTCCCGTGCAAATATTATGTAAATGTATACTGCTGTTACCTAAACAGAGACCGAATTTAAAATCTCTTGTAAGTGTGTACATTCGAACAACAATGGCAAGACGTTTTCGTTTGGTTAAATAGGGTTCAAATGATGAATCACAGGAAATTGAGTAACTGTTTGGCTTCCTTTAAGATTCTCATATTTATTCACATAATACTGCTAATAACTTTGAATAATGCAGTGGGGTTGAAATGGGAAGAGGTCCATTGTCCCTGAAGGATTACACGAACCAAAGTTTCGTCAACGATAACAGCCTACCTATCCTTCATTCAGGAAGCGATGCCAACCTCCGTAGCGCAGTCAGCTGAGGCACCGCTTTAGATAGTGAAGTCACCGTTGGGCGCGGGTTCGAGTCCCGAATAAAGCATGGGTTCCTGTAAATGTACTTTTACTTATCGTCACTTCGTAATTTCAAATATCCTTGCTTTTGGTGGGTAAATGAAACTATAAAGTGATGGATTATACGTAGGTGGAGGTGCCGGGTCGATGTTCAGAATAAAGCATGGGTTCCTGTAAATTTACTTTTACTTATCGTCACTTCGTAATTTCAAATATCCTTGCTTTTGGTGGGTAAATGAAACTATAAAGTGATGGTTTATACATAGGTGGAGGTGCCGGGTCGATGTTCAGAATCTAATGAAACAATCTTTTCCAATTTGAATTCATTCAATTTCCCCATGTTCTTTGATTCATTCAAGCTATCTAGTATGCAGTTCATTCTCTGATGATATTCTTCCATCTTTCAATCGCAGTAATGTGAATGTTCTCTGAACTCTTGACGAAGACAGCAACAAGGCTATTTGTCGAAATGCGTCGAATGGAAACATGAACGTATGTTACATCCTATACTCAAGCTCTAGTACTCAAGTTGATACAAGAATGAAAAGGAAGGATTGATTCATCCAGTACCATCTGTGATGATCGCAAAAACTATATATATATATATATATATATATATATATATATATATATATATATATATATATATATATATATATATATATATATATTTATTCATATATATATATATATATATTCATATTAATAACTTATAAATATAATATCAAATCATGCTTCAAGTGAACAATTCCCATTTTCTTCTCCCGCTACATTATATTTGCTAATACGCACAATATTGGCGTACAGCTTGTAAGTCCGTCTCGCCCACGTCGTAGTCCTCGACGTTCACTGAAGGTCTGCGTCGTGCGGGTGAGGGGGATGATGAGGAGGGGGGGGGGGAATGAGTTCCCTGGGGATACACGGGATACAAGCTGTTATTAACACGGATAGCGCCACACTGCGTATCATGCAACGGCGAACAATATCAAAAGGACGCGATTTAACGACGATCCAAATTCTGCGTCGTTATTCTGTGATGTATTTTATTATTTCATTTCATTTGAATATCTTGTGCATATATATATATATATATATATATATATATATATATATATGATAGAAGAAAGTCGTTTACCAACATAATAAACATAAATGTCACCGTTAAACTTTGTGATATTTTGTGAATTAGTTTCATAATAATTATGAACGCAATTTGAAGTTTACAAATATTCGAAGATGAATCGAATTTGTCTACACAATAACTGAAGTTAACTGTTAACAAAGAGTTTAAGGGGGTTCATGCACGGTGCTTACACAAATCGAGAAATTTATCTTTACTTTCATTTTCTATTTTCAAGAATCAGTGTGATTGAATGAAAAGTTCAAATCTCTAAGATAATTGTATGCTCTTTGTAATTATTATGACATTTGATTTCCGTGAATTTAATCAGTTTTGAGATAATACGTCAATGAATTGCATCGCATTCTTCTTATTCATTGACGTATTATCTTGAAACTAATTAATATGACATTCTATTTCAGTGAATTCAATTGAAGAACATTAAATTATCTTGGAGATGTGAACATTTCTTTCAATTACACTGGTTTTTTGAACATGGAAAAAAATTAGTGAAGGTGAATTTCTCTATTTTTATAAGCACCGTGCATGAATAACTGTATGATTCTAAGACTTCCTCAGATATACAGCTAAACAACGTGTTTTATTACCTGTTAGAAAAAATAATGTTAAATAGTTTACTCTCATACCTTCCCGCAGGTAATTATGAACATCTATGTCTCTACCTATCAGAATTGTGATCCTTCATACCTTTGAAAAGTTATCACCAAAGATTGATATTACGCTTTATCGTTGCCCATTTGCTCATATTCCTTTATATGTTGTAAATCCTGTTTCTTGTAAATAGATATATCGATAACACCGACAGCCAGGATTCTCTCCTCATTACTGATCGAATTGATATAGAGCATAATGCTTTAATGACATCTCAAACAAATCATATCATTTTCCTCATGAAATTATTCAGTACAGCAATATTGTGTAGCTCAAAAGAAATATCATTGATACAGAATGTTATGTATTGAATTCACTTTGTGCCTCAGCTTATAGAAGATTATTATTCCATAGCTGCTTGGATAACAAGTAACAAATCGAATCTTCCTCGATACATATTGAAAAATCGATTGAAGTTTGAACTATATGAATTCTATTCCTTCAACTTTCAATGTATTCTTTTCGTATTTGCGTCGCTTTCTTATTTATATTCACAATCCGATCAAGACGATATTCGTTCTCACAAAGAAGATCGTAATATGTCAAGCTTTTCCCAACAATCTAGCGATCATCCAAAACATTACGTTCCAATATTCATTTTTATCTATGTGGAGAACGCAATACAGAAAAAAGGAATTTGAATTTCATTTCGAAATCGCCTAACGATGTAACGTTCGGATTTTTATAATCGACCATGTATTTGCGAGATATCGTAAGCGGTTCAAAGTCGATTTCATTCGATATTCAAAGCGAATGTTTTTGTGTGGTGGACGTGTACAGTTGGTAGGCCCGAACGGAAATGCAGATATTTGCAAACGGAAATGAGACATCCAGCTGTTTCCAAGTTTTGACATGTGCTGTTACGTAGAAGGGGGCGTAACAGCTACGGGGGGGTAACGAGAGGGGAGTGTGTGTATGTGTAGGCCTATACACTCACCTAGGCCTATATATATATATATATATATGTGAGCCATATATATATGTGTTGTATAGCGTATATATATGTATATGTATATATATATATATATATATATATATATATATATATATATATATATATGTGAGCCATATATATGTGTTGTATAGCGTATATATATATGTATATGTATATATATATATATATATATATATATATATATATATATATATATATATATATATATATATATATATATATATAAATAGGCCTACCTATAACTACTGCATTACTTTTATGATCAATTCTTGATGTAACTGTTTAACTTCCAAATTCAATTTTATGTGTGTAACTTGGACGAAATCAATACATTTGAAAAAATTATAAATTCACATATTTTTGTACAATAATGAAATGTTTATATATATATATATATGTATATATATATATATATATATATATATATATATATATATATATATATATATATATATATATATATATATACTTTTGATTTATGTTCACATGTTTTCAAAGAACATTTAATTATGTTGAAGCTATTGCATTATAACTTCTTGTATACGTCTCTCAAGTTTTTCCCATGTTTACTGCAGTGCGGGATTAATGCGGTAATCATACTAAATGACTAAGTAACTGTGTTCATTAAAGTTATTACTTTCTTTTGTGATAAAATGACGTGTACATTAATTAGGTTAATTAACCGGTAGCTTAGCTCCGCCCTCAGATGCTCCCCCCACCTTTCTTTGTGCGAGAGGGAGACAATTCGAAGACAAGTCTCATCATGGCATGCACGCCATATCTGCTGAGATTCAGGTTGTACTCTGTCGACACAAAAGAAGATTCGACAAAGAAATACAACAAATAATTGTAGAAATGTAACAATTATTTTAATATATATTTTAGATTGTGGAATTTTTCTCAGAAAATAAACCGTGGATTGTGTTAATAAATCGATAATTGCTGAAGCGAATTCTTGTATTCAAGAGAAAATGTACCGAGCGACCGTCTCTCGTATTCCACAGCGTTAGCGCGCGGGTGTTTCAAGCCGTCTTTAAATGAATACATTTGTAATTCCGGATCGAGGACCACATGGAGGTTTTCTCAATTTTGTTGATTGATTGTTTTGCATTATTATTATTATTGGATTCACATAGTTTATTTATTCATTCATTACAGATTGTTCATAAAACAGGTGGTAATGGTTACTATACCTAATGAAATTACAGTCAAACATACTCGATATAATTATACTTCATTTTTTTCTTTACTCTCTTCTTTAAATCACCAATCTTCGTTATGTTCTTGATATCTTTTTCCAATTCATTCCATTCCCGCGTCTTTTACGCCATTTTACGATGCTGCGTGGATAAAACCAGCTTTCAACAAGAAAGCCGTGGTTTCTGTGATCTTGATCATCTTTGTGTTGTGTTTATTCGAAGATTCACGCCGCGTTGAGTATCGGATTCTCACGTCGTTTGTTTTCCTCCCGACGAGATTAATTAAATCGAGAAACTTGTATGAAACTAATTAAGGATGAAACCGAACTGCTGTATTGACCACAGCCTTGCTATTATAACCGCCGAGACCGTTCGCTGTGTTTCACTTTAGCAAGACCATCGAGATCTGGAAACCGAGGGCAATTCATCGACTACTGTTATCGACTATTATCAGGTATCGATATCTGGTATCTTCTTATTGTAGGGGCGAAGAAATGACCCAATTTGGCCTTCTTTAATATAGGGTTGCCAATCGATCAAGAAAGCGTAAACTATACCGAACTGTGGTATATCTAAAATAGATCGAAAATATCGAAATATTAGGAATTCCATTCGATATCGAATCGAAATGATGGTATCGAATATCGATCGAAATTATCGAAATATTCCAAGGTCTGATCATGTTCAACTGATATTCCGCTAAATCGACTCCTGTGGCCTCTTAAACGCAAATTAATTACTCGTTGTAATCACGAATACTATTTCCCACAGAAGTTAATGGTGTTATAGATATAAAATTAGATTGATTATCATAAAAATGATAACAAAATCGAATGTAAACTAACGTAGCTACAAAAGCTGAGTGTTCTATTTATAGTATAACAACATTGTGCAGTTGTTTATAGTTTTTTCGTTGTGTAGAAATGTGGACTGAGGTGTAGATATCCTCGAGAGATGCAGGCGCGAAACCCCCGTGCGTTAGTGGTGTGAGATGGACGAAACGGAAACTCGGAACCTGAAAAGCACAGAAAAGTTTTTACTATCCGGTTTGAATGCATATTAAAGTAAAAGTATATTACTTTTACTTTTATACGATTCAAATGTTTTGACTCCCAACATTTCCACTGACTATTTTCCGATTATTCTCCCTACACAACCTCGTTTATTATTTACTATCTAATTTCCTCAATCAGTTAATGTGTACGAAATGGTAGATAGTAAAAGTGAAAACCAATAAAAACATACATATATATTTTATCTACGTACTTTTCTTGCAGCTAATATCTAAATAGCAATCATTGTAAGTCGCCACTTCGACGTCCGATACAGATTATTACCAAATGACCACAACTCTAACAATATTAGCTCTAATCTCAAATGTCAGTGCGGTCTCGTAATGCTCGAACCACGTCTTTCCCAGCGGGTATACACAGCAATATAACCTCCCCCCCCCCCTCCCCCATCATACCTTCACATAGAACTATCCTGTTGATACGGGTTCGATCCCCATTATACCATCGAGCACCACTTCTGTTGAAATACCCCCCCCCCCCTCAATCCTCTCCATTCTAATCATCGACAGTGCTCTTACCAAAGCATCAGCATATATACCTCGATCACGATATTGCGTTCTCGAAACACCTTATCGTAATTACTGATATATACAAGAGACTCCGTTCGTGACCCCTAAAACAACTCGTTTGGAATATATATATATATATATATATATATATATATATATATATATATATATATATATATATGGTATTATGTGCATCATTGCTTTATCTGGTCGCTGCAGAGTAAACACTTTGCTCATGTGATGATGAGACAAACAATATCGAGTCGTCGGATAACACGTGGAGTACGAGGAGATAATGTGACGTGGCAGGCAGTCATTGGCTGATGGCGGGCAACGCGTGAGGGATGCTGAGGTTTAGATCTGTGGTGACTGATAAGTTGATTAGCCTGCGTCTGTAGCGAGTATCGGTGTTTGAGTAGGGATAGTGGAGTCGAGAAGAAGATCGGCTACCAACATCACGAAGACAAATATCACTGCTGTATTCGTGTAGATGTGGTATTATCAGGGAATTTTAGCGTTCAGGACGAGGCTAATGATAAGCTATGCAACTACATCTTTGGAAAAGGTTGACTTCTTGAACTTGCAGTGAGATTTTGTAATGATTGAAGGTTATACAATCATTAAGGGAGTAAACGAGGCCGATCTATACCTTCATAGCTAGCGTTCCACCACTGGGCTACCAGTGTCAGCTATATATTATTGTTTCTTCAACTTTGATTTCTTATTGTTTCTTCAACTTCAAGTATAATCAACTTCTCGTTTGGACCTCATTTACACCTTGAAAAAAGCAGTGTAAATTGTATGAAAATATTGCTAGTAAAACGTGAATGAAAATTGTGGTTTGCAAATGAATAACGTCTTCGGAAAGGAAATCGTCAGAAGTAAGTTGAACTCAGCTTCAAAATGTAGACGTGTACATATTCAATAATAGAATTCATAACTTCATTCTTTTTCATCATAGCTTCAAATTAAAAACTGGCCGCTTCATTAATAGCTCATAACAACGTGATGTAAATGATAATACCAGAATATTTTCATTATTATGTTTTTATCCATCTAATGAGCGTGGCCATTTCTCGCAGCCCACGCACATCGGCTCAGTGGTCGCGTGTGAGCTGAATACGGAGGCAGCTAATCTCACATTCCTCGGGAAACATTGCCGTGTTGATATTTGGTTAATGATGTTGGAGAGCAAATATCCCAGGGTTGGATGTGTACCAACCAGAGGCTGGAACCACGCCGGAGCGCCGTGAAATTACTTCCCGTTCGTATAAGATGATGCTGGAACTGTCTCTTCTGAAGCTTGGTCTTTCTTTAAAGGACATCACAACCCTGAAACTAGATTTCAAATAATAATGACCGTATTAATTTATATAATTGTAGGGAAAACTGAAAATCAGCATCTCAATTTTAGAAATTGACATTGATTTTTTGTCCTCCAGAAAGTGTGAGTCGATCATGACGTAGGCATTACCGATTCTGGATGGAAATATCGACAGAATCGAGTAACGTCTACGTCACAACTGAGGGAAAGGGCCGGTTCCTGAACAACAATTCAATAGTCAAGCTGGATTTCCATGCACGCGATTCTCATGTCGCGCGTCATGGCGGCTCAAAGTCGCGAGACGGCAGACATTTTCCTTCACTGACCAATCAGGGACAAGTCGCGAATCAGAGCTTTGCTCAACATTCGAGCGGTATGAGCTCGCGATATTGCCGGAAGTACACAGTTTCGGATACTGCATCCGGCGATTTATCGATAATCGACTTCGATTAGACGTTGACAGATGCACAAAATAATTGCCGCCAATAGTAGTTCAAGGTTTTGTCGCTAGGTTTTGTCGTTTTATATACTCTCGAATCGCCAAGCGACTTTCAAAATGTCCGCCACTCGCGATTTTGACGCGCGACACGAGAATCGCGTGCATGGAAATCCAGCTTTAAGGTCTACATTCAAACTTACGAAAAAGTATTCTTCTTTCAATCAACTGATTCTCACCTTTGACCTCCTCTACTTGCGTCTGTTGGCCTTGAGTTCCAACTCGTGTGGCCGAGAGTAACGTGCTTGGGGTCGCTCACCACAGACCACCGTACCTCGTGTAATCCAGCCCTGTTTTACCGACCGATCCGTCGTGTAAACAAGTACTGCATTGCCGGCTGATCGGTCGATCGTCTGCACCGACCTGATTGCTCCGTGTTTCTGTCAGCCTCATTGATGGACGCTTCGACACCACGTGATAGCTGTCACGTGATCTCTTGTTTATAGCTCTGTTCACGAGGACGGTATTAGCTATACTTGTGTCCACAGAAGAAGGTCGTTTACCAATGTAACAAATACAAATACCCCAGTTGTATTTGCATTCGACACTAGAAGTAAAAATGAGTGCGCTTCTAAGTTTCTACTAGAATATGGCCGATGAAAAGTTACAAAAAAAATGTCAACAATGTAATATTTTTAATAAGTGTCATTGTTGTGAAATGCGCGTGCTTTATTCTGTAATTTTTTTTCGTTTTTAGTGATACTGTTTATCACTAACAATGTACCTTCAACTTTCCTGTCGAATAGTCGTAATTTTAGGATATTATAATTTTTGAGGATTAGAATTACGATTGGAAATGCATCAGCATCTTTCAAAATCATTAAATCTTCCAAGTTATACCTACATGATCATTTAATAACAGCAGTGTTTACTATTATTCAGTAATAGTTGGTAGAAGACCTAGGAATTATTGCGGTAATACATATTGGTGGAGGTGCCGTGTTTTATTGAACCCTTTCAAAAACTTCGTTATTGTGTTTTATTACACACCATATCCACGTGGCATTATTTAAAAATACGAACTTGATTATATAGATTTGTTCAAATTCTAAAAACTATGAAAACACAGTAGATATCGTACTTACAGGGATGAGTGAACTCTTAAAATGTTGAGCATTGTTT
The DNA here is from genome assembly GCA_907164805.1 of Brachyptera putata. Classification (NCBI taxonomy): domain Eukaryota; kingdom Metazoa; phylum Arthropoda; class Insecta; order Plecoptera; family Taeniopterygidae; genus Brachyptera; species Brachyptera putata. The sequence continues at coordinate 1,206,275 of OU015464.1, forward strand.
TGACTAACATTACCGGTATATTCAAAGCATAAAAGATGAAAAAATGAAAAGGATGATTGAATATTCTTCTCTCATCTCAACTGTTGAGTTATTCTTCATCCCTATGCCTACAATTATTACAATTTGTTATGAAACATAATTTATTTAATTATTTATTTCTAGTATTAAGATCGCTTTTATGGTGCCCCTTTCGAATTGACCGTGCTTGCCATCCTTAGCTTCGACTTGGTAACTCGATGTCAAGTTAACGATGTTAGTAAACAGAAATCAAGTACTTTGTGTGATGACATATTGTTGTATGTAGGCCGTTATATATTTACTCTGAACCAACTGCATTCATTGCTTACACATTTATTAAAAATGCAACTAAAATCCAGTCATGTTTTATGTATTTTTTAAAATAAATTGGAACGAAAGACAAGTAAAATTGATTTATAAATCTACTTATGAATAAAAACTTGTAAAAAATCAGTTTTAAACAAGTGAATGTCGATTAAAATGAAGGTGAAACAACATTGAATGGCTCAGCTGATGAGTAGATGATAAATTGCTCATTAAAACTGATTGACAACTTTCCTTTCATCATAAGTCTCTCCATTTAATACTGAATAATCAAATTATTCTCTAATCTAATATCATGTGCGGTAAACAGAGTTCACACAATACTTATAGGCCTAGATATTTTAAGTAGATAGTCCCGCTTATTTAATTCGCATTATAGTTCCTTTATTGTGGTTGTCGTTTCTGCCAGACTTTACCTAGATATGTTAAACCAATTACTCTGAAACTCTGTCTGAAATGTACTGGTGTCGAGTTATTATAGGGTGCAATTACCATCCTCTGGTTTTGGCTGTGAATTTGCTGCAGGCTTTATACGCCTAGCAAGACAAAGGAATTATTATACACTCACTTTGTCACCTTGCTTATTCAGTTTGAACATTTTATTTAAATCGAGATTTATTTCGTGTTTTAATTGTAATCTCGTGGAGATTTAGTATTTTGGGGGGTATTTGTAGTGACTGTATTTAATTATCCTAAAAAAAAAATGCCTTCTACCAAACTAAACAAACACAAATGTTGAGATTATCTTTTTATATCTGTGTATTTTTTCAAATCTTTGATGTTTTGTGGAGAAATACAACGATTTGTAACACAACTACGTTTTTACAAATAGTTGAATGGTGAAATTTGTAGTGAGTTTCTCCACAATTACCGGAGTTTTTACAATTATTTAGTTGGTAGACGATCTTCTACTTTCCTGGACACAACCATAGTTTGATACATTCAAGTGTATTCTGTAGTTCTTCTGATATATGGGAAAATTATCCTTTAAAGATGCAGATTCCACGATCTTAACTTCAGAAACACAAGTATGTATATGTATAATGATGAACTCTCATTGGTCCATATTTGTTCATTTACTTTTTATTGTTTTTTTATCGTTTCACAATAGTTAACATTCTTTTTCGTCAAATTGCTATCTATTGCAATCAGAGTGTTCAACAGCACCAAGGGTATATAATATTCATCACGTTTTTCAGTTTATTAATATCAAAGAAATATGTTGGCAACGCCGAGATGGAAATATTGCTTTATTCTCTCTGTAAATTCGTATCAAATCAGTAAACATCAACAAACGGCTTTGTTGTTGGTAGATTCTCGTGAGACTTTGATGTCGAAGAGGACCTAGATGCTATCAGCATGCCCCCCCCCCCCCCCCCCCCCCCCCCCCCGCACACCTTTTTTCACGCTCGAATTAATCCCTGTGAACTTTTTGTGCGTTCAACAGCAACACAAAAACGGTGTGATGGATATCAACTAGGAAAACGCCATATATGCGTTGTTAGACGAGCGGATAGTGATAGTATGGGTAGTAATGGTTAAGAAGTGCTTCGAGTGGTACCAATTTAGCACATTTTCTTTTTTTTTCTTCAAAATGGCTGACCCAATTTTTTAGAAATGTGTATCAAAATGTAATTCAACTTCACGCAAAATTTCATTTTTTTGAGAAAATAAAAATATTTTTTTTTTTTTCCGCCATGTTATTCTAATGGGTATTTTTGAAATTTCTAAAATTCTTAAAAAAAAAGTTACCCCCGATAATGCCACAAAACTGTACAGATCTAAGTTAGATCAGGAACCATTTTGAAAAAAGGTTTGAAGTTGATAGCTGTAGCTGTAGCTGTTTGACCTGTGGAGAACCGACAAAAAAACATAAAAAAAAAAAACATTAAAACGAACACCAATTTTTTTCAGTATGTCAAATTGAATCCTCGCTAAAGCTCGTCTAACTAGGCTTCCAATTCGTGATGAAGCTATCTTGGGTGTTTGCAAAAGTAGAATTCGAAGTTTGTTGAAATGAGCATATCGCCGATTCATCTCGGAAGATGAATGTGAAACTTTTGGTTCCTTTAATAAGTGCCTGTCTTGAGAAAAGCTCAGTCTGAAAATGATATCCTGTTTTGGAATTTAAATACCTCTCGCAGCTGAAACCTCATTAAAGACGGAATAATTCACACTTTCAACTATTTCGTTTTATTTACTTTACTTCGTATCAAACGGGTTAGAATTTAATTTAAAAGTCCTATTAACCAACCATGCGTATAAGTTGAATTATCGAGTCACAAAAGAGAAGAGAAAAGTGTATATAAAAAGGACCTCTATCATTCCAATTTTTATCATAATTAAAACTTCTTTCTAGTTATTTAGAATTTGAATGTTTAGAACGTTATTTCAAATGAAGCTTGTCGAAGCTTTGGCATTTGAGAATGTATAAACGTATTTAAACTATTTTTCCTATGTCCTGTGTATAAATGAGAAAGTTTATATTGTGTAGCCCATCATCATCCCCATTATATCAAAGAGATTTGTAAAACCTTTTGTTCTTGTGAAATGTTCGAATTCTTCTCTAAACGTTTTTCAAAGTACAGTTTAAACGTTTGCATCCTCAAATCCATCAATAAATTTCGTATTCTATTTCTATGGTTCATATTCAAAAGTTACAGCATTTCAAAACAGAATAAAAAAACACATTTTTAACTCTTTAAAATCTTCTATTGAAAACTCGCTTTTATTAATATTTTCATAATCTTTCACTTACCTTTCATTTACAAAGAGTTACATTTTAGTTGATACTATTTAGGGGGGTAGTGAGATCATCTTTGTGGTACTCCAACCTAACGACCCTACCTTGTCATCCCTAAACTTGATTGGGGAACATTGATTTTTCTCAAGCTGCACATGATCAAATATGAAAAAAGAAAAACTTCGTTAGTCAATTCGACAGTGAAAATTGCAGGTACTCTGTAAGTGGTACCCAGTGGAACTTGCGAAAAATTACAAAATAAAGAGCGCGCAAACCAACAATTACTTTGATCGAAAAGGAACCATTGTTGACAGTTTATTTGTAACCTTTTGTCTGCCATTTTAGAATTTAGAAGCCCATTCTGTTGCTTCTTTCACTGTCAAATACTATTCCACAACATTCTAGTCAATTCGATAAATAAATCTTCGAGTTTTATTTATGAACTCGACTGTACCGCTCTAGCTCTCATGATTTGCTTACATTTTGCACTTGTACGTACAACCAAAGGTGCATATCCCCCTCTCTCTCTTTCTATTTTTTCTCTCTGTCACTTTTCTCTTTACCTCGCCACACACAAAAGTGCCTCAATCTGTGATCTCTTTCTACCGGTAACCACTCATGTGGACATGTTGACATTTGAGCGACAAAGCCTCAGGGCACATTATAAACTACTACTCCGCTATAAAACATCAATCACAAACATACAAGACATGAGTGTCCCACGAAGAATCATGTTGAATAGACATCCTCCCTTTCCTCTCACTAAATCTCGTTAGAATTCTATCATCAACGGCAGTCAGTTTTAATGTATAATGAGGGTTTTGACTTTACCAGCGATGATTATATCTTCCTACGCAACGTCTTTGGTGTATTATTTCGTTCTCGCAAATAAGATGGCGGTGTTGCCCCTGCAAATATACTGCCTGCTTCTTTCATGAGCGCTTTCATCACAATGTGGGCGGTGTTCGTTTCCTAGTATTAACATAATGCGACAAAATTCGAGACTTCGGAGGTAACTTGAATAACGTGGAGGTTCATTATGCTTTTGTGAAAATGAAATTTGAGAATTTTCGATCTTTTGGAACAGCTGATGTTGTAATTTGAAAGTGTATAAGTTTATTATCTCATCGAACAATACTGACATATTTTTGTCAATGTGACATGAAGTCAACAATAAACATAACGCCGTGTTGACTAGTTGGATGAGCGAAGCGAAGACTCTATCAACCTTGTAACTGCAGAATTTTTCTGATAAAGCTGCTTATGTGGACAATGGAGTTAACTAGGAAAACGCAACATATGCATTGCGATATAGCCACCTTTAGTTTGAAACAATTATTACGTTACCTTCCTGTGTATTTATTGCTCATTCCAGTCATTCCATGATTTAATCGGTAATAGGCCTACCTGCTGCTTTCTCAATATATTCTTTAATAGCTCAAATTGATGTCAAAAATGACATTGAAAAATAATTTGTATTCCCTCAAAAGTGTTGATCTGGGGTTCTATTTTTAGTTCTATTTGTTCCATATTATTGAGTTATATTATTATTGATTCCTCTTCTTATTAATTATTAGTTCTTTGGGGTGATCAGATCGGTCGTGGTTCTCCGTCCGAACGATCCTACCTATCATCCGTAGCTTCGATAATGAACCATGATTTCGCATCAAGTTTCGATGTTGATAAAGAAGTATTATTATAACTCTCATTATTGAGATTTACCCAAATGAGTTGTGATTGATGTACCCATGGCAACAGATTGTCAGATAAACGGCTTATGTCATAATCTACCGTAAATTATATGCTCAACGCGACAGCTTGCGTGTCAGCACTACTGCGCATGTGTACTGCGCAGCTGGTCAGTGACCAGAACCGATGACTGTCACAGTGTGTTGGCCTAGCACCTGATGACTAATGATTAACTAGGCGCCTCCACGCGTTGTGTCGGGCTCCCTCCCCTTCCCATCGGGTGTCGGAAAATCGTAAATTTTCCGACACCCGATCTGCAGGGGGTTGTTCAAAACATGTTTGCCGGAGAACCATACATCGGATTGGGCCAAAGTTAAGATTTTTTCGCATTCAATTGAATGTACCTCCATTTTGATACCACACACGACTCTGTGAAAACTTTTCCAAAGAAAATCGTAAGTTTTCCCACACCCCTCTGCGGGAGGGAGTGTTCAAGATTTTTTTTCTGGAGAACCACACATTGGATCGGGACGAGATAAGAATTTTCCGCAATCAATTGAATGGACCTTCATTTCGAGACCACACACGGCTCTGGGAACAATTTTCCAAAGAAAATCGTAAATTTTCCGACCCCCGATCTGCAGGGGGTTGTTCAAAACATGTTTGCCGGAGAACCAGACATTGGATCGGGCTGAGATTGAAATTTTTCGCAATCGATTGAATGTACCTTCATTTTGATACCACACACGACTCTGAGAAAAAATTTCCAGAGAAAATCGTAAATTTTCCGACACCCGATCTGCAGGGGATTGTTCAAAACATGTTTGCCGGAGAACCAAACATTGGATCGGGTTGAAATTAGGATTTTTCGCAATAAATTGAATGTACCTTTATATTGATACCACACACGGCATTGTGAAAACTTTTCCAGAGAAAATCGTAAATTTTCCGACACCCAATCTGCAGGGGGTTGTTCAAAACATGTTTGCCGGAGAACCGAACATTGAATCGGGTTGAAATTAACATTTTTCGCAATCAATTGAATGTGCCTTCATTTTTATACCAAACACGACTCTGACAAAACTTTTCCAGGGAAAATCATAAATTTTCCGACCCCCGATCAGCAGGGGGTTGTTCAAAACATGTTTGCCGGAGAACCATACATCGGATTGGGCCGAAGTTGAATTTTTTCGCATTCAATTGAATGTACCTTCATTTTGATATCACACACGACTTTGTGAAAACTTTTCCAAAGAAAATCGTAAGTTTTCCGACCCCCGATCTGCAGGGGGTTGTTAAAAATATGTTTGCCGGAGAACCAAACATCGAATCGGGTTAAAATTAACATTTTTTGCAATCAATTGAATGTACCTTCATGTTGATACTACACACGACTCTGAGAAAAATTTTCCAAGGAAAATCGCAAATTTTCCGACCCCCGATCTGCAGGGGGTTGTTCAAAACATGTTTGCCGGAGAACCATACATCGGATTGGGCCAAAGTTGAATTTTTTCGCATTCAATTGGATGTACTTTCATTTTGATATCACACACGACTCTGAGAAAAGTTTACCAAAGAAAATCGTAAATTTTCCGACACCCGATCTACAGGGGGTTGTTCAAAACATGTTTGCCGGAGGACCATACATTGGATCAGGTTGAAGTTAAAAATTTTCGCAATTGATTGAATGTACCTTCATTTTGATACCACACACGACTCTGAGAGAAAATTTCCAGAGAAAATCGTAAATTTTCCGACCCCCGATCTGCAGGGGGTTGTTCAAAACATGTTTGCCGGAGAACCAAACATTGGATCGGGTTGAGGTTGAAATTTTTTGCAATCGATTGCATGTACGTTCATTTTGATCTCACACACGGCTCTGTGAAAACTTTTCCAGGGAAAATCATAAATTTTCCGACACCCGATCTGCAGGGGGTTGTTCAAAACATGTTTGCCGGAGAACCATATATCGGATTGGGCCAAAGTTAGATTTTTTCGCATTCAATTGAATGTACCTTCATTTTGATACCACACACGACTCTGTGAAAACTTTTCCAAAGAAAATCGTAAGTTTTCCGACACCCCTCCGCGGGAGGGGGTGTTCAAGATTTTTTTTACGGAGAACTAAACATTGGATCGGGTCGAAATAAAAATTTTCCCCAATCAATTGAATGTATCTCTATTTTGATACCACACACGGCCCTGGCAAAAATTTTCCAGGGAAAATCGCAAATTTTCCGACACCCCTCTAAGCGAGGGGGTGTTCAAGATTTTTTTTCTGGAGAACCACACATCGGATCGGAACGAAATAAGAATTTTCCGCAATCAAATGAATGTACCTTCATTTCGATACCACACACAGCCCTGTGAAAACTTTTCCAGGGAAAATCATAAATTTTCCGACACCCGATCTGCAGGGGTTTGTTCAAAACATGTTTGCCGGAGAACCATACCTCGGATCGGGCTGAAATTAGAACTGTACGTAATCAATTTAATTTATCTCCATTTTGATACCATTCACGGCTGTGTAAAAAAATTTCCAAAGAAAATCGCGAATTTTCCTATATTTTCAAGAATTGTTTTTACGGAGAACCGGACATCGGATCGAGCTAAAATCAACATTTTTGACAATAGATTCAATGTACCTTCATTTCAATACCGCACACGGCTTCGGCAAAAGAGTTCGACTTTTTTTTGAAATTTTGGTTTTTTCCACGTACTAGTACCCGTATGTCAGAATAAAATCGACAATCTTCGATCCGCGATTGCTGGAGAACCCACGATGCGATCGGGCTGATTGTTCGATTTTCGGAAAGCTAGCGATCGCTTGAGCATTTTGATGCTACTCACAACTTCGAAAAAAAAATTCCAAAAAAAATCATTAATTTTCCAGGGGGGTATTCAAGAATTTTTTTACGGAGAACCAGACATTGGATCGGGACAAAATCAAGATTTTATGCAATCAAATGAACGTACCTTTATTTCGATACCTTACACGACTCTGTGAGAATTTTCCAAAGAAAATCGTAAATTTTCCGACACCCCTATGCGCGAGGGGGTGTTCAAGAATATATTTTTGGAGAACCACACATTGGATCAGGACGAAATAAAAAATTTTCGGGATCAATTGAATATACCTTCATGTCAATACCTCACACGACCCTCTGGAAAATTTCCAGGGAAAATCATACATTTTCCGACACCCGATCTGCAGGGGGTTTTTCAAAACATGTTTGCCGGAGAACCATCAATTGAATGTACCTTCATGTCAATACCTCACACGACCCTCTGGAAAATTTTCCAGGGAAAATCATACATTTTCCGACCACCGATCTGCAGGGGGTTGTTCAAAACATGTTTTTCGGAGAACCATACATTGGATCGGGCCAAAGTTAGATTTTCTCGCATCCAATTGAATGTACCTTCATGTTGATACCACACACGACTCTGTGAAAAATTTTCCAAAGAAAATCGTAAGTTTTCCCACACCCCTCTGCGCGAGGGGTGTTCAAGAATTTTTTCCCGGAGAACCACACTCCGGTTCGGGACGAAATAAGAATTTTCCGCAATAAATTGAATGTATCTTCATTTCGATACCACACACGGCCCTGGCAAAACTTTTCCAGGGATAATCATAAATTTTCCGACACCCGATCTGCAAGGGGTTTTTCAAAACATGTTTGCCGGAGAACTATACATTGGATCGGGCTGAAATTAAAATTTTATGCAATCGATTGAATGTATCTTCATTTTGATACCACACACGGCTGTGTAAAAAAATTCCCAGAGAAAATCGCAAATTTTCCGACACCCGATCTGCAGGGGGTTGTTCAAAACATGTTTGCCGGAGAACCATACATTGGATTGGGCCAAAGTTAGAATTTTTCGCAATCGATTGAATCTACCTTCATTTTGATACCACACATGGCTCCGACAAAAATTTTCTGGAGAAAATCGTAAATTTTCCTATACCCCTCCCACCACCCCCTCATCGTTCCCCGCCGACAAATCGTACATTACTTACAACACTTCAACGTGGACATTCGTATTTCATTTTCAAGTTTTTCTCTTCGTCACTTGTCCGAGATTTTCGAATTCGAGCATGAGATAAAATATTAGAAGAGGCTACATCAATATATATTTTGGTTGTTTTGGCCATATTTTAGTCGATAGGCTTTTTTCATGTCATGTCAAACATTGTTGTAATAAGTGGACAACAATGTCCCACAACAATGTTATTTTTAGTGGAATCTTGAACGCATCATTGTTGTTATCACATATTAATAGATTAATCTGAAGAACAATAGAACATTTCACCGTGGTCGGTTTTTTCGCCCAAATGCACCCCGAGTTGCCAGTTGAAATTACACGTACACTTTCGGCAACACGCATTCGAAAATTTTCCAAGCCACAAAAATGACATTCAACTAATAATAGCAATTCATCAATCGAATTAACACACATTGGATATGATATAAAAGTACTTTTCGATATCGGATTTAAATTCTTTCAAAAGCATTTCTATAATAAATTCTGTAATTTATGGACCTTTATGACATTTTCCTTTCTCGTTCCTTGTTTCGTGCCATCGTTTCTGGTCTGAACCTGTACAGAGAGATTGTGTGTGATCCTGCCTCTTGAATATTGCATGAAGAACAGCTGAACGGATCCAGGAGAGGCGATCAACTAAATGCAGTATCAGGAGAAGATGCAGGATTTGTTGAAGCCGCGCGTGCCTGGCTCAACAGGGATCATGCAACACTGGCATCTTGATCTCGGGAACGTCTGGAGCCTGGATCGTATCTCGAACAGGAAGAAACGGGAGTAGGCCTACACGTTGAGAGTCTATGGGAGACGATTTAGCGAAATATCAGCTTTTTGGGTGATAACTTTTGAATGGTATGAGATATGGAAATTTCAATGCGGGGGAAATGGATATTTCTAATACCTTCGAGGTTGTATCAGTTAGGACTATCAGTTAAAGTTATTAACAGTTATAACAGTAACTATCAGTTAAACGGGGACGTGCTGAGCACAGTGTACATGTCTTCTTACCCAATGTGTATTCCTCAACGGTGTAAAAGGCGGGATTTATTAAATATGTTTTTATATTATGTTTGTAAATATTTCGCTTCAATTCCAAATTCTTCAGTTTCTCTGGGAGCTCGTTGTATAAGATTTATTGGGTCACGTGCTCATCGTCACGTGACCGCTCTGGACTGATGTTGTTGTTGTTGTTGTTGTTGTTGTTGCTAATGATGATGACAGTGTTATTTCATCATTCTTGTATATAGTGTCACGCTCAATCGATCTTTTACCTAAACACTTTTTCCTTTTCCAGCCACAACAATGGTATTAAGTTTAACAAAGAATTTGTTTCCTTTTGCTGTCATCAATAACCAGTTCCACTATATCATTTATAAATAATTTTCACGATTTTTTTTCCTCTCGTTTCTTTTTTCTCTTTTATTGATAGAATCTTCTTTACAAGCGATGAAGATATTTTGATCGCAGCTTCATTGTACACTCGGCTGTCCGACGTCGTTGCTATAAAATGTTTTTTTTTTATTATGATCGCAAGATGAACATTTCGAAGAGAAGTTTCTTGGAAAATGTGAAGGAGACTCCATGGACTATAATAATAGTATGTATGCAGACTGCCTGAAGCGTTTTAGTCCTATTCTAAGTTACTTTCGACAGCTTTATTCGTGAGTTTTACTAGATTCTGAATAAACCGAATGCATTCGAATTTTAGATATGTATTTTGAGATGTTATATGTTATTACTTTTGGAAATTTCATTCATTAAACATGTAAAAGTAGTAGAAAGTTCATAGATAGGGTACTGTAGCAAAAAATATGAACTTTTAATATTGTTTCAATACAAAATTAGAGCCGCCCCGGTGGCTAAGTCAATTATCGCTAGCGGTAGTAACTGAAGTCACCGTTGGCGTGGGTTCGAGTCCCGCATAAGGCATGGGTTTTTGTAAACGTCTTTTCACCTATCATCACTTCATCGTTTCATTATCACCCGCTCATTCGTACCCCCGTATAATCTAGCTGTTGGTGGGGTCGTTAAGCAGCATAGAAAAAAAAAATCCTAAATATTGATCGTAAGTAGGGAATGCCTTGGAATTGTTTGAAGAAACGTGTATTCATGCATACCATCAAAAATATTTTAAAATATCTTACACAAGTTTTTCCTTAGCTATCTCGACAGATGAAGACCACGATTAATGTTTAAACAATTATGATCGTTTTATAATCGAACGATTTTCACGCAGTCAACTTTTCAAACTACTCGAGTCCACTCCGCTTTCTTGTGAATAATAAATGAATAATATGGAAATGATAATAATATCATATTCAATTCAACATGGCATATTTATTGATTGAATAAGATTCGTTATATTGCGTTTTCCTTCTATTTATTTCATCAGTGAGACTTTTCCTTGAATGTTATCTAATAAGAATAAATCATTATTCGTATAGTGTGTCGATAATCAACTTCCTCGCTGTGTAGAACAATCTCGGAATAAAAACTTCTCAAATTCAAACATCATCAATATAATATTTATATCTTTACAATCAACAATTTAATACGGTTCCTGTACCAATGTGGGATCTCTTTTAAATTCAATCATTTGTCGTAACTTGAGACTACATTCTTATAACAGATTTCAATCAAGATTTTAATTATTTTCCACACAGCATCCCTGTTTTCAATGTGCTCTTATTTCCCCGAAGATTTGTCTGTTTCCTATTTGCTTAGCTGCTACAATAAGCCGTCATCCATTAACCTGCCACTGTTGATGTTTGAAACATGAACGGATTTTCCAGCGATTTGGGATTGCTTTTATCTTATACTTGGTTCACATTAAAAGTCTCCGCTCCGAAGTTTCTTTTCTTCAGAATTCTTCGTACGCTTTTTTGTATTCAGAAAAAAAACTCGAGAATTTGTATCTCGAAATGAGCGACATTCTAATTAAGTAACGACGATCTTGTCTGTTATATTTATTTAATATATCACATCTGAACGTGATGGGATCAACTCGAGTTAGTTTTGTGTACCTTGGAGATGTCTGATCCTTATTTTAATTTTCAAGAAAGTCAGTATTGAAACTTCAGCTTTTAATAGGATCAGTATTTGCTTGGATTATGTAGCTATCTACGATAGACAGGCAGCTACTTCATGACTGAGCTACAAGCTACACATTTAACAGTTTCTTCTATCAAATAGTATTATCAGTTCAAGTTCAAATCAAAGTTATCAGTTTTAATTTTGAAAAATCATTCATATTCAATTAATTAATTTTTGTTTAAAATTAATATTTTAATTAAAGCCGGTTGTACTAAGAGATGATTAGTGAATTAGGCAAAAATTAGTAAATTAGCTTGTTATAACCCTTGGATACCTATGTTATTTTTGTACTTTAAGGAATGATTAACTAATTAATATTTAATCATCAGTTGGTACAATCGGCTCTTAATACATTAATAATAAATTAAGAAAAAGAACGTATTGCTAATTAATTTAAATTGATTTTGAAAGTCGTTTTGTGTTTTCGATAAGGTAAAGCTAATTCCTTCCTCTTGTTTGTCCACAGGTAAGCAAAGAGCTGAATATGAATTACACGCGAGGAGAAAATACACTTCATCCAATACTAAACGGTGTACGTGAGTTAAATCAACTGAATTTATAGTGGGGAAAATAATAATTTTGTTAATTATAACTTTGATCTATAGTTTAACAAGTGTTTGTTAAACCTAGTTTTACTACGAGCCGGTTGTACCAAGTGATCATTAGTGAATTAAGCAAAAATTAGCAAATTAACTTGTTATTACCCTTGGATACATATGTTATTTTTGTACCTTAAGTAATGATTAACTAATTAATATTTAATCATCAGTTGGTACAATCGGCTCTAACTGTTATAGTTAGTGGATTAAACAATAGGTACCTGATCTATTTTCTATGTAGGACATTAACTAATAATGAGTCAATTAATACTTGGCTAATAGTTCGTAAAACTAGCTCTTGGAACTCTATTGTCATGAACAGATCAATGCACGCTGGATCTTTCTTTAAATATCAAAGCGAAACTCCCAACCGTCAGTGTTAGAGGATTATTACTGTCATTGACAAACGCCACCCTCCGTAGCTCAGTCAGCTAAATAGCACCGCCTTAGAAATTGAAGTCATCGTTGAGCGTAGGTTCGAGTCCTGGCATAAGGCATGGGTCCTCTTAAACGTACTTATACACTCATCATCACTTCATAGTTTCATTATCACCTGCTCATAATTCGTACCCCCATATAACGTAACTGTTGGTGGGGTCGTTGAGTAAACAATAATCATCATCATCTCAAATCTATTCCACGCAAAACGTCTCGTAGCTTTAGATATAATCGTGGCTGAAATTTGAGATATATTTATTCCGAGGCTATTTTAGCAGTTTTACAAATGAATTTCCATAAGTGGAAATAATCTGATTTTCCACCTGAATTCGAGGCTATCTTCTCGGCTATTAAACCTGTAATTTCCACCGTTCATCGCCCCTCGGGTCTACTTTCATAAATATACATCACGTAATAAAAAAAAATACTTAAAAGATACACAAAAAAAAAACAAGAAAAATAGAAATTATGCATGTATAACATAATCCCATCAGCTATTTATTTCACCCGCGGTGTTTCGTCTAAAGCCTGCGGCTGTTAACAAGCCCATTATCCCGTCACACAGACGTGTGTGCGTGTGTGCGTGTGTAGCGTCGTGACGCTAAGCCGGCGTCGGTTAGGACCAGAACACATCTCTCTACATCCCGGGGATTCGATCTCTCTGCGCGACGCTCTCTCTGGGGGGGGGGGGGAGGAAACCAATCAACAAGTGGCCGCCATAACATCTCTACATAATGCCATACACTTGAACCCCCCCCCCCCCCCCCCCCCCCGGCGGAGCTCGCACTGCACGAGGATTGCCGTGAAATTACAGCGGTTTCCGCCGCGTCGGAATTGGTGCGTTGTGTGCGAAAACGTTTTCTCGACCAACTTTTATAGACGCACTTGTGGCTCGCTTGAGAATTGAATATTAATTGGCTGGGTGTGAAACTGGTTTTCGCGTTATGTAATTAGGTTAGTGGTGGACTTTAGATTGGAGTCGATGTTTTTCTGCAGTGTTGTTGGTACGTGTGAATAGTGTGGGGGTCATAGGATGCGTCCCTGTTGGGTCTTGGTGGGGGCACAGCGGGAATAATCTGCAGAACTATTCTAATAGACTGTGATCTCTGTAGGCGTATACTGTTGTTCATTTCCAAGTCAGTGTGTTTATGTTTATTCACTGGTATAAATGCCGTAGAAGACCAGCTTTAATTTCGTTCACTTTTACCGAAATGTTTGCATATTTTGTGAAAAAATGAAAGCTTTTTTGATTTATGAAAGTCTTTTTTCAATTATCTTCAGATGAAAATACACGACCATCCTGAGCAAATATTATAAAATGTGTTATAGAATGCTTTTTCAAATTCTTATTTGACTTGCCCATGGTTATCCACTCTGCCATGATATCCGACAATTATATCTGTTTATTTAACAACTATGAAAACGTAGAATTCTTTGTATAAAATGAGGCAGATTTTGTTTCCTTTTTTTATAACTTCGAAGTCTTGATATAGGATCAGTGTTTCCCAATTAAGGCCCAGGAAGAATTGATAAGGCCGTTTTGAAGCGGCACCTCTTGTTTGTTTCAAGACTTCGATGCGGACGTGTCACCTATATGAATATGTTTAATTTAAAAAAACAGTGAACTTTGACACGAGGACTGAGCTGTCTGTGACCATACGTTTTCGCTGCAGATAAAAATCTTTTCATATTTCCTAACGAAAATTCATACTCCTCCTCCTTTGCGTTTACTTCTCATGTAACAAGCAGACATATCAAACCCTAAAATTAGTTTCCAAAACACATTATAAGTATAAATCGTTTTGTTATAATTATATCCAGACATTTTTTCAGGACCATGAATCGATTAGTGTCGACACATCACGATTGAGAAAAAACCCGAGTCCTGAAGGACAAACAAATTAATCATAATTTCTGAAATTGAGATGACGATTTCTAGTTTTCTCTCAAGTCAGGGAGGATAAATATCGTCATTATTTCTCTAAAATCCAGTCCCAGGCTTGTGTTGTCCTTTAAGAAGATAGGTCGATATTTCCACGCAGCTATCCCAACAATGGTAACGGTATAGCGTCTGGACTCACCGTTAAAACGAGTCGCTGTGCAACGGTACGGCACGGAACTGTAATCACAACAAAACAGCTATTTCAAATAGGATATTCGAACCAAATTACTGTACTTTTAATATCCGCTGCGATCTCGTCCAATTGCAATAGATTTTTACTCTTTGCGTTCGAAACCGAGTCGTAAAAATAATTGAATCGTAAAATTCAATCACATCGAATTGTTTGCTAAAAAGCAATATTGAATCCCAATCGAGCTTACGTTGGAAGAATCTATTTTTGGATTTTATTAAGCACTCCCGATTTTGTGGCTATAGCAATTTTAAAGGTTGAATGAAAAAATATGGAGATTTCGCTTGTTATTGTTGATGCTGCTTGGTTTGTTGGGTAGTCTATGGTAGTTGTATGGCAGTCGTATGGTAGTCAAATGTAATAATAATACGTGAAGGATAGATTGTTTTGTCATGCTATGAGTCAAACTGGGAGTTCATTTTTTAATCTTCTAATCCCGCTATCGGTTAGTGAATGAGAATAAATGACAATAGAAATCTTAGGTAATCCAAGTACAAGAAGGATACAAAGTATACCAAAATTGTTTAAGAAAATTGCTGCGAAGAAAATACTTTTCGAATAAAGGAATATATTTTTTCCTGGATATACTATTACTTTTTTCCAATTCAAACATTTAATTCATTTCCTGTTTATACACAAACTTACATGCATTACGTTTTGTCTCATTTTTCATTCGTATTTAGTTTTAACGACTGTCATGATTACTAAGAGGATGGTTCCTACAATAAGTCGGCCATGACCGCTTCCTTCCCACTATCCTTCCCATTACCCAAGAACCTTCATTTCATCATCCCATCATCTCAATATTATCGCTACCCTTCCCCAGAACCACCTTAAAACATTCTCGTTTTTTTTCCTCCGATAGATTTCTCCCTAATCCTCCCTTATAGCCTATCATCACCGGTATATATATCCCACTTCGTTTCGTTTTTACTATCCACTTCCGCTCGTGTTCGCGATCGGCATGTAGTCGTAGCCGATCCGCGTCGCTCAGGACTCGAGTAGCGCGACGCGGCGTGCCTTCCAAGGACCTCATACACAGGAATCAATTTAGCGATTCTCCTCGTATGCGTTTCCACCAGCCACGTCATATTATTGTGATATGCGAGGCTGGGGGGGGGAATTGGGGGGGGAGAGGGGAGAAAGGCACTAACCGTTCGAAAAAATTGTTTGGGAAATGTTTTTCAAAAAAAAAGGTTTGATGAAAAAAACTTTTTGAAAAAACTGTATGAATAATGATGATCTATTTTGATATGGTTCAGTTTAAAGGGCATCACAATCTTGGGGTTGGATTTGAAGTAATTATGACGCTATTTGATACCCTAATTTTAGAGAAAATTAGAAGTCATTATTTCAATTTAGTGAATTTAAATTGATCTGTTGGTCTTCCACAGACTCCCCTCCTTTTCTGAGTCATGACGTATATGCACAAACGTCACGACTACGGGGCGTCTCTATGGAGAACAAAGAAATTCATTTCAATATCTGAAATTTAGATGATTATTTCTAGTCTTCTCTAAGATTATAGGGGAAAAAATAGCGTCATATTTCGTTCAAATCTCGCCTCAGGTTTGTGACGTCCTTTAATGGTTCATTTAATATCATCAAAAGCCATGTTAGGTTAGACAAATTCTACTTGAACCCAGTTTTACGAAATGATAGTTAGCGGATCAACTTGTTATCACCCTTGGTTACACATGTTATTATCGTACCTTAGCTAATAGTTAGCAGATTAATACTCGTTCAACTTGCTGCTGGCTCTGACAAATCTATCTGCTCGATTAGATTAATCGAACTTATCAATATAGTGATAGAATTTCAATGTGAAAGGTTCTGACCGGGTTCTGTGAAAGGTTCTGACCGCGATATCAAAACACAACATCACTATTCCAAGCTTTATTTCGAACTCTGTTCATTTCGAATTTCGAACTCTTTTTCCCAAACAGTTGATATCATCCCGCGAGGTTTGTATAAAGTTAGTAGGACTTCTTTTCGCATGCGATATTATATTTATTTTCCTGGAGCAATCTCATGGCAAAACCCGCCGTCAGATAGGTCTATATTGCACGGATGACTACGTGCGAGATATTTCAAGTATTTTGATCGAGTCCCGAGACGCGCAAGCGCAATGGATAGATGGGGGGAATTCGTACGAAGATTTCGAGTCAATTTCTTTCATTCATATGATATCATGAGGAACGAGAATGAAAACATTATTGTGTTCGATTTCAGATCTATATCGTGAGAAGTGTTTTGTTAGAGCCGGTTTCACTAACTGATGAATAGTGGTTTCAAGGCCAGGTTTTACGAATCTCAGTCAAGTACTAATCCTTAAGTATCAGTTAAAGGTACGAGAATAACGTAAGTAACTAAAGGTGATAACAAGTTAATCCGCTAAATATTGATTGATTCACTAACTATCAATTCGTAAAACCGGGCCAAACCGGATCAATTCTACGAAAATAACATGGGCCTAATTAACTAAGGGTGATAACAAGATACTCCGCTGAATTTTGCTTGGAGCCCATATTACCATATACAGATGTAAGACGTAGGCCTATATATATGTGTGTATCTGAAATATCAGCGTGCGGACATTTCGGCAGTACGTTGGTGTGCTCGTGAAGCATTGAATGAGCTGCGAGGAAGGCCTGGATCACACGGGATGAAAGTTAGACTCAACTACTCGCGGCACACGCCCGCCAAATCTCCTCAAACAAAGCAAACTTTTATCTCTCGTCTTCGGTATAGGAAACAGAAAACGAATAGTTCCTTCAGAAAGCTCGACAAAGTTTCCATAGCTCTCTCTCTATCTATCTATCTCTCTCTCTCTCTCTATTTCTTTATCTCTCTTTCCGTCTCCCCCTCTTCTCTCACTCTCCGTCCTTCTCTCTCTCCTCTCTCCATCTTTCTCTCTTCTCTCCCTCTCCCTCTCTATCTCCATCTCTCTCTCTCTATCTTTATCTCTCCTTCCGTCTCCCTCTCTCTCTCCCTCTCTCTCTCCCTCTCTCTCTCTTCTCTCACTCTCCGTCCTTCTCTCTCTCCTCTCTCCATCTTTCTCTCTTCTCTCCCTCTTTTTCTGTCCCTCTCGCCATTTCTCTGTCTGTCTGTCTCTCACCTCTGTCTATATCCCTCTCTCTATATATATCCCCCTCTCTCTCTCTCTCCCTCTCCCTCTCTCCCTCTCTCTCTCTCTCTCTCTCTCCCTCCCCCCCCCCCCTCCCTCCCTCTCTCTCACACCACCCTCTACGCGATACGCGTCGATGACTAAAGAGTTTGCAGCGAAGTTTGTTCGTAATGCTCTCCACCACGTGTGTACGTGCGAGCCGGTGACCTGCTTGTTGAGTGTTCTTGTAGGTTCTGTTGCATCACGTGGGCCAGGCTGTTCAGCAGGGAGGATTCCTGAGTGATATTACATGTTGGATCAAAGTTACTGACGTTAACCGATACTTGCTGGGACGAGAACCCGGTGGCCTGCCGCAAACCTTGCGCATAGAAACAATTGAGCTTTAAAACCTTGACTTTTTTATATATATTTGTTCTGTATTGGGTTTAACAACGCTCTATGACTGGGGTTCCTTGAATGAGATGATGTGAAAATGAGATGGAAATGGAATGTTATTTTTGGGGTTTTTGGGACGGTAGAAAGGAAACGGTCGTGAGATGTTTTGAAGAAGCCGTCCATGACCCCTATTCCTGAGATAAATGAGATGTGAGAAAATAAAAATGATTGAGAAAACGAGTATCTCACATAAAATATGAGATGAAATATGTCATTATTATATGAGATAGTTTCCTGAGATAAATGAGATGTGAGAAAAATGAAAATGAGTGAGAAAACGAGTATCTCACATAAAATATGAGATGAAATATGTCATTATTATATGAGATAGTTTTCTCTCTCACATCTCATTCATCTCAGGAATAGGGGTCCTGGTATTCCCGGTACAATGGCAGGGGGAAGCCACGATGTACGGTTCCGAGCGTATGAAGTGGTCGATCAAGTAACATCAAAATGCATCCTGAAGAAACTATACTGAGTTAACTAGAAATGAGAGGAGTCCAACCAGCACGGGTGTTGTCTGTGAGGCAGGTCACGTCGGGGTCAAAAGCAATCAAAGTTCGATCTTCTTCTTCGAAGGACTTATTACAGGTTTACGACTCTCTCCTCCATCGCATTGTGTGGGTCTCAGTGGCGTAACTACCGCAGGTGCAGCCTTCACACTCCTGTGGAGGCCCCAGAGCATGAGCTAACGCGCTTTAATTGTTGCAAAATAGAAGTAAACATAACTTTTCATCCGAAGAAAATGAGTGTAAACCTTCTTCAACTGAATCCAATCAAAATGCAAGAAGGAAATGTACCAGCTAAAAGATATCCATTCAGGACCCTTACCCCGACTGCCACTTGAAATTGGGTCCTCATAGGCCTGTTTAGCTCCAAGAGACCAAGGATTTTGATTGGATAATGTTCCCTAGCAGAACTAAATACCATGACATACAAGATAATACCAAAGTCACGGTCTCTTTCAACGCAAAAGAGGGACATATTTTTAGCCCACCTCAAGAGCAGGGCTAGATTTTGTGCTAACAACAATGGAAATACGTAAGAACTGGGCATGGACTTGCTCTCTTAGTAGATAGCAACCAATCAAAGTTCTTAAGTCTCTTGGAACTAGTAGGCCTAGGACATTATTTTGAGTGACAGTCAAAATAAGGGCTCAGGGGCCCAATTCCTAATTGACGTTTGCTTGATGGCCCCTTCAGACGATCACGATTTATTGGCAACATCTTGCCGAAAAAAGTAGAATACACAGATTTCCTATTACGCCTTTACACGACGTCAAGATTCTTGCCTCGATCTTGCTACCAGCGGCAAGATCTTTTCTGGAATTGGACAAGGCTCTACTTTTCGGCAAGCTTGCCCGAAATCAAGCCAATGGCTGACGCTTGCGTTGTCACATGAATCTTGTCACATGAATCACAAAGAATCTTGCCGGAGCGTTTAGACGATCAAGAAATTATGGGCAAGCTATCTTGCCAATACCAGAAAGATAATCTTGATCGTCTAAAGGGGCCATTAAAAGCGTGAAAAAGATTGTCTCTGGAGATGGTTCTATGCAAGTTCTTTGCCTCGGTGTCTATAAGTCCTAGATACGCCACTGGTGGGTGTACTTATATACCTGGGGTAGTTCCCTGTTTTGTGTTTTACGACTGTTGCCTGGACTGCCGGACACGGAAGACGCACATCTTCAGGGAACCAATCAATATCGGTCATGTAACACAGTGTCTATTTGAACAAAACAGGATTCGTTGTGTGTGTATTTTTATGATTATGTACACTTAAAACCAAGACGAATTTCGTTCCATGAAAGCCAATGCACTTATCTTTATTTCTTTTGTTTACGGACTCCGTTGTGACTTTTCTAGATCTATCTATGTATGTTTTCTCTCTCACACACACTCTCTTTCGCTTCTCTCTCTCTCTCTCTCTCTCTCTCTCTCTCTCTCTCTCTCCCTCTCACTCTCTCCCCCTCACTCTCTCTCTCTCTCTCTCTCTCTCTCTCCCACTCTCTCACACACTCTCTCTCTCTCTTTCTCTCACTCATTCTCTCTCTCTCTCTCCCACTCTCTCTCTCACACACTCTCTCTCTCTCTTTCCCACTCTCTCTCTCTCTCTTTCTATCTTTCCCACTCTCTCTCTCTCTCTCTCTCTCTCTCTCTCTCTCTCTCTCTCTCTCTCTCACTCTCTCTCTCTCTCTCTCTCTTTCTCTCCCACTCACTCTCTCTCACACTCTCCCTCTAACTCTCTCTCTCTCTCTCTCTCCACCTCCCTCCTCTCGCCCGAACAAAAGAGAAATAAAACAGAGAAGATGCTTGAATGAGGTGGGCGTGGCTTCAGCTGACTCATAACTCGCGGATTTATGTAATTGTCTTCAGTAAATAAAGACATCTCTTTTTTGTTGTTATAGTTATTACGATTCAGTATGTAATAACGTCGAGATAAAAAGCCGCCTGTGTAGCTCAGTCAGCGAAAGTTCTGAGTTAGAATCTGAAGTCAAGTCCAGCGAAGAATGTCCTAAAAGACTAAGTTGAAGTTTCGAGAAAATTCGAATTAATAATTGTACAAAAAATAGGTCCTGGAACAATTCCATCGAGCTCGCGTCGGATTTTCATATTGATTTCATGAATCCAGCATCGTGTTTTAAGGACATTTGACGAGTGGCGATAGGCATAGCAGCTGACGTCACTGGTCACATGACATACCAAGATGGCTGACAACTGCTGTCATTGACGATGTACCAGTATTGGTAATCATTACTATGTAGTGTGATGGAGTAAGTTTGTAAAATTGTTATGTACCGGTATTGCTGTGTCCCTGATTATACATATAATGTATGAACACCTAAATTCTCAAATATCACTTAATTTTCATCCAAAAGACAAGCTTAAAACGCTTTAAATGGAAAGGAGGGATATTGTTGTCTGTTCAAAAAGAACTTTCGATTGAAAAACTGTTCGCTAGAAAAATTGTTCGAAGAAAAGTTCATCGTTATTCATCGTAAAGAATGAACGTCGTATAACGTTTAACATGGGTGGAGGTGCCGTGAAAAGTGGTAAGTCATGATTTACTGTATCCTTGACATGCTATTATACATCGACTCTTAATGAAAATCCTTGGTTGATGACAGTTCTGTGTTCTAGAAGTCTCCCTTTAGCTAAACAATATGGGGGTACGAATGAGCACGTGATTGACAAAATCTCATGACTTATGCGGAATATAATACGTCATTTGAGAGAAACCTAAATCAACCCTAATCAAACCAATTCAACCAACTTGATCAACCGAACCTATCCAAACTAACCTAAACTGAACTAACCCAACAGAATAAACAACCTGAACTAATTTAATCTAAACTTGAACTAACCTAAAGCCTACTTCCGGTCCGACGAGTAGCCACTTGGAGATAATGCGTGTTTACTTTCTATCCACATCCTTGCTCGCTCATCCTATCAATATCGTACCTTGTGGCGTTTCCCTCCATCAGCCGATAATGACGATAACGATGGCGTGACGTCATCAAGTGAGGAGATCAGCTTTTAATCTCGTTACTCGATCGTCGAACGTTCGCTTCCCTCTGACGATTGCACTGATTTCACTTGGCAATCCGACCACCGCGCCCCAATTACCTCAGCTAATGCGCGCCGAAATTAGCTGCGCTCAACTCTCTCGTGCACGTCAGCATTTTACAAGACAGAAAACAATCTTAGGTATTACTTGGAAACAAAATTCAGTTATTTTTATTCCATTATAGAAGTTTTCTAATTGAGAATAAAAATGAAATTACTTTTTATATTAAATCGGTTGAATAAAAATGAATTGAATTCGTGTATATATAGAGAATTTTATTTTCTAGTTTTTGATTTCTGGTTTAATATCTTCTTGAACCATATCACAACATACTTCGGTGATATATGTTTTTATTTCTTCTATATGTCAAAACTTTCCTTACGTCATATATTCATGTATGCCTAAAGTATGTTATACTTATATTCACTAAAGAAGAAGGTAATCTACCAACTTAATGAATGTAAAAAAATTGGTAATAACATGATCTCGCTGCGACTTTGGGGATTGAACGTTTTTGAAAGATGTAGTTTCTTTCCTAATCCTAAATCTCGACCTGAAAAATCATAATACCCATAAAATACACAGCTTATAAAATATAACGGAGATAATTGTGTTAAAGTTGGTAAAGCTTCCCTTACTTCAGAGTCTTCCGAGTCTACTTCCTCAGTCAATTATCGCTAGCGGTAGTAACTGAAGTCACTGTTGGGCGTGGGTTCGAGTCCCGCATAAGGCATGGGTTTTTGTAAACGTCCTTAATTTCACCTATCATCACTTCATCGTTTCATTATCACCCGCTCATTCGTACCCCCGTATAACCTAGCTGTTGGTGGGGTCGTTAAGCAACATTAAAAAAGATCATACCGTTCAATAGCCATCATCAATAAACTAAACTCCACAAAATCGACTCCAATGCCCTCTTAAATCCCACTATCTTTGTATCAAGTCTCGATATTATTTTAAATAAAAGGATTGGATGTGGGTTCGAGTCCCGCTTAAGGCATGACTTTTTTAAAATGGCGTAGGCCTATCCACGGAAGAAGAAAGTCATCCACCAACTAAAATACAAAACACTAAAATAAATCCCACTGCATTTCTGTTCACCCAGAATCGGGTCATCATCACTTTCTTCCCGCGCTTACATTGTGTCTGCTCCGAGTCTGATGGGGACTGGCAGGTGTTGGGGTGCCGACCCCGGGGGGTGGGGGGGTGGCCCCGTGCCAAGCAACTGTCCCCGCAGTGGTGCCCCCCCTCGCCACCGCGATCTATCACTCGCTTTTTGTGTCCTCAAATAGTCTTATTATGCAGTTTGCATGCCGGATAATGTTGAGAATGTTTACTACGGGTGATTATTTACTAGCAGTTGCAGTTGATGGGATGATTTAGTAGGAATTGTAAAAATAGAATAATTTTCGAATAAATGTTGGCTTCTTTACGTTGTCCCGTTTTATGTGTGAATCAAGGTTAGTTGGACGGGCGTTAAAGAATTATTCGAAGGAGAGTGAGAATTATTTTTGAGTACTTTGTTTTTATTATTTATTGCTGCTTAACGACCCCACCAACAGCTAGGTTATATGGGGATACGAATGAGCGGGTGATGATGCAACGATGAAGTGATGACAGGTGTTACAATAATACATGCCTTATCATTAAAGCCTTTCCATTACAATTCTTATCGATCTCGCTGATCGTTCAACACATATGTAAAGTTGCAGTTAGTTAGTTTGTTAGTTTGTTAGTTAGTTAGTTAGTATTAGGGTCATTTTGCGTCTATTTTCATGTCCGTGTACTATGCCATTGTTGTCAATGTTTGTGGATGTTTCAAGCATATGGATCGAGTGGGATGGAAAGCGCTAGAAAAGTAAGATAGAATGATATAAAATGAAATAAAAGTAAAAGATAAGAGGACGATAGGTGAAGAGAAAACGAAATGAAATAAAAATAAAAACGCAAGGTTCAGTGAACATATTACCTCCATGTACTTCGGTCACCAAAAGGCTTCCACTCAAAAAGTTGTAAAAACCTCAGTAATTATTGTATTATCACTCAGCAATTTCAAGAATTCAACGCTTTTGCAGTTTTGTTTCTTATCGTAAACTTCGACTTGAAAAATTGTAATACCATAACAATATGCATATATAACCATGATATTTGTTATGTTGGTAGATGATTCTTTTCTTCTGTAAGCTCGTGAAAGCTACAATACTGCACGTACACCATAAGAAATTATCGCTCTCATTCTTTTGCCAACTGTTGCAGAATGGAACCAATTCTGGTTCCAACTGTTATAAAGTATAAACTGATGTGGGAGGGGGTGGGGGGAGGGGATATCACCCATTACCTGTTGCATCATGACGTCATTATGACAAGGGAGCAGAATGATCGTGGGCTGTAAATATCAACTCGGAAACGAATGTATTGTAATGGAATCTCTGTGTAATATGTTAATCCGGTACAATTAGCTATTGTCCAACACGTGTTTATCTGTTGGGCATATGTGATGTGTAGACACTTGCGGTCGCATCAAGTACTAGACCAAGCTACAATACTCTCTCTCTCTCTCTCTCTCTCTCTCTCTCTCTCTCTCTCTCTCTCTCTCTCTCTCTCGGTGTTTCTCTTTCTTCGACATGCTTTACCTTCTTTTTCCACACCCTTCTTTCCTCTTCGTGAATGGATCAACTTTGTGTAAATGTAATTTTAGTGGTCAGTGGATTCTCAGTTTAGAATTCTTTCTGAATTCTATATTTTTTTCTCACTTTCGATTTTCCTCATTTTCTTCTTCTCTCACAAATCTTCCTAGCTTCTTTATAAATAGGCCTGCATCATATTTTCAAATTTAATTTTAGTAGTTTCAACAATAACATTTTTGTAAGAAATAGTAAGTCCTAGAGAATTGTTAGGCCCTAGGTAATTCAGGGTGAAATTTTCAGTGTACCATTTCATTCTTGTGATGTATTATGGTACAGCCTTGGCCGACTACGTTGAATCTACAACCTGTCGTGCCATCACCTTCTAGGTGTAATTCACACCTTCACTGAGACTCATCAAATGATGAATAATATTGTGTATCCGCCTACAAAATTTCATAAAAATAATATAAAATTGAAGCCACGAGATGTTTTTTTTCACATCCTAAGCCCCTTTGACCCTTTGACAGATGGCTCTCTCTCGCTCTCTCCCTCTCCCTCTCTCTCTCTCTCTCTCTCTCTCTCTCTCTCTCTCTCCCTTCCACCAGAACCACGTCGACATGTACACACCTGGTATCATAAAATGAACTCTTCCGGAATTAAAATATATAATAAATCTTACTCACATTTTAGAACGAGTTTTATCACACAGTGTATGTCGAATGCATTGCACATTGTCTACTAGTTTTCGTACAAATTCAATTTCATTTTTTGGTACTATCAAAATCAACACATGTAACACACAAATCAACACATGTAACACAAAAGTAACACAAAGGTAACACAAAAATAACGTACAAATAAGAAAGGAGCAGAAATAAGATCATCATTATTCTCAAGATAATAAAGAACAAAATTATTATTTTACATTTTAATACGTATAATACGTACTATTTTGATAAATTTTCCTCAGGATTCTTTTCTAATGTCCTGACCGCCCAGTTTATGTGACCTAGAGTGTACAGACCTTGACGCATGGGGAAACTTCGCACTTGAATACTGGCGGAAAATCTTCAAACGATTGCTTTATATTGTGAATTAATGCCGTCTATTTAAACTCGGTGGTTATCGAAATTAAATCTGTTGCCCTTTAACCGAATCTGAATCCGAAAGTAACATCGGAAGTTTACACTTCTGGAAGATTACACTGCCGTGGGACAGTATTTATCTGCAAAAAAACTTTGAAAAACTAAACCCACGCGTACAAACTAAACTAAACCCACACTAAACCCACGCGTACAAAAGAAGCACCAACTTTATAAAACAAAATAGATGTCGGCTCATAGATTATTATCAATATACTAGGAATTATATTTGTGTAATTTCTCGGAACGGCCTATAATATCCTTTTAATAATTACTCTGATGGATATTTTCCATTTATATGTTTCAACTCGAAGCGTTTTGATTCAACATGTTTTTGGAAATATGATTCTTATCCCTCTCTTTAGGGTAGCAGATTACACATAAAATGGGCAGCCACTATTCATCTAACCTAGGTCTATGTCACCATATGCGGACATAGTTGTTGTTCTTGTTCTTCCGCGCAGCCTAGAATAACCTAAATCAATTCAAATCAACGAACCTAACCCAAACTAACCCAAACCAGAACCAACTAACCAACCTAATGGAACAACAGCCTAAATCAATTGACTTCCGGCACCGCGAGTAGCCACTTCGCTTGAAATGAGTGTAGACTGTGTGTCCTGAGTGTATGGCAGTGCAAACTACTATGAAGTGCAGATACGAAAGTTTGTAGCCGTTGACTTTGTAGTCACCAGGAACCTGGCACCTCCACCAAAAAGTATGTCGACCTAATCAAAGTTCAATTTTTTACCTCACCCTAGGTCACAATCACTATTTTATTTCCAAATATCATGAATATAATCGACAAACAATATATTCAGGATAAAAAAAGGATAAAAAACACGTTTTAGCTGTATACGCCTGATAAGTTGAACAGTTATAATTTGGCCGTATTTAAAAGAATAAATGTTCGATTATTATTATTATTATCATCTTTATCGAACAATTAACAAGAAATAATAATAAAAACACATTCTCATAATAGGAAAATATTTATTCGCCTGTAAAAATTATATTACATGGCAAAAGAATGTTAGTGAATTGAATAAAAACCCACCCTATCGTTGATTTTTCATTATTTCAACATTGGAACGTGCTATAATGTCACGGTTCAAGAACTCGGAACGCCATTCCGGTGCGTTCCGGCACAAATGCACCGCTGCTAATATCTTCAGCAACGTCGTGCGAGGACGCGCTCGGCAGTCTCCATGAGTCTGCCTCCAGCTCGAAAACACGTCACACAGTCTTCTGTCCTTGTCTGCCTCCAGCTCTAAAACACGGCACACAGTCTTCTGTCCTTGTCTGCCGTGAGAAGTGCTCTGCTGTTCTAACAAGCTACATTGTGTTGAGCGTAACATTAAGGGGGCTACACACACATGCATTCACATATTTCTCTCTCTCTTTTTTAACAACTTTCTGATTAACCATCAGTAGGCTATTATAATGGTATGATTTGAAACTGTTCAAAAATCGCGACCTCCACCGCACATATATATGATACATATATATATATATATATATATATATATATATATATATATATATATATATATATATATATATATATATTTATATATATATATGCCTATAAATATATATATATATATATATATATATATATATATATATATATATATGTATATATATATATATATATATATATATATATATATATATATATATATATATATATATGTATAGTCCTATGTTGAGCAAGAGCATGAAATTAACTCGGAGTTACTTTTCATCCAATAACACTCGTTCAAGAACATAGAAAACAAATAGTGAAGATAAATGTCTCCATTTGCATGAGCACCGTGCCCATACACCCCCTTAACGCATTACCGTATGTAAATCGTGTACTGCGTGTAGCCTAACCGCACGGCTTTTCCCGCGTTAAATCCTCACACAATGGCGGCAAAACACTGCTGAAGAGAATCAACAACAACAACAGCTGCGTCTCTGGAATAACCGAATGGAAAATACGATTAAATTCATATTTGTCTCGTGAAACTTGTCCGGAAATCGTGTACCACGGTGATTGATACGGTTCTGATATGCGGCGTAAACTTGCCGCTGTTTGCGTTTTTCTTTTTGATGTTTTACAGTGTTTTTTGTTTTCTAATTGAAATCATCACACAAATACAATGTAATGTGTCAGCTGACATTGACAGATCCATTCGACGTTCCGTTATGAAGCCTTCAATTGCATATTGCTGTTGTGTTTTAGCTTCAATCGAGATTTCTGTTCCAATGAACAATTATCAGAAGTAATCAGGTATGTTTTGATTCGTGTTTGATACAACTTTATCAAACCCAGCGTGATTGCGAATTGATGTTCCTTTTTGTATGTTTATATTAGTATTTAAAGAGAATCAGATTTTATTGACGGATGTTCACAAATAGATGAGATGGCATGCATGATGAATCAATGTAATACAATTGTTTTGATGTACATCAGTTATAGAATGAATTTAGATTATTGAGGAAATGAGTAAGCCAATCAGTTTAACAATGCTTGGTGAGAAATGTGAATTATGTTTGAACAAATAATAGTGAACAGTTGAACAAAATATTTTTAAATCATAAGTAAAATTGGAGTTATAGAATTAAAGTGGACACAATTCATATAATTGAAACAAATTGAAGAATAGTTTTGGAAATAAATATATGGTTGTGTCAACTCTTATAACGGATTTTTTAGCAGGGTTATCAATTTCGATTTTTTTCTTATCGTCCGAGACCATTTTCTCTTCAGACCAATCACAAGTCAGCATTCACCTAAACAAGATGGCGGATCTCTACACCGTTTTGGTAGTGATTCGTGTCATGATTATTGATTCTACTTCAACTTTTGTCGACCGAAATTTCGATTTTCCTGGAAGTCGTGTTTTACCGCTAGCAACTCGCTGCTCTCGTGCATCCGCTTGTTTTGTATAAAAGTGCGCGAACTTCTTATTTGAGAATTCAATTCCTCAAATTCCAAGAAGCCAGTGCATTTCTAGTTAATGAAGGATGAGATTATGACGTCACAAAAACGTTATGGTACAGTGAAGCTGAAACAGATCTGCCAGAAATTGTTCCGATATCATGTCGGACGGAAAGAAAAAATCGCTACTGGAAACCCTGCTTCAGGAATGCGTCGTATTGACGAAGAAAAGTGAATGAAACTTTCGAATCCGCTACCTTTACTGGAAGTCTTTTTTACCGCTATTTACTCATAGTTCGCTGTGCATGCGTTCGTATATAGGCCTATGTGTGCATACTTATGCACAATTTTATATATATATATATATATATAGGCCTACATACATATAGGACAATGGACATTCGAGATTTTATTTCAAAAAACGTACTCCATTGACCAATTAATATTTCGTTGGTAAAATGCCATCACACGTTTTTGTGTACAGTTTTTAAATATCCATTAATGTCTGTATGGAAAGTCGTATAGAATTACTATTCCACGTCCAATTTACAAAAACAATGGCAACGACGCGTGTTTCGAGTAAAATTGCGTCGGCGTCCTTTTTTACAATATGGTTTTGTATCAAAGCTGATATGAAAGTAAATGATGGGTCCATTGCAGCCCGGGGTATACCTCGAGATACGATATCGAGTGGCTGTCTGCGAGTATTTGGACTGTAATTGTGCACTCGTGCGTCAACCCCCCCCCCCCCCCCCCCCACAAGGCATATGTTACCATGTGTACAATATGACTAGGCAAACGCAGGATGTGCGTTGTACGATGAGCGAGATGTCTATATAAAGTGTAATGTAAAACTCTACAAACCTTGATCATTTGAAATGAACTTCATCCGATGTCAATGAATCTAGAAAGCCGTGACTTCGACAATGATTTTCAACTAATATTTCTATCTTTCCGATGAATAAAATACATTTATCATATTATTTTCTCCAAAACGGCTGGTCCGAATATCAAACCAAATTTTTATTCATGTATATTATTCTTGTGTTCACATTTGTGGAAAATTTGAATCATATTGAAGAGATTTAATTTTTCAATTTTTCCGCTCAGCCAAATCTTATGGGGTTTTCAGAAACTTCTAAATGATGTTTCTCAAAAATGGTCCAACCGATTAGACCTCAAAACTATACAGTTCTAAGTTGGATAAGTTTGCATATAAAAAAAAGTTTCATGTCGATCGGTCAAACCCTGCGACCTGTGCAGTGCTTACAAACAAACAAAAAAAAAACGCACAGACAAAGTTCCGTAAGAGTTCAGTGAAAATCTTCGCTACGCTCATCTAACAACAATATCTCTGAAAAGCGACTAGCTCGGCAGTCGGCTGTGTATAGGAGACATCTGATGATCGCCGCAGTGAACAAGTCATGTTCGTGTGCAAGATCTCAACTGCCAAGAAATATCATGAATACATATTTTCATGTTTGAATGTATTATCTGTCAGATCGAGAAAGTTTTTTCTTTTCTTTGAGAGGTCTTGTTGCCTATGACAAGTGACATAATGTCAAAGATTAAAAGTAAAATGTCTGTTCTAGCTTCAGGCGTTCAAGTGAAAGGGAAACTTATTTTGAACTTTCCTTCACCGTGGTCTCACGTTTTTTTTTTTTTTCTTTAAGCTTCTGTCAAGTGACGTCACCCATTGTTGCAAGAGATGGACAACAATGTCCACCAGTTGGAACTGACCATTCAGAATGTTTGGGTGTTGCTATGGTAACGATTGTTTTTATCTTACTAGGCAAACGCAGAATGTGCGTTGTGTGATGAGCGAGATATCTAGGAAGTAAAATCTAAAACTCGACATACCTTGATCATATAAAATGAACTTTATTCGATACCAACGAATCTAGGTAGCCGTGAATTAACAATGCAACATTTTTCTGCTATTATTTCTATCTATTCGATGAATAAAAAACATGTATTACATTATTTTCTTCGAAACGGCTGGTCCGAATTGCATGCAAATTTTTGATCATGTGTATCACTTCGGTTTTCACATTTGAGGAAAATTTTAATAATATTGGAGAGATTTTATTTTTCAATTTTTTCTGCCCGGCCTAATCTTACAGGGTTTTTAGAAACTTCCAGATAATGTTTCTCAAAAATGGTTGAACCAATTTGACTCAAAAACTATAGAGTTCTAAGTTGGATAAGTTTGCGTATAAAAAAAAGTTTCATGTCGATCGTTGAAACCCTGCGACCTGTGCAGTGCCCACAAACAAACAAAACAAAGACAAAAGTTCCTAAGAGTAGGATGTAAATGTTCGCTAACGCTCATCTAACGACTTGACAGTCAATGAGATTGTGATCGAGGTAATAACGAGGATGACCTGTAGAGTTAAACACGGCCTCTACGATACAGACCGGATAACGAGGATGACCTGTAGAGTTAAACACGGCCTCTACGATACAGACCGGATAACGAGGATGACCTGTAGAGTTAAACACGGCCTCTACGATACAGACCGGATAACGAGGATGACCTGTAGAGTTAAACACGGCCTCTACGATACAGACCGGATAACGAGGATGACCTGTAGAGCTAAACACGGCCTCTACGATACAGACCGGATAACGAGGATGACCTGTAGAGCTAAACACGGCCTTACGATACAGACCGGTAACGAGGATGACCTGTAGAGTTAAACACGGCCTCTACGATACAGACCAGATAACGAGGATGACCTGTAGAGCTAAACACGGCCTCTACGATACAGACAGATAACGAGGAGACCTGTAGAGCTAAACACGGCCTCTACGATACAGCGGTAACGAGGATGACCCGTAGAGTTAAACCGGCCCTACGTACAACCGGATAACGGGAGCCGTAGAGTTAAAAACGGCCCTTTCGAAAGACCGGAAAAGGGATGACTTTTGGGTTAAACCCCCGGCTTACGATACAGCCGGAACGAGATGACCTGTAGAGTTAAAAACGGCCCCTACATACAACCGGATAAAGGGAGCCCGTAGAGTAACCGGCCCCCTACGATCGAGGATAAAGGGTGACCTGTAAAAAAAACCCAACTTTAAAACAAATAGATGTGGGCTCTAGTTTTATAATTATGGATTATATTTGGTAATTCTCGGACGGCCTATAATACCCTTTAATATTACTCGGATGGATATTTTCCCTTTATATTTTCAACTCGAAGCGTTTTGATTCAACATGTTTTTGGAATATGATTCTTATCCTCTCTTTAGGGTAGCAGATTACACAAAAAATGGGCAGCCACTATTCATCTAACCTAGGTCTATGTCACCATATGCGGACATAGTTGTTGTTCTTGTTCTTCCGCGCACCCCCCCTAGAATAACCTAAATAAATTTAAAATAAACGAACCAAACCCAAACTAACCCAAACCAGAACCAACAACCAACCTAATGGAACAACAGCCTAAATCATTGACTTCCGGCACCGCAGTAGCCACTTCGCTTAAAATGAGTGTAGACTTTTTCCTGAGTGTATGGCAGTAAAAACTACTATGAAGTCCCAGATACGAAAGTTTGAGCGTTGATTTTGTATCACCAGGAACCTGGCACCTCCACCAAAAAGTATGTCGACCTAATCAAAGTTCAATTTTTTTACCTCACCCTAGGTCCAATCACTTTTTATTTCCAAATATCATGAATTTAATCGACAAACAATATATTCAGGATAAAAAAGGATAAAAAACACGTTTTAGCTGTATACGCCTGATAAGTTGAACAGTTATAATTTGGCCGTATTTAAAAGAATAAATGTTCGATTATTATTATTATTATCATCTTTATCGAACAATTAACAAGAAATAATAATAAAAACACATTCTCATAATAGGAAAATATTTATTCGCCTGTAAAAATTATATTACATGGCAAAAGAATGTTAGTGAATTGAATAAAAACCCACCCTATCGTTGATTTTTCATTATTTCAACATTGGAACGTGCTATAATGTCACGGTTCAAGAACTCGGAACGCCATTCCGGTGCGTTCCGGCACAAATGCACCGCTGCTAATATCTTCAGCAACGTCGTGCGAGGACGCGCTCGGCAGTCTCCATGAGTCTGCCTCAAGCTCTAAAACACGGCACACAGTCTTCTGTCCTTGTCTGCCTCCAGCTCTAAAACACGGCACACAGTCTTCTGTCCTTGTCTGCCTCCAGCTCGAAAACACGGCACACAGTCTTCTGTCCTTGTCTGCCTCCAGCTCTAAAAACACGGCACACGTCTTCTGTCCTTGTCTGCCTTCAGCTCGAAAACACGGCACACAGTCTTCTGTCCTTGTCTGCCTCCAGCTCTAAAACACGGCACACAGTCTTCTGTCCTTGTCTGCCTCCAGCTCGAAAACACTGGCACACAGTCTTCTGTCCTTGTCTGCCTCCAGCTCGAAACACGGCACACAGTCTTCTGTTCCTTGTCTGCCTCCAGCTCTAAAACACGGCACACAGTCTTCTGTCCTTGTCTGCTCCAGCTCGAAAACACGGCACACAGTCCTTCTGTCCTTGTCTGCCGTCCAGCTCTAAAACACGGCACACAGTCTTCCTGTCCTTGTCTGCCTCCAGCTCGAAAACACGGCACCAGTCTTCTGTCCTTGTCTGCCTCCAGCTCGAAAACACGGCACACAGTCTTCTGTCCTTGTCTGCCCTCAGCTCTAAAACACGCACACACAGGGCTTCGGTCCTTGTCTGCCCTCCAGCCTCTAAACACGGCACACAGTCTTCTGTCCTTGTCTGCCTCCAGCTCTAAACACGGCACACAGTCTTCTGTCCTGTCTGCCTCCAGCTCTAAAACACGGCACACAGTCTTCTGTCCTTGTCTGCCTCCAGCTCGAAAAACGGCACACAGTCTTCTGTCCCTTGTCTGCCTCCAGCTCTAAAACACGGCACACAGTCTTCTGTCCTTGTCTGCCTCCAGCTCGAAAACACGGCACACAGTCTTCTGTCCTTGTCTGCCTCCAGCTCTAAAACACGGCACACAGTCTTCTGTCCTTGTCTGCCTCCAGCTCTAAAACACGGCACACAGTCTTCTGTCCTTGTCTGCCTCCAGCTCGAAAACACGGCACACAGTCTTCTGTCCTTGTCTGCCTCCAGCTCGAAAACACGGCACACAGTCTTCTGTCCTTGTCTGCCTCCAGCTCTCCAACCCGGCACACAGTCTTCTGTCCTTGTCTGCCTCCAGCTCTAAAACACGGCACACAGTCTTCTGTCCTTGTCTGCCTCCAGCTCTAAAACACGGCACACAGTCTTCTGTCCTTGTCTGCCTCCAGCTCGAAAACACGGCACACAGTCTTCTGTCCTTGTCTGCCTCCAGCTCGAAACACCGGCACACAGTCTTCTGTCCTTGTCTGCCTCCAGCTCTAAAACACGGCACACAGTCTTCTGTCCTTGTCTGCCTCCAGCTCTAAACACGGCACAGCAGTCTTCTGTCCTTGTCTGCCTCCAGCTCGAAAACACGGCACAACAGGTCCGCACCACCCAGTCCTTCTGTCCTTGTCTGCCTCCAGCTCTAAAACACGGCACACAGTCTTCTGTCCTTGTCTGCCTCCAGCTCGAAAACACGGCACACAGTCTTCTGTCCTTGTCTGCCTCCAGCTCGAAAACACGGCACACAGTCTTCTGTCCTTGTCTGCCTCCAGCTCGAAAACACGTCACACAGTCTTCTGTCCTTGTCTGCCTCCAGCTCGAAAACACGGCACACAGTCTTCTGTCCTTGTCTGCCTCCAGCTCTAAAACACGTCACACAGTCTTCTGTCCTTGTCTGCCTCCAGCTCGAAAACACGGCACACAGTCTTCTGTCCTTGTCTGCCTCCAGCTCTAAAACACGGCACACAGTCTTCTGTCCTTGTCTGCCTCCAGCTCGAAAACACGGCACACAGTCTTCTGTCCTTGTCTGCCTCCAGCTCGAAAACACGGCACACAGTCTTCTGTCCTTGTCTGCCTCCAGCTCTAAAACACGGCACACAGTCTTCTGTCCTTGTCTGCCTCCAGCTCGAAAACACGGCACACAGTCTTCTGTCCTTGTCTGCCTCCAGCTCTAAAACACGGCACACAGTCTTCTGTCCTTGTCTGCCTCCAGCTCTAAAACACGTCACACAGTCTTCTGTCCTTGTCTGCCTCCAGCTCGAAAACACGGCACACAGTCTTCTGTCCTTGTCTGCCGTGAGAAGTGATCTGCTGTTCTAACATGCTACATTGTGTTGAGCGTAACCTTAAGGGGGCTCCACACACATGCATTCACATATCCCTCTCTCTCTTTTTTAACAACTTTCTGATTAACCATCAGTAGGTTATTATAATGGTATGATTTAGAACTGTTCAAAAATCGCGACCCCCCCCCCCCCCCCCTCCCGGGACATATATATATATATATATATATATATATATATATATATATATATATATTTGTATAGTCCTATGTAGAGCAAGAGCATGAAATTATCTCGGAGTTACTTTCCATCCAATGACACTCGTTCAAGAACATAGAAACAAATAGTGAAGATAAATGTCTCCATTTGTATAAACACCGTGCACATGCACCCTCTTAACGCATTACCGTATGTAAATCGTGTACTGCGTGTAGCCTAACCGCACGGCTTTTCCCGCGTTAAATCCTCACACAATGGCGGCAAAACACTGCTGAAGAGAATCAACAACAACAACAGCTGCGTCTCTGGAATAACCGAATGGAAAATACGATTAAATTCATATTTGTCTCATGCAACTTGTCCGGAAATCGTGTACCACGGTGATTGATACGGTTCTGATATGCGGCGTGAACTTGCCGCTGTTTGCGTTTTTCTTTTTGATGTTTTACAGTGTTTTTTGTTTTCTAATTGAAATCATCACACAAATACAACAATGTGTCAGCTGACATTGACAGATCCATTCGACGTTTCGTTATGAAGCCTTCAATTGCACTGTTGTGTTTTAGCTTCAATCGAGATTTCTGTTCCAATGAACGATTATCAGAAGTAATCAGGTATGTTTTGATTCGTGTTTGAAACAACTTTATTAAACCCAGCGTGATGTTCCTTTTTGTATGTTTATATTAGTATTTAAAGAGAATCAGATTTTATTGACGGATGTTCACAAATAGATGAGATGGCGTGCATGATGAATCAATGTAATACAATTGTTTTGATGTATATCAGTTATGGAATGAATTTAGAATATTGAGGAAATGAGTGAGCCAATCAGTTTAACAATGCTTGGTGAGAAATGTGAATTAGGTTTGAACAAAATATTTTTAAATCATGAGTAAAATTGAAGTTTTAGAATTAAAGTGGACACAATTCATATAGTTGAAAGAAATTGAAGAATAATTTTGTTAATAAATATATGGTTGTGTCAACTCTTATAACGGATTTTTTTTTAGCAGGGTTATCAATTTCGATTTTTTTCTTTATCGTCCGAGACAATTTTCTCTACAGACCAATCACAAGTCAGCATTCACCTAAACAAGATGGCGGATCACGACACCGTTTTGGTAGTGATTCGTGTCATGATTATCTAGTCGAGCGGTAGGTCGACGGGAGCCAAGCACCTCGTCGCGCAGCCCGCTACACTGTTTACACGAAGTACTGATTGATTCTACTTCAACTTTTGTGGACCGAAATTTCGATTTTCCTGGAAGTCGTGTTTTGCCGCTAGCAACTCGCTGCTCTCGTGCATCCGCTTGTTTTGTATAAAAGTGCGCGAACTTCTTATTAGAGAATTCAATTCCTCAAATTCCAAGAAGCCAGTGCATTCGAAGGTAATGAAGGATGAGATTATGACGTCACGAAAACGTTATGGTACAGTGAAGCTAAAACAGATCTGCCAGAAATCGTACCGATATCGTGTCGGACGGAAAGAAAAAATCGCTACTGGAAACCCTGCTTCATAGGAATGCGTCGTATTGACTAAGAAAAGTGAATGAAACTTTCGAATCCACTACCTTTACTGGAAGTCTTTTTTGCCCCTAGTAACTCATAGTTCGCTGTGCATGCGTTCGTATACGTGTGCAAACTTATGCACAATTTTTATATATATATATATATATATATATATATATATATAGGACATTCGAGATTTTATTTCAAAAAACGAACTCCATTTGACCAATTAATATTTCGTTGGTAAAATGCCATCACACTTTTTCGTGTACAGTTTTTAAATATCCATTAATGTCTGTATAGAAAGTCGTATAGAATTACTATTCCACGTCCAATTTACAAAAACAATGGCAACGACGTGTGTTTCGAGTAAAATTGCGTCGGCGTCCTTTTTTACAATATGGTTTTGTATCAAAGCTGATATGAAAGTAAATGATGGGTCCATTGCAGCCCAGGGTATACCTCGAGATACGATATCGAGTGGCTGTCTGCGAGTATTTGGACTGTAATTGTGCACTCGTGCGTCAACCCCCCCCCCCCCCCCACCCCCCACCCCCCCACCCCCCACAAGGCATATGTTACCATGTGTACAATACGACTAGGCAAACGCAGGATGTGCGTTGTACGATGAGCGAGATGTATATATAAAGTATAATCGAAAACTCTACAAACCTTGATCATTTGAAATGAACTTCATCCGATGTCAATGAATCCAGAAAGCCGTGACTTCGACAATGATTTTCAACTAATATTTCTATCTTTCCGATGAATAAAATACATTTATTATATTATTTTCTCCAAAACGGCTGGTCCGAATATCAAACCAAATTTTTATTTATGTATATTATTCTTGTGTTCACATTTGTGGAAAATTTGAATCACATTGAAGAGATTTAATTTTTCAATTTTTTCCGCTCAGCCAAATCTTATGGGGTTTTTAGAAACTTCTAAATGATGTTTCTCATAAATGGTCCAACCGATTAGATCTCAAAACTATACAGTTCTAAGTTGGACAAGTTTCATGTCGATCGGTCAAACCCTGCGACCTGTGCAGTGTTTACAAACAAACAAAAAAACAAACAAAAAAAAAACGCACAGACAAAGTTCCGTAAGACTTGAGTGAAAATCTTCGCTACGCTCATCTAACAACAATATCTCTGAAAAGCGACTAGTTCGGCAGTCGGCTGTGTGTATAGGAGACATCTGATGATCGCCGCAGTGAACAAGTCATGTTCGTGTGCAAGATCTCAACTGGAAAGAAATATCATGAATACATATTTTCATGTTTGAATGTATTATCTGTCAGATCGAGAAACTTTTTTCTTTTCTTTGAGAGGTCTTGTTGCCTATGACAAGTGACATAATGTCAAAGATTAAAAGTAAAATGTCTGTTCTAGCTTCAGGCGTTCAAGTGAGAGGGAAACTTATTTTGAACTTTCCTTCACCGTGGCCTCACGGTTTTTTTTTCTATAGGCTTCTTTCAAGTGACGTCACCCATTGCAGTAAGAGACAGACAACAATGTCCACCTCTTGGAATTGGTCAATCAGAATGTTTGATAGTTCACCAGTTCACTTTGTTGCTATGGTAACGATCGTTTTTATCTTACTAGGCAAACGCAGAATGTGCGTTGTGTGATGAGTGAGATATCTAGAAAGTAAAATCTAAAACTTACATACCTTGATCATATAAAATGAACTTCATTCGATACCAACGAATCTAGAGAGCCGTGAAATAACAATGCAACATTTTTCTGCTATTATTTCTATCTATTCGATCAATAAAATACATGTATTACATTATTTTCTTCGAAACGGCTGGTCCGAATTACATACAAATTTTTGATTATGTGTATCACTTCGGTTTTCACATTTGAGGAAAATTTTAATAATATTGGAGAGATTTTATTTTTCAATTTTTTCTGCCCGCCCTAATCTAACAGGATTTTTAAAAACTTCAAGATGATGTTTCTCAAAAATGGTTCAACCGATTTGACCCAAAAACTATAGAGGATAAGTTTGCGTATAAAAAAAAGTATCATGTCGATCTTTCAAACCCTGCGACCTGTGCAGTGCTTACAAACAGACAAAACTTCCTGAGAGTAGGATGTAAATGTTCGCTAACGCTCATCTAACGACTTGCCAGTCAATGAGAGTGTGATCGAGGTAATAACGAGGATGACCTGTAGAGTTAAACACAGCCTCTACGATACAGGCCGGATAACGAGGATGACCTGTAGAGTTAAACACAGCCTCTACGATACAGAGCAGATAACGAGGATGACCTGTAGAGTTAAACACAGCCTCTACGATACAGGCCGGATAACGAGGATGACCTGTAGAGTTAAACACAGCCTCTACGATACAGACCGGATAACGAGGATGACCTGTAGAGTTAAACACAGCCTCTACGATACAGGCCGGATAACGAGGATGACCTGTAGAGTTAAACACAGCCTCTACGATACAGACCGGATAACGAGGATGACCTGTAGAGTTAAACACGGCCTCTACGATACAGGCCGGATAACGAGGATGACCTGTAGAGTTAAACACAGCCTCTACGATACAGACCGGATAACGAGGATGACCTGTAGAGTTAAACACAGCCTCTACGATACAGGCCGGATAACGAG
This sequence comes from Brachyptera putata, assembly GCA_907164805.1. NCBI lineage: Eukaryota > Metazoa > Arthropoda > Insecta > Plecoptera > Taeniopterygidae > Brachyptera > Brachyptera putata. The sequence goes on from OU015464.1 coordinate 1,245,726, forward strand.
GATGACCTGTAGAGTTAAACACAGCCTCTACGATACAGACCGGATAACGAGGATGACCTGTAGAGTTAAACACAGCCTCTACGATACAGACCGGATAACGAGATGACCTGTAGAGTTAACACAGCCTCTACGATACAGACCGGATAACGAGGATGACCTGTAGAGTTAAACACAGCCTCTACGATACAGGCCGGATAACGAGGATGACCTGTAGAGTTAAACACAGCCTCTACGATACAGACCGGATAACGAGGATGACCTGTAGAGTTAAACACAGCCTCTACGATACAGGCCGGATAACGAGGATGACCTGTAGAGTTGAACACGGCCTCTACGATACAGACCGGATAACGAGGATGACCTGTAGAGTTGAACACGGCCTCTACGATACAGACCGGATAACGAGGATGACCTGTAGAGTTAAACACGGCCTCTACGATACAGAGCAGATAACGAGGATGACCTGTAGAGTTAAACACGGCCTCTACGATACAGAGCAGATAACGAGGATGACCTGTAGAGTTAAACACGGCCTCTACGATACAGAGCAGATAACGAGGATGACCTGTAGAGTTAAACACGGCCTCTACGATACAGAGCAGATAACGAGGATGACCTGTAGAGCTAAACACGGCCTCTACGATACAGAGCAGATAACGAGGATGACCTGTAGAGTTAAACACGGCCTCTACGATACAGACCGGATAACGAGGATGACCTGTAGAGCTAAACACGGCCTCTACGATACAGACCGGATAACGAGGATGACCTGTAGAGTTAAACACGGCCTCTACGATACAGACCAGAGGGTTCACAATACACCTTCAGTGTTAACTTTCTAGGCAATTAATCATTTATCTTCATCAATTTCCAGCAAGTTTCTATATCTAGAGAGAGAACAGCTCGTCCGTTGACGCGTCGTATAACCCCAATATACTCATTCATCAACTGAAAACAGGATCAATTAATCACTAGTTACACATAATCACCTTCCAGTAATATACTGAATAAATTGGCCAGAAGATTAGCTTTATTGATATACTATACAATACACTATATAATGGCCTTGTTAATATTAATATACTTGTATTCACCCAAGGTGAATACATGGGTGAATGTATAAACCAAGGTGAATGTATAAACCCAAGGCTCTTTTTAGAGCCACCAGTTGTTTCAAGGAAGGGCAAATCACCGAAAAGTGACTTATTATCATCTTCCTCCGGCCCTCAAAGTCTACGCTACAACATATATATATATATATATATATATGTGTGTGGGTGGGTGTGTGTCATAGAGAATTGATAGATGGGTAATGAGTGTAAACCAGACTTCTGAAGATTATCTAAAGCTGTTGAAATCAGAATAAATGAGTGAACACTTCAAGTAGCAAGTGAGTTGCTAAATAACTTATACAACATAATAAACAGCACGTTAGAATAATGTGAAGAAATCTCTCGCCGTTTGTTCAGCAACTATGTCTTCGATTTTTCTATAAATCCATGGATAACTTATCTATTATCCTCTTTAAATATCTTTTAAACTAAAGGCGCTTGCAGCGATTAAAAGATTTCGCCAAGTTTTGTAGCATGGAAACGTACGAAAGAAAAGGAAACAAAAGTTTCGAATTGTTTTGAAACTTACAGTTTTGTAACGGCTTTCATTTAAATATATATATAACTTCTTTGTTGCAAATAAATTAGTTGGGGAAATACAGTCGGTACTTAGTAATCAGTCTTTTCAAAAACATCTTTACTTTGTCGTTCTTTTCATTGGTGACAACACTTTTTCTCCGCTCGGTAAATGACTTTAGTCTACATTTTCTATCAGTTATTATTTCACGTATGTATTCGCTATAAAAGATGTATTTACTAATAGAAACAAATAAATCTACTGCAAATAAATATGATATGACATTCTCTTATGCCGCCCCAATGGCTAAGTCAATTATCGCTAGCTAGTAACTGAAGTCACCGTTGGGCGCGGGTTCGAGTCCCGCATAAGGCATGGGTTTTTGTAAACGTCCTCCCACCTATCATCACTTCATCGTTCGTACTCATTCGTATCCCCGTATAACCTAGCTGTTTGTGGGGTCGTTAAGCAACATAAAAAAAAAACATTCTCTCATCAGTTCATTTCTACTACGCTCAAACATCCTGGTGCTCCGCGGTTGCCAACATACTTGAATAAATACACTGATAATTGTAATATGTAAATGCATTAGTTCAAGTAATTCTCCAATAGAACCAAACGGAAACCATTCTGTAATAACTCTAACATCTACATAGCTTGTGAACACAGATTGTGCGAGTGCCATCAGTCATTGAACCGTACAATGAGAATCTAATTCCTCTTTACCTAAATGAATCAACTTGTCTTCCTGTTTCCTCCTGCCGTGTGTTTGATTAGAAGGAAATTGCTCAATCTGTATCCCTAAGGATATTGAGTGCTTCCTTTATCCAGGAAACGAATTTATCCCAATCCAATACGTTCCCTCAACAAGTATATGTATGGCACCTAGCCAACTGAACTAGCAATACATTGTTGACAGATGAGCAACCCAGTGATCGCTTTCTATTCTCAAATCTTTGTGACAACATTATATTATACAACAATGGACTGCTTATCTTCATTTTCCATGTGAATTTTTGTTTCAATAAAAATAATAGTAGTGACGTAATAGGTTCTATTTAGTTACGAAATGCGAGCAAATGGGCGTAGAAGTCATGGAAGCGCGTCGATTTGTTTGGTTGAGTGATTTTTATCGGGGGTATATTATACGTGATGTTTTTTTTCTGTGTGTCGAATACTTGTAATATATATACCCCTCGAATTTTTACTGCTAACATCTTTTTTATTATGGGTTATTTCGGAAGATATTTCGTCGGATAGGTGGCACACTTGTTGACTTTTGTTGCTATATGTATGAGGAATTCTCGTTTGGTATAGCGTTAGACCTATTCGATTTCACCATTTTTACGAGTTTTTCAAACTATTTTATTTATTTCCACCATTAAATTTGCATTTAATAGGAAATCGATGCGAGTATTTGATAGCATAACATGTTTGCTTGAGCCAAGATACGAACACTGCGTCGTTGGTTTTTGGCTGGATAGTTTGCTCCCTTATAGTTTCTTGTTATTTAAGTTGGCACTTGACAATAACTGCGATCGACGCAGAAAACCACGTTTATATATATCGAAGATGTTCAACTTTGTTATTAATATAGTTTATTCCGTGTTATCGGTTTGATAGGTTATTCGAACATTGCCGATCTCGATTGAGACTTTGTCTTTGCGTTCCGATACTCTTCTGTAATTTCCATACTTAACCTATATAATAGTGCTGGCAGTGTTATCTGCTCTATCGTGGCGCTAAATCCAGATTAAACTGCCGCAAAGATACGGGGATAGTTTCAAACTAATAAACGCAACGTAAATAAAATCTTGTGGAATGTAATATAATCAAGTCGAGGCAACACTGTATGCTGGGCTTGCAATCCTCATTAAACGTATCATGTGTTTCGATCTCTTTCCTTTTGTGTTTTCTTAATCTTCTTTTCTTCTTTAGATCTATACTTGTAAGCAGGAGAGAAGGTCAGGGTCCTTACCGCGATGTCATAACGTCCTAGTGCTAGCTAGCTCCAAGAGACTTGGACTTTGATTGGTTAATGGGTACTCGGAGAGCTAAATACCATGACAACACAAGATGATAACAAATCACGGTCTCTAAGATCGTATACATTGACTTATTTTGTACCCCACCTCGAGAGTAGGGCTATGATTTTATGATGACAACAATAGAAACACACAAATACTGGACATGTTGTCAGGGTATTTAGCTCTTCTAGGGATGAATAATAATAAATTAAAGTCCTAGTTCTTTGGAGTAAGTTAGGCCTATTACGTTATTTTAAGTGGCAGTGGCGGTAAAGGTCCTGCGTGGTAACAACCCCAATGAATTTATTATTTTAATATTGGTAGATTTTTTTCCATTTCAATTAAAAACGTGTTATATTATTGGCATCATTTCAATTATTTGCATTATGTATTATGTATGGTAGTATAATATTTTGATTTCCGTCAGAAATTATTTTCTTGATACTTGAAGAAATGTTTGAAAGGAATCGAAATGAACCACTTTTGATAAACCATTCATTAGAATAGTCTTAATTAATCGCGGTTAAATAATTTGTGTCTATATTTATAACAATAACTATATTTCGAGTCGCTCGATACTCTCTTCTTTCGTGGATACACGTATTGAAAACCCGGCACCTCCACCAAAATCCTGATATTATTTCACGACATTATGCGGATCTCTTCGGAGATTGGTCAATTATACTAATAATCAACTAACCCAAAAACCAACTTCAAAGATTTATTGCTTTTTTAAAGATGAAGTTGCTTCTCTTATCGTAAACCTCGTCCTAAAAAATATGAATACGTTGAAGCTCGATTCATAGTAACGCGTTTGAACGTTTTTTTTTCGGTACCGGTTAAACTAGTCAAAAACTTTCCTAAAATTCTCTGATGACTGGCTTACGTGACTTACCGGAACGGAAAAAACGTGCAACCGTGTAGACTATGAATCAGGCTCTAAGATTTCATCAGTTTAGGTCGAGGTTTACGATAAGAAACGCAATTGCATCTTTCAAAAGCGTCAAAGCTTCAAAACCACACGTTCTTCCGTTCTATCTTCATTACCTATTGTATCCCACTGTATAGAAACCCTAATAAAATGGAAATGTAATTAATAAAGTACAAATTAAAAATATAATCCTACGGAAAAAGAAAACTGTGAGCGGGCTGACCGAAGTGAAATGAATTATGCTTATTTTGACAGGAGAAGAAATGTGAATTGCCTGTCATTATTGCTGTATTGAGTGTAGATGGTGTCTGTAGTGACGTCACGAGGCTCAAGGGGCTACCAGGAGACCAGGAGTGTTGTGTTGATTGTTGGTCTCGTCTGTTGCAGGCTAAACTCGAGACAAAGGCGTTGAAAGCGAAACGGCCCGGCTTCACTGACGACCGCTACTATGAAACCACCTACTACATCGAGAACGGTGAGTCTCCAACTCTATCTCACTCTCACACTCTATCTCTCTATCACACTCCCTCATTCCCTCTCTCTATCCCTCTCTCTTTACACCTCTCTCTCTCTCTCTGTCTCTCCCTCTCCACCTCTCTCTCTCTCTCTCTCTCTCCACCTCTCTCTCTCTCTCTCTATCACACTCCCTCTCTTGGTCTCTCCCTCTCCCTCTCTCCCTCTCTATCTTTTTCTCTCTATCTCTCTCTCTCTTTCTCTCTCTCATCAACACATATAATAGAAATGTACAGTCTACGTTGTGCGAGTGAAGTCTCACTGAGATTTGCATCAACGAAATCAATGATCTCAATATCGAATTTTTATTGGGATTTTTCTCAAATAACACCCGTACAAAATTTTATGTTGGAAAAATGTATTTCATAATGACTACTGTAAAAATCTTGTTATCCATATCCTTATAGGCCTATATAGCGCCTCCTCAATTCGTCCGAGCTTATTGTCTGGGTGTTGGTGATACTTTAATTAGCAGTTAATGTGATAATTACTACACGGCCTCACTCTCCCTGAGTTTTACTGTTTTTATCCTTTCCACACATTTTGTTTGAGTTTATGGCGTCATTTCTGTGCACTAATTACAGCTCCACGTTAGCGCAATAAGCGCCATTTTCTCGTAAATTGCAGTAAACAGGGCCTATTAATTAAACTTAAATATACTTTGCGTTGTTATATTACAGCAAAGTCAAATATATTCGGAGAGTTTGTAGAAAACTATCAAGAAGTGAGAGACATTAAATATTACTGTAGTCTCGTTCAGTTGAAATTTCATCGTATGTGTTAATGCGTGAAGTTTTTGATTTAGCTATTTTCTAACTGTATGCAGTACAGTGCTATTTAGTAGGAAAATCGAACTGTCGAAAAACCAAATCATCCTAGTTTCTGCAAGACGATCGCTCGACCGTCAGTTCCATGATCCGACAGACCCGTTCTCCCATAAAACTATCGTTCGTCAATACGATCCTTCGATAAAACTATCGTTCGTCAATACGATTTTTCGATAAAATTATTAATCGTCAGCACGATCTTTCGATTAAACCTCGTTAGCCAATGAGAACTTTTGACATTTTGCTATTTACCAGTTAGTTTTTATCCAACCTAACCTAAACTAATCAAAACTATCTCTCGTCGATTCTGCCTTTCTGTCTTTCGATGCGGTTTGTCGAAGAAATAGTATTCCATCAAAAAGATCGTTCGGTAAAATCTTCAACGCAATTCGATATACAAAGTGACTTTTCATTATTTGTTATTTCGGCAATCCTACCTTCCTACTCTCGAACCAATCAGACGTGCACCCTGTTCAGTACTTCTTTATTTCACATCTCATCTCCAATTGATTCAACATCTTTCGACTTGTCTCTCAGTATTCTTCAATTACTCGAGTCTTCGTTTGTAATTGAAAAAGCTTTTTTGTCGTCGTTGAGATCTGTCATCCAGATCTCGTTAACTTGCAATTATTAGCTCGGCTATATTCCTCAAGTCTCGATTAATATGCTGTCGACATACGCGGGAAATAAAACCAATCAATATCGAGCGGAATATATTACAACATCGGTATAGACGTTATAATTTAATTTGCTCTTTTTATGAATAATGAATAATTTGTGTCTATTGCGAGCTTATCAAGAAGCCATTTCATGGAAATTCTTTGCGAAACGACATTTGGCAATCTCGTGATCACGTTTAGTAGACTACTCACGAAAGAAAAGAACGATGTCTGCCAAATTAACAAAACCAAATTTCACTGTTCTATTTCTATAGCTGTGGTATTTTGAGTATATGAATGATTTTTCAGTAGAATTTGTCGAATTTGTTTAGGGAGAACTACACATCGGATCGGAACGAAATAAGAAATTTCCGCAATCTAATGAATGTACCTTCATTTTGATACCACACACGACCCTGTGGAGAATTTTCCAAAGAAAATCGTAAATTTTCCGACCCCCTCCTACACATGGGGTCGTTCGCGAATTTTTTTAGGGAGAACCAGACATTGGATCGGAACGAAATAAAAAAATTTCGCAATCTGATGAATATACCTTCATATTGATACCACACATGACCATGTGGAGAATTTTCCAAAGAAAATCGTAAATTTTCCGACCCCCTTCTACACATGGGGTCGTTCACGAATTTTTTTAGGGAGAACCACACATTGGATCGGGACGAAATAAGAAATTTCCGCAATCTGATGAATGTACCTTCATATTGATACCATACATGACCATGTGAAGAATTTTCCAAAGAAAATCGTAAATTTTCCGACCCCCTTCTACACATGGGGTCGTTCAAAACCTGTTTGTCGGAGAACTATACATTGGATCGGAACGAAATGAATATTTTCTGCAATCTAATGGATGGACCTTTATTTTGATACCACACACGACCATCTGAAAACTTTTCCGGGGCAAATCGCAAATTTTCCCACACCCCTCTGCACTGGGGGTTGTTCAAAACCTGTTTGCCGGAGAACCAGACATCGGATCGGGCTGAGGTTTGAATTTTTAGCAATCGATTGACCGTAGCTTCATTTAAATACCACTCACGACCCTCTGGAAACTTTTCCGGGGAAAATCGCAAATTCCTCCCCCCCCCCCTGCGCATGGGGGTGTTCAAAACATGATTGCCGGAGAACTATACATTGGATCGGGCCCAACTTGGATTTTTCCGCATTCAATTGAATGTTCCTTCATTTTGATACCACACACGGCCCCGTCAAAACTTTTCCAGGGAAAATCATGAATTTTCCGACACCCGATCTGAAGGGGTTCGTTCAAAACATGTTTGCCGGAGAACCATACATCGGATCGGGCTGAAATTAGAACTGGACGTCATCAATTTCTATTATCTTCAATTTGATACCCCACACGGCTGTGTAAAAACTTTTCCAAAGAAAATTCCAAATTTGGCTTCATTTTCAAGAATTTCTTCACAGAGAACCAGACATCGGATCGAGCTAAAATCAACTTTTTTGGCAACAGATATTCTGTACCTTCATTTTGATACCAAACACGGCTTCGGCAAAAGACTTTGACTTTTTTTCAAATTCTGATTTTTTCCCCATACTAGTACCCGTCCGACAAAAAAAAATCGACAATCTTCGATCGGGGATTGCTCGAGTACCCATGATGCGATCGGGCTGATTGTTGGATTTTCTGAAAGCTAGCGATCACGTGAGCATTTTGATGCCACTCACAATTTTCCAAAATGATTTCCAAAGAAAATCACAAATTTTCCGGAAGGGTATTCAGGAATTGTTTTAGGAGAACCAGACATTGGATCGAGACGAAATAATTTTTTTCGCAATCTGATGAATGTACCTTCATTTTTATACCACACATGACCCCGTGGAAGATTTTCCGGGGAAAATCGCAAATTTTCCGACACCCCTCTACACATGGGGTGGTTCTCGAATTTTTTTAGGGAGAACTACACATCGGATCGAAACGAAATGAAACATTTCCGCAATCTAATGAATGGACCTTCATTTTGATACCATACATGACCCTGTGGAGAATTTTCCAAAGAAAATCGTAAATTTTCCGACCCCTCTCTGCACATGGGGTTGTTCAAAACCTGTTTGTCGAAGAACTATACATTGGATCGGAACGAAATGAAAATTGTATGCAATCTAATGAATGTACCTTCATATCGATACCACACATGACCCTGTGGAAAATTTTCCAAAGAAAATCGTGAATTTTCCGACCCCCCTCTACTCATGGGGTCGTTCGCGAATTTTTTTAGGGAGAACTACACATCGGATCGAGACGAAATAATTTTTTTTCGCAATCTTATGAATGTACCTTTATATTGATACCACACACAACCCCTTGGAAGATTTTCCGGGGAAAATCGCGAATTTTCCGGCACCCCTCCACACATGGGGTTGTTCAAAACCTGTTTGTCGGAGAACTATACATTGGATCAGAACGAAATGAAAATGTTATGCAATTTAATGAATGTATCTACATATTTATACCACACATGACCCTGTGGAAAATTTTTCAAAGAAAATCGTAAATTTTACGATCCCCTCCTACACATGGGGTCGTTCACGAATCTTTTTAGGGAGAACCACACATTGAATCGGGACAAAATAAAAAATTTCCGCAATCTAATGAATGTACCTTTATATCGATACCACACATGACCCTGTGGAAAATTTTCCAAAGAAAATCGTAAATTTTCCGACCCCCCTCTACACATGGTGTCGTTCGCGAATTTTTTTAAGGAGAACTACACATCGGATCGAGATGAAATAAAAATTCTTCGCAATCTTATGAATGTACCTTCATATTGATACCACACACAACCCCGTGGAAGATTTTCCGGGGAAAATCGAACATTTTCCGGCACCCCTCTACACATGAGGTTGTTCAAAACCTGTTTGTCGGAGAACCATACATTGGATCAGGACGAAATAAGAATTTTATGCAATGTAATGAATGTACCTACATATTGATTCCACACATGACCCTGTGAAAAATTTTCCAAAGATAATCGTAAATTTTTCGACCCCCCTCTACACATGGGGTCGTTCGCGAATTTTTTTAAGGGAGAACTACACATTGGATCGGGATGAAATAAGAAAATTTCGCAATCTAATGAATGTACCTTCATTTTGATACCATACACGACCCTGTGGAAAATTTTCCAAGGGAAATCGTGAATTTTCCGACCCCCCTCTACACATGGGGTCGTTCAAAACCTGTTTGTCGGAGAACTATACATTGGATCGGAACGAAATGAATATTTTCTGCAATCTTATGGATGGACCTTCATTTTGATACCACACACGACCATCTGAAAACTTTTCCGGGGCAAATCGCAAATTTTCCCACGCCCCTCTGCACGGGGGGGTTGTTCAAAACCTGTTTGCCGGAGAACCAGACATCGGATCGGGCTGAGGTTTGAATTTTTAGCAATCGATTGACCGTAGCTTCATTTTGATACCACACACGACCCTGGCAAAAATTTTCCAGGGAAAATCGTAAATTTTCCGGCACCCCTCAGCACATGGGGTTGTTCACGAATTTTTTTAAGGAGAACCACACATTGGATCGGGACGACATAAAAATTTTCCGCAATCTTATGAATGTACCTTCATATTGATACCACACACGCCCCTGTGGAAAATTTTCCAAAGAAAATCGTAAATTTTCCGACCCCCTTCTACACATGGGGTCGTTCGCGAATTTCTTCAGGGAGAACCACACATTGGATTGGGACGAAATAAAAATTTTCCGCAATCAATTGAATGGACCTTCATTTTGATACCATGCACGGCTCTGGGAAAAATTCCGTTCGGAAACGCCGTGTCGGCCGCGCCGTCATTCCTGGTACTAGCCGCGTCGTCGACGCGTCCGATCGGGGGCCGCGTATCATCAAATCATCGAGCGCTCATCAATTCTCTACACGCCGGTGTTCGAATCGTCGCGATCTGACAAGCCGTTCTCTGGCAATCGATTTTCGAACGGCTGGCTCAGTGGCTAAACCCGGGGTTCGAAGCCCGCGCGAGGTAAATCGATAGTGGTGGTGGCGCCGTATGCAAATAACATTGTGTAAACTTCGAACGACGCTTGTCGGCGAACCATTCATCGGATCGTGACGAAATAAGGATTTTATGCAATCAAATGAGTGCACCTTCATATCGATACCACACACGACTGTGTAAAAAAATTTCCAAAGAAAATTGCAAATTTTCCTATATTTTCAAGAATTTCTCCACGGAGAACCATCGCAAATTTACGTCCTAACCTAATCAAACAGACATCCTAAACCAATTTAATCTAAACTAAAAAGAAAATATATAACTTACTTCCAGTCTGACGTATAGCCACTTTGAGAAAAAAACCCGAGTCCCGCAAAACAGTTCTTCGCCTGATGGTGTCTAAACAGTCCATTAGTTATTGGCGTCGACAGCGAGGTCATTTAGCGCCTATTTTCATGTCCGTGTATTTTGCCATAGCTTCTAACGTTTGTGGATGTTTCAAGCATATTGAGGGAGCGGGATAGAAAGAGATAGAAAATTAAGAAAAGATGATTCAAAAGAAAAGAAAAGAAGGCGATAGATGGAGAGAAAAGTGACAAGAAAACGAAATTAAATCAAATTGAAATGTAAGGTACTATACAGTGCTCCCTCCATACGTCCATGATCCTCATACAAAGTTGAAATATCTTTCCGTTGTTTCAAATTCGTACAACCGACCTTTTACAATGTCACATTCCACTTCACGGTCCACATGTGTCGCGAGCTAGCACGTTACTATGTCAGCAGCCACCTTGTTTAACGCCACATGAAGAGCGTCGTTAAACCGCGTTAACTCGCCTCGTAAAACTGACTTCGTAAACGAGACAGTTAACGACATATTCCGGGTAAAATGAAGTCAAACACTCGAAAACGAATTGACACTCGCTTTTTTATTTGAACCATCTTTAATACATGATCCCTGGAACTTCTTTAAGTCGGTCAAAGTAGAATTCATTTCCGTATGTTTTGTTCGACACAAAAATAGAATAATAGCCCAATAGAAGAAGGAAAACAATACAAAAAATCGAAGAGAATGCGTTCCGTTTGTTGATTTTATATTATTCACGGTAAAATACAGAAAGACATGAGAAGAAAAAAATATAAATATGGGATAACGGAGCTTGGGGTTTTTGTGCAAAACATAGATGATTTTTTATCCAGTATTCTATAATATGTATGATGGGTTCATCGTCGCACGGTACTGGTTTACTCTGCACTGTAAGATCTATTGGCGTCGGTGAATGATGAATGAAATGTTGGGATTGATGAGATGAAAAGGTATATTGTGTTTTGTAGAATGGGAATGAGTATAGTCAACCTAAACGACAGAGAGAAAACACGAAAACAACTCTGCCAGGGATCATGGCGGGAATCGAACCCCGGTCTCCTGAATGACGCTCAAGTGTTAACTAGCCAATGGTCCACCTGCCTCGTTTTATATTGTGTGTTGGAGTTATTGATCTTTTCGATAAAACACTATTTATAATACTTGCTGTTCTAGCTAAATACAAACGTAGGCCCATTTTCCCCATTTTCCTACCATTCAATCATAGTTTGTCACTTTCTTGTAACTTAATTCCACAACGTATGTGTGCCATAACGTAAAGAAAACTGATTCTCGAAGAAATTCAATAAAAAAAAACTGCCAACACATCAGTTAATAATGTTCTCGAAAAGTAATTCAATTCAGTTCATTGGAAAACACGTCGACTAGTCGAATAGAATTGTTACTTGCTCGATAATGCAGCACTTATTCCCCCCTCTTCCCGATCACATTACATAATCGAATCGACATGTTGCTAGGATCGATTCGTGTCGCTTCGATATACTCGATCCACTGCCTCGTAGATGTATATAAACTGTTTCGACTCGACACACTGCCTTCTCGATGAACTATAAATTACTGTTTGGAAGGCGGTGCATGGTACATCAAGCAGATTGGATGTGAGAATATGGTCTAGTAGCTCAAGCAATCCTAGCGAGTGACACTAGAACTAGGTAATGCACGGCCACTATCGCATGTTATATGGAATAAAGATCTATCATACTCGATTTCTTGGCTCGGGAAATCATATCAAGATTGTTTTTGATTGTGTTTCTGTTTTATCAACTTTTTGCAATGGTGAAAGCGTTCACATTTGACACCAATCTTCACGTATTTGTATCTTGCAACATTATGTAGATTATATTTGTACGCTATTGATGGAAAGTATAACATTTTTTCTCTTTTAGGTCTATAGATATTCTGAGTAATGATTTTACAAAACATCTAGTAACTACAAGTGTTTATTTTTATTGATATTGATTTTTTTTTAATAATATCGAAATTTGATACAAAATCATTGTTCCCCGGTTAAGGCTAAGTTTGGACGGGGCACCACATTGAAAATTTGAACAAAACAAATCATTGCTATACTGAATTTACAGGTTTAGGTCGAACCAATTGGGTTGTCGCCAACCCCAATAAATCATTTTTAGGTTCAATTAACTTATTCAAAAAATAACTTTATATAGGCCTAATATATACACGTGCTGTCACATTAAGTAGTCGATCAAGCTTCATTAAAATGCGTTCACAAGAAGAAGATTTGACGACATACGCACTAAAACTAGCTCACACTATACGCACTGAAACTAGCTCACACTATACGCACTAAAACTAGCTCACATTATACGCACTCCACGTACAGTGTGGGGCAAAAATAAAAGGTACAAATATCCGTAGAATTTATTTACATTCAAATTTCATTCAAACTTTTCTATAATACCGTAAGTGTACATCTACATTCTATAGACGAGAACTACTGGGTATTAAAAAGAAGAAGAAAAATCTCATAGACCGCACTTTACGATAGCTTTAATCCAAGGTAAACATTTCCAATTTTATTCTCAGATTATCAGAATATTTCCATGTCTATTACCAGGTATAACGCTGTGAACCGATCGTATCTATTCTTATCGGGAAATATTACATACCTGACACAGTTTATAATAATGTTTGTTTGCATTTCTATCACCGAATATAATATCTATCTACCTCTATATAAATTGCATTTCAAACGAATGTTCGTGAGTTAACGAGATATTGCTACTATAAAGTCGGGTTTATATAGTTTCAAATAGCTATGCTTCTTGTTATAATATACCTTTATTATGTATTCATCCAGCCGAAATGACTATGTTAATGGTGCATATTAATAAGACAGTTGGAGTCATTAAAGCTGGAAGTTCGGTTGGAATTGAATTCTACATTAAGGTCCGAGCTTTAATACGGACCTTTATGACGTTGTTATGACGTCATCGGGCAGTTCATGCAAACAAGTAACTTCGTCAAACAGACCGTCGCGAGATTTGTTGGACTTTTATCCACTGTGCACATCATCAACAGTATTTGTGTATTCAATCAGATTCTATAAACATCGGAAAAGAAGTATTTTTTTATACACTAATACATCTATTCAGAAATGCTGACGTGTATTGTATATACTAGTATCCACTAAAGAAGAACAGCGGCTACCAACTAAATGATTGTAAAAACATTGATATTTACATTACTTTGAAACATTTGGCTCCCCTGAAAGATGCAGCTGTGTTTACTATCGTAAATCTTTCTCCAAAAAATCGTGATACCCTGTAAATATCACTAGGCCTACTACGTGAATATAATGTGACATTTGTGTTCGTTGTGTTGGTATACACGATCTTCGTTTTTTCGAGGAGTGAAGTATACCAAAATAGAAACATCCAATGTGCCAGTTTTACTATGTATCATATAACAAGCATTTTAGTACCAACCTATCTATCGAAAAATGCTAAATAATCAATAATAGTCAGGCATGTCAAATATGAACGTATAGCTTGTTAGGTTGGCTATATATAGTCAAACTACCAATACTAAATTCCAGGATACGATATTATTTATTGCCCATCTCCAGATACGACAAGCTAAAAAGAAAAGACCGGGATATTCAATATAATACATTTTGTCGTACATAGCCGGGTTTATTTTGAAAAATAAATAATATTACAGCATATAAAAAAAGAACAGTCACAAAGCAACAGTTTGATTCCCCTTAGACGTATGCAATATGCATCGTCATCTCGATAACAAGAACGATGATGTAAACATTTCCACATGTGATCCATTATCCATGCACATGCGTGAATAGTTGATGAGTGATAAGATACAGTGCCGAGTTATTCGTCTTCTCGGGGGACATATTTTGTGTCTATCTCGGGAGGTAGCATAAAGTCTGTCTTGACGTGAATGTGATGATAGCATATTATATTACAACCGTATATTATTACAATGTGTAGTTACAACTTCGAAGTCTCTCCTCATTATATGTTGCCAAAGTATTCAGTTTATGTCAAGCTGAAAGTGCATATACATCAACACCATATATTAGTATATATATATATATATATATATATATATATATATATATCAAGAGTTGATTAGCATTTCGCTCTAAGAGTAGCCTATAGGGTGAATATTACGTGCAGTTAAAAGGAAAGTATCGTCTCAACGAGGTTACTAACCAGCGGGTTAACACGCCTCGAGAGGGCGTTTCTGTACATACGAAAACAATTACGGCAATCCAACATTTAATTGAAAGATGAACACACACAAAGTCAGATTGTGTGTTATTATTTTTCTGAACTATTACCTCTGAAAATAATTATGTTCACTGATGTGTAGAAAAAAAATCAAATATGCTATCTCTTCGATTTATAGTATGATTTCGTGAAAAAAATTCAAATAATACATCCAAGTTTGAACTATTTCCGTATTCTATATGAAGGAATAAGTTCTTTGACTTTTTGTCCACGTATATCCTTTCAGGTTTTATAATACAATTCAAATATAGCTCGTACAAAAACTAAACTGTCACATTCTGTTTTCACAATTGGCGCCCTAACAGTGTGGCATTTAAAATTAAACTCGTTGCCAAGACGATGGAAGATTCCAGAGAAAGAGAGAGAGAGGGAGAGAAATGTTACTTGACGGCATTTTCTCCGAGGATTACTTCCTGTGCTCAGATAGTTTAGCCGCTCTGCAGTATTGTTTTATTCTGTTGTCTCAAGCTTATGCACTAAATGTGGTTGTCTCACTTGAACGCTCGCGTACGCCCTGCGTGGGATCCTCTTAAACCTGCACACAACAGCTGTGTTGACTTCTGTTCCACTTGTTTTCTTTTCTCTCTGTCTTCCTGTCTTAACAATGATTATGCTTTAATACTTGTGAGTGTTTGCAATGGGAACAATGGTTGAAACATTTAATGCTTACACCTTCTTTATATGTACTGTTTTTAAGTACATCAACAATGGTATGTATTTTTAGTTGTTTCTCGTCTCGCGTCGCGTGGAATGATTAGCGCTAGTTGGTATTGTTTGCACGTGACTGTAGCACCGGCGGAACGAACGAGGTGTGATTGGTGCCGATAAGTATGGAAGTTTGTAGAACATCTGGCAGGGAATTACGTGGCAGTAACATGCGTTGTAACGAGGCTCGAACAGGTTCCTCGTGGACAACATAAAACCATGAATAACATTACTAAATACTATAAACCATAAATAAAATCTGTTTTTAATAACGTCGAAATCTTGATTTACGATCAATGTTTCCCAGTTATGAGTTAGTGAGGTCGTTTAGAAGCGACACGTCTTGGTTGTGTCAAGACCTCGAGGCGGTCTTGTCACCAACATAATGTTTTATACATAGACTATTTCAGACTTACATGAATAACATGAATGATAGTAATATGAATTGCACCCAATACAAAATTATATTTAGTTCTCTGCACAGTACAAAAGTAGGTCCACAATTGCCAGACTAAAATAACAATTCAAAGTATAACGCCAAAGCATAAAATCTTGTTTGTGAAAACGATATGCTTTGAGGAAAATTGATGTACAAAAGTACTAAATATAACGCTTTCAAAATATTTACACATTCGTCAGCTTGACGTTAAACACACAAATTAATTGCTTCAGATTAGAATATGTAATTGCTGTAAACTCGTGCACAATAAACTCATTCTTCTTTATTTGTGTTGGTATTTAAAATTGAGCTGCATTGTGTACTTATATAGTAGTTTTTACTACATACGTGAATTGCATATCTATTGCGGGGTAATTAGAACATGTTCAGTCCAGAACAGCGGTAAAATATAAAACTAATTTGAATATTTAGACGACATTAAGAATAATACGATGTATGAAGTGCAGTACTCTCGAAGAGGGATAACCTCCACCTGGAAAACACGGAATTCAGGAAACTTGAAAGTCAGGGAAAACTCAGGCAATTTGGCACATGAATAAAAATCCTGGAAGAATAAGAGAACATTGGGTACAATATTTAATATAATAGTTTTTTCAATAAAGTTTTAGTTTTTTTAAATCCTATATCTTATCACAACATCTTATCATGAAATATAATCAACGCATCGTACCTGGAATTTAGTAAGAATAGACCTGGAAAATCTGGGGGAAATATCAGGTAATTACAACCTCATCAATAAGTAGGAACTCTGTAATGATTTCAAGTCAATAATTCCTCATTTGTGATTCAATTCACATTGTTCGAACTCCAAAACAATTGTGATATCTGTATTGAACTATCTCTAAATAGTTTGGTCCTCATTGACTGAACAATACTGCTCTCCTGGAAGCTCCTGGACTTTGAGAGGCACACATCACATCACCAGAGCTATTACAACAATACGTTCTTCGGCGAAGAGGATTAATTTCTTGAGAGGTTTATGAATGTTGTAAACTCATGTCTTTATTGTTTCTTACGAGGGTAAGTGTAGAGTACCCAGAAGGGTGCTTAGTTGACGTGATTTCAGCGTATCTAGCTGGGCCCTATGAACCACATCGAGTCGAGATTCGCTAAGTGCGGTCATATAGAACAGGGCCTCCAAACTACGACATGGTTTATTCTGATTACATTGTACAATTTACAATGTGAGTGAATAATACAAAATAATAATCAGATGATTTTATTTAACGACCAATTGAGAAACAAGAACTGACATTAAATTGAACATTTTAATTATAATTAATGGTATGAGATTTATCTTTTTTTTTAACAACATCGAAATCGAACAACATCGAACAACAAATGAAATTTTGCGTGAAGTTGAATTACATTTTGATACACATTTCATGGAAATTTTCAGCTTGATCGGGTCAGCCATTTTGAAGAAAAAACATAAAATGTGCTAAATTGGTACCACTCGAAGCAGTTTTTACCCATTTTTACCCATACTATCACTGCTCGTCTACAACGCATATATGGCGTTTTCCTAGTTATGAATAATGAGATTCATGTAGCTCCCACAAGATCGCGTTGTACTAATGTTGGCCCTTCTGGGACTATTGGTGGAGTTATCAATGCGACCCTTATAGAGTAAAGAGTTTGGTGCCCCCTGGTTTAGAATATATAAGTTTGAGTAGCTTAGGTAATATTCTGGCGCTGATGTAAAGTGTTTAGAAGGCAAATGGCGGTGATTTTGTTTTAGTCGCTTCTGGACCGAAACACCAAGTCGCGTATTCGAACCATGTCCTGCAGTACGTGTGCGGAATGATTAGCGTCAGCCAAGAGTTATTAGGGGAATAAACCACAACTAGCGAGTGACGTCATCTTTTTATTTGACTTTGTTTTTGTTTTTTATGTGGATGAGATAGGTTTAGTGTTCGGGGATAACGAGTGCGAGCATAGTACATGTAGATAAGTATAGATATAAGTATAGATAAGTATAGATAAGTATGTAATGGCTGATTTTACTTGGTTTTAATGCTTCATGTTATATGATTTTTACTGCACCCCCATGAATAGAAAATTCCATGTAATCATGTAAACCAACGCATTGGTTTTCAATTATCGCTAAGTGCATGTGCCGGTAAGGGGGTGCCTATTAAAATAGAGAAATTCACCTTCACTAATTTTTTTCCATGTTCAAAAACCAGTGTAATTGAATGAAAAGTTCACATCTCCAAGACAATTTTAGGCTCTTAAATTAATATGACATTCCATTCCAGTGAATTCAATCAGTTTTAAGATAATACGTCAATGAATAAGAAGAATGTGATGAAATTCATTGACGTATTATCTCAAAACTGTTTGAATCCCTCAAAAATAGAATGTCATTTTAATCAAAGAGCATACAAATATCTTGGAGATGTGGACTTTTCATTCAATCACACTGATTCTTGAAAATGTAAAAAAATAGTAACGATAAATTTTTCGATTTATGTAGTTGAAAGATCTCAACGATCCCACATGTCCACGATGAAACCCACGTGTACAACAAAGAGAAATGATGACTCGCAGCCTCTCTCTCTAGTCGTGAAAAAAACGTTTTAATCCGCTACCACAAAACAGTATTCCAAAACTTGTTATTTGAATTAAATTTGATTATTTCGAGAATCAATTTTGCTACCGCAAGCAAAAAGCAAGTAATTCAGTAGTTAAATTAAGGTTCGCCCATCCATTATAATCCCATTGCACGAATCAAATGCTCTTCCTGTTAACATTTGTTTGCTTTCGAAATGAGAATTTCAGACGAATATTAATTCACTGATGTTAATTATCTCGAGCGTATGTTTTGTTAATGCAACGCGAAGATAAATGTATGTGTATGCAAAATACGTTTTCTGATCACAATATGTAATTATTAGATTACACGTGAATGGTGCTTAATCATCGTCAACATCAGAGTACTGGTTTATACGAACTGTGTGGTGAAAGGCAGGCGGGGAAGTTGGAAATCTGAAGTATAATAGAACGTCAGTAATTATTGTATAATTAGTATTCTCGCCCTTGTAATCCACTGGCATGTTGGTTGTTGGCCTCGGATTAGAGCTATCGTATCGATAGATCTGGGCAAAACAGCTTTCCATAGCTGTGTAACCAACAATATATTGAAAACGAACAATGTACTGCCCAGCGGTACAAATTATATCATTTCCCCATTGCAATACGCAGTTTTCCGGTTCTGCGAATAGCACTCCGCCGACATAAGCAAGAAATGCGAGAAAAGCGAGTATTGTGTTAGGGCCTAACGACGCCTCCCGGTCCCATGGAGCAAGCGCCTTACCACTGAGCTACCTGTGCGGGTAACCCTAATTGTTTGTGTTTCCTCCAGCTCCGCTTTAATATGCTTGTTAAACTACTGTCGTATAACGGTGGTGCGAACATGAACGCTTTGAGAGCACACATTTCACGAGTTCGCCAGTTAGGCGTGCAAAAGAGGCGTAATTACTTCGTTCTTGAGTGTGGGTTACGTTTGAACATCATTTACTGCGCCAGTCGGGTAGTAAAGCAGAGTATTATTATAACAGCATGCCATAAAGTGGCAGCTTTAATAAAGATTTAAATAAATGTTGATTAAATTAAAGAAAAATTAAATGAGAAAACATTATTCCGATTAAATTATGGATAATAATAGAGGCAGTCCTGAATTTCGGGAAAATTATATTCAAATGAATACAAATTCATTGCGATAATTGATTGATTAAAAATAGGTAGGCCTATTGTGACAGTTAAAACAGTGAAAATGGTGTCAAGATTTCCGTTGTACACGTGACCGTGCCACGTGACTTGTGAATATGATGGAGGCGCCGGGTTCGAACGGCAGGGTGAATGAACTGTACTAAAACCCAACTGTAAGCGTATATTTGAAAACAAACTGTACTAAAAACCAACTTTCCTAAAGCTTGACTGTTACCAAAACTAACCCCGATACCCCCCGATAATGCCACAAAACTATACAGAACTAAGTTAGATGAGGAACCATATTGAAAAAAAGTTTGAAGTTGATAGCTGTAGCCGTTTGACCTGTGGAGAACCGACAAAAAGACATGAAAGAAAAAAAGAACAAAACGAGAACACCAATTTTGTTCAGTATGTCAAATTGAATCTTCGTTAAAGCTCGTCTAATTAGGTTAGGATGCTTGTTTGGTTATGTTTGTTAGTTTAGGTTAGTTCATGGATTATTTTATTCATCTTAATTCATTTTCCTCATTATTTAATTCTTGCATTTGTTTTACATAACATAAATACATAACAATAACAACACAAG
This sequence comes from Brachyptera putata, assembly GCA_907164805.1. Classification (NCBI taxonomy): domain Eukaryota; kingdom Metazoa; phylum Arthropoda; class Insecta; order Plecoptera; family Taeniopterygidae; genus Brachyptera; species Brachyptera putata. The sequence goes on from OU015464.1 coordinate 1,266,447, forward strand.
AAGCCCATGTTGGGAAGAGATTCTCTATGTATGGGCTGAATTTTTAAAATTAACAATTTTATCCAAGATGGCAGAAAAAAGAATTTAAATTATAGTGAAGAATTATATATCATTGTATATTTGGGAAACAAATATTTGGAGGTGTTGATATAGGAGGTAGATATATGAACATGGGAGATGGTGACATTGATTGATGAGGTTCATTGAATTAGTTAGTTTGGGTTATTTAGGTTTGTTTAGGCTCAACAACAACAACAACATCCGCATGTGATGACAGACCCAACATTATCTCTCTTTCTAATCTAGTTACATTCCCTTCCGTGTTTTCTTGTATTTCTCTCACAGCTCTTCATATTGTTGTTTTCCTTATAAATAACCCCCTCCCAAGGGTGGTGGTCTTCCTCCCCTCGCCGCGTACCACCCTCGCGTTGCGTCCTTCTGAGCGTGGACAACAGTCGTAAAAACAACGCCCCTTCGCTTGAGATACTTCGTCGTCCTCTTCCCTCGGTCTTCGGGCTAATCACTGCCCCCCCTCTATCCTTGTCTCTCTCTCTAACTGTTGACAAAACAATCACCATAATATACACTAATGTTATTTATTCATGATATGAGGCGCATTTCAGTCACGCCATCAAAACATAATAATATATATTACTCCCCTTTCGCACCCTCTCTTCTCTCTCTCTCTCTCTCTCTCGCACAATTGTGGCCCACGAAACAATTGAATCGTAATTGATTTCGTGGTTCCTTGAGTCACCGATAAGTGTATATAGATGATAAAACAAGGGTCGTTGATTTTAATGGTTCGGTGACAATTCAATTACTGTAGAGGTAATCACATCCGGCCGTTACTCCCACACAACACGCATTGAGGGTTGCGTTGGTTCGCCGTGCAACGCAACCCTCAATGCATCGTGCTCCCACCTGATGAAAAATGGTTGATTTTCAAGCAATATTTTATTTATATCAACTTCGAAATCTTGGTGTACAATCGTTGTTTCCCATGCAATTAAGGCTAAAGCAGGGTTTCCAGTTCCGATTTTTTCTTGTCGTAAGACACGATTTTCCCAACTGGCCAATCACAAGTCAGTATTCACTTAAAAACATGGCGGTTCACGACACCGTTTCTGTGTCGTGATTATTGACTCAACTCCAACTTTTGTCGGCCGAAATTACGATTTTACCGGAAGTTACTCTGCGATTGCGATTCATCTTCTTCCGGTTGTTCGACCTCTCGTCTCGGTTCAACTTCTAACAATACAAAGTACAGCAAAGGAAATGAAGATTTTCCAGAGGACGAGACCCCATTCTGTAGAGAGTGGTTTGGGGCCATACCTTAACAGTATCGGGTTAGATGGGGACACTTGAGTACGCCAAGTTGCAACTGGCATTGTACCTGTGGAGCGCGAACAAAGAAAGTGTACGTTTTCGAGTTCGGTGAAATCGATTATTCGCTTCTCTCATCCAATTATAATTTAACATCATTTATAAAATGTAATACAATTTGATTTGTGCTGACGATTGCAACATTACGTACATTCATTAATACATAGTCCGACAACATCACAAATCACGGCCGTGGGTTTACTTTTTAAATGTTTTCCTATACTGCTCCGCCTTGTCATTTTTCAAATATCCATTTTTATCTATTTTTTCTCTCCAGTATTCATTTGTAATTCCCGCCCTGGCCCTTTTCTCCCAGTACACCGCTGGTTATGAGTCCACATCAGATATTCGCTTTTCCCTCGACCTTTTTGCAATCTCTCGAACCATATGCCGTGTTTGCCTTCTCTGTTCGAGTTGATTTCATGCCTAGTTGGTCGCATTCTGTCATTCTAATTCAGCGTACCGTTTTAACTGACAACCGTGCATTAGGAAAATTGCGTATTTTCCACATTGAGTCTGTATGATGCTATACTATCAGTTTAATGACTGTACTGAGTAGTACTTTGATGACGCAGCACTGACTGTGATCATTATGCAGGTTGGGGCCCTTATTCTGTAACTGTAAACGAAATGAAAGCGTGGAGAAAGAGTCAGAGCTCATTTTGATATACCATGTTAAAGTATACGGAATCGTCGTAACAAATCTAAAATGGGTTACTTTCATTTCGTTTTAGTTACAGAATAACGGTCCTTATTCTGTAACTGTAAACGAAATGGATGCGTGACGAAAGTGAAACTTTTGAACGGTATGAGATATCAAAATTTTTATACGGTGGAAACACAGATATTTTCAGTATCTTCAATGTGGTAAACATTGACCACAGAGATACGCAAGACTTCCCACGTAAGCTACTTCGCGAGATCCAAAACCCTTGCATTATTACCTGACGTTACTCCAATGGTCGCTACACATTCCTAGAGCGCTGCTAGCAGTCACGTTGAAGACTTGACTGACAAGCATCCATCTAACCGCCGACTGAAGCACAATCGCCGTTTCGATTCTGAGCGCTCTTCATTTCCAGTGTCAACATAACATATAAACGATCGCAGTGACTTTCTATTTCAACATATTGTAGTGAAACTACTTCACTCCATTCAGAGAAGTGTGTTCTAAAATACTGTCGAACGGCACCCGATGGTAGAAAATATAGACTTACTTTTATCTTTTCGCCCTTGTTATTGTAAAATCTAACTCATTATCATTTTCGACAAATATTGTCTGCGTCATTATAATGTATTTGTTAATTTTGAAGTTCGCACGGTTCGAGTTTTATAATCATTTACATCTGAAACAAGCGGGAACTTTTCGCCCTACGAAGACAGGTGATGTCCACCGTGGTAATATATCATCACATCCATCGGGGAACAATGATTTCACATCAAATTCTGCGTTATCAATAAAAACAAAAATAATTTCCATCGATATCAGCGTATATTCATCTCATCCCATTGATAGCTGACAGGGCATTACGAAGAGTCAAGTGTTCCATCCTTGACATGAAAACGAATTATACTTTTTTCCAGTCGAGCCTTTGTAAGCGGATAATACATGATATATAACACAAGTGGATTGAGTTGTGAAAAATGATATATTCTCTCACTCTTGTACGTGACGTCGAGATAATGAGCGACTCTATAGACCTATAATTTGTGGAATAGCAGTTTCCATAGAAAAGTGAAGAGCTCGGCTAAAATAATAACAAAGTTTCTCAATTAACATGATGAGGGGCGGTGTAGGGGGGGTGGGAGGGGGGGATTCTATTCGAGTGCAGTAAACTGCTCTGAACCTCGGTTGTGCTGTCGTCCGCATTACGCCTGGATGTATGCATTGATCAGTACATGTATGTTACGCAGGTTGCCTGCGTGTCGGCAATGTGTTAAATGGCCAATACGTGTTTTTTTTTTGGATTCTGAAAACAGCTGTTCTCGTGCTAGTGCCCTATTTCTTTGATGAGAGTAATTATATTCCTTTATTAGTAGAATGTAAAGCTTTTGAGGGTAATGTTTTTGTTAGTCTAGGTTCTGATTACATTCTCTGATTTTCTTTTTTGATTTTCATTCCGTAGATAAAACTGATAATAGAGTATTAAATTTCACACGTAACAACAACCCATTGCTCGGTTGTTACCAGTTATAACTTAGCTGTTACCCAGTACCTTTACAGAATATAGGGTGTAGTCTTTCAGATTTAATACTGAAAATTTAGAAAATATATGTTTAAAATTTAGATTTTGTAATTTTAATGAAATTCGAAATGAAAATTGACCAGTAATAAGTGATGTGTTACAAACACTTCATCAATGAATAAAAGCAGAATTCTGACCTAAATGTACGACACAATCTATAGCGTTTTCCCGTAGGGAATGTGAAAAATGTTTATATAGATATATATATATATATTTTTTATTATTGAATGGAAAATAAACAGTGATCTGTATTTCGTCGTACCAGTGAATTTCAAACAATATTTTATTCAAATATCACGATTACCAAACTCCGATAAGACACGGCGCCTCCACCAAAAACAAATTGTCGACTGATGAAATGAAATGTAACCTTCATGCCGGATATCAAGCGAGGAGGTAAATGTGAAAGAGATGCTCAATTATATCAGAAAAGAGAACCAAAGCGATAAATAATCAAAAAATAGATGATTGAAGATTTTCATTTCAAATCGGACTATGTATGTTTAGAGCTTGTTTTCCCACCAGGTTAATCTTATGGGGGTTTTGATATTATGTGACGGTGTTTCTCATAAATGGTCGAAACGATTTGGCCCAGAAACTATAAAGTTCCAACTTGGGTAAGTCCGCGTGGCCAGAAAAAGTTTCATGTAAATCAGTCAAACCGTGCGACCTGTTGCATACAACAAAAAGAGACAGACAAAGCTCTGTAAGAGTGGAAGTCGTCGCTGTCGCTCATCTAATATTTTTTTTCATTAACATCGAACTCCGTCGAATTTTCCAAAGAAAATCAAAAATTTTCCGGCCCCCGATCTGCGGGGGGTTGTTCAAAAACTGCTTGGTGGAGAACCAAACATTGGATCAAGCTGAAATTTCATTTTTCGCAATCAATTGAATGTACCTTCATATTGATACCACACACGGCTCTGTGAAAAATTTTCCGAAGAAAATCATAGATTTTCCGACACCCGATCTGCGGGAGGTTGTTCAAAAACTGTTTGACAGAGAACCAAACATTGGATCGGGCTGGACTTGGAATTTTTCGCAATCAATTGAATGTACCTTCATTTTGATACCACACACGGTTCTGTGGAAAAACTTCCAAGGAAAACCAAAAATTTTCCCATACCCTTGTGCGGGAGGGGTTTTTCAAGAATTTTTTGCTGGAGAACCAGACATTGGATCGGGCCGAAATTAAAATTTTTCGCAATCAATTGAATTTATCTTCATTTTGATATCACACACGGCTCTGTGCAAAATTTTCCAGAGAAAATCGTAAATTTTCCTACACTCGATCTGCGGGGGGATGTTCAAAACCTGTTTGCCGGAGAACCAAACATTGGATCGGCTTGAAATTGTAATTTTTAGCAATCAATTGAATGTACTTTCATATTGATACCACACACGGCTCTGTGCAAAATTTTCCAAAGAAAATCGTAAATTTTCCGACACCCGATCTGCGGGGAGGTGTTCAAAACCTGTTTGGCGGACAACCAAACATCGGATCGGGCTGAAATTAACATTTTTCGCAATCAATTGAATGTACCTTCAGGTTGATACTCACACGGCTTCGAAAAAAAATTTCCAAAGAAAAACATAAATTTTTCGACACACGATCTGCGGGGGTTGTTCAAAAACTGTTTGACGGAGAACCAAACATTGGATCGGGCTGAAGTTGAAATTTTTCGCAATCAATTGAATGTACCTTCATTTTGATATTACACACGGCTTCGACAAAAATTTTCCAAAGAAAATCATAAATTTTCCAAACCCCTCTGCGGGATGGGGTTTTCAAGACTTTTTTCCGGAGAACCAGACATTGGATCGAGACGAAATTGAGATTTTATGCAATCAATTGAATGTACCTTCATTTCGATACCACACACAAGTCTGTGAAAAATTTTCCATGGAAAATCATAAATTTTCCGACACCCGTTCTGCGGGGGGTTGTTCAAAACCTCTTTGACGCAGAACCAATCATTGGATCGGGCTGAAATTAACATTTTTCGCAATCAATTGAATGTACCTTCATTTTGATACCACACACGGTTCTGTGAAAAAATTTCCGAGGATAACCAAAAATTTTCCCATACCCTTGTGCGAGAGGGGTTTTTCAAGAATTTTTTGCTGGAGAACCAGACATTGGATCGCGCCGAAATTGAAATTTTTCGCAATCAATTGAATTTATCTTCATTTTGATACCACACACGGCTCTGTGAAAAATTTTCCAAAGAAAATCGTGAATTTTCCTACACTCGATCTGCGGGGGAATGTTCAAAACCTGTTTGCTGGAGAACCAAACATTGGATCGAGCTGAAATTAACATTTTTCGCAATCAATTGAATGTACCTTCATATTTATTTCACACACGGCTCTGTGAAAAATTTTCCAAAGAAAGTCGTAAATTTTCCTACACTCGATCTGCGGGGGAATGTTCAAAACCTGTTTGCTGGAGAACCAAACATTGGATCGAGCTGAAATTAACATTTTCCGCAATCAATTGAATGTACCTTCATATTTATTCCACACACGGCTCTGTGAAAAATTTTCCAAAGAAAGTCGTAAATTTTCCTACACTCGATCTGCGGGGAAATGTTCAAAACCTGTTTGCCGGAGAACCGAACATTGGATCGGGTTGGAATCAGAATTTTTAGCAATCAATTGAATGTACTTTCATATTGATACCACACACGGCTCTGTGCAAAATTTTCCAAAGAAAATCGTAAATTTTCCGACACCCGATCTGCGGGGGGGTGTTCAAAACCTGTTTGGCGGACAACCAAACATTGGATCGGGCTGAATTAACATTTTTCGCAATCAATTGAATGTACCTTCATATTGATACCATACACGGCTCTGTGCAAAATTTTCCGAAGAAAATCGTAAAATTTCCGACACCCGATCTGCGGAGGGTTGTTCAAAACCTGTCTGGCGGAGAACTACACATTGTATCGGGCTGAAATTAACATTCTTCGCAATCAATGGAATGTACCTCCATTTTGATACCACACACGGTTCTGTGAAAAAATTTCCAAGGATAACCAAAAATTTTCCCATGCCCTTGTGCGGGAGGGGTTTTTCAAGAATTTTTTGCTGGAGAACCAGACATTGGATCGGGCCGAAATTGAACTTTTTCGCAATCAATTGAATTTATCTTCATTTTGATACCACACACGGCTCTGTGAAAAATTTTCCAAAGAAAATCGTAAATTTTCCTACACTCGATCTGCGGGGGAATGTTCAGAACCTGTTTGCTGGAGAACCAAACATTGGATCGATCTGAAATTAACATTTTCCGCAATCAATTGGATGTACCTTCATATTTATTTCACACACGGCTCTGTGAAAAATTTTCCAAAGAAAGTCGTAAATTTTCCTACACTCGATCTGCGGGGGAATGTTCAAAACCTGTTTGCCGGAGAACCAAACATTGGATCGGCTTGAAATTATAATTTTTAGCAATCAATTGAATGTACTTTCATATTGATACCACACACGGCTCTGTGCAAAATTTTCCAAAGAAAATCGTAAATTTTCCGACACCCGATCTGCGGGGAGTTGTTCAAAACCTGTTTGGCGGAGAATCAAACATTGGATCGGGCTATAATTAACATTTTTCGCAATCAATTGAATGTACCTTCATATTGATACCATACACGGCTCTGTGCAAAATTTTCCGAAGAAAATCGTAAAATTTCCGACACCCGATCTGCGGAGGGTTGTTCAAAACCTGTCTGGCGGAGAACTACACATTGGATCGGGCTGAAATTAACATTCTCCGCAATCAATTGAATGTACCTTCATTTTGATACCACACACGGTTCTGTGAAAAAAATTCCAAGGATAACCAAAAATTTTCTCATATCCTTGTGCGGGAGGGGTTTTTCAAGAATTTTTTGCTGGAGAACCAGACATCGGATCGGGCCGAAATTGAAATTTTTCGCAATCAATTGAATTTATCTTCATTTTGATACCACACACGGCTCTGTGAAAAATTTTCCAAAGAAAATCGTAAATTTTCCTACACTCGATCTGCGGGGGAATGTTCAAAACCTGTTTGCCGGAGAACCAAACATTGGATCGGCTTGAAATTATAATTTTTAGCAATCAATTGAATGTACTTTCATATTGATACCACACACGGCTCTGTGCAGAATTTTCCAAAGAAAATCGTAAATTTTCCGACACCCGATCTGCGGGGGGGTGTTCAAAACCTGTTAGCCGGAGAACCAAACATTGGATCGGGCTGAAATTAACATTTTTCGCAATCAATTGAATGTACCTTCAGGTTGATTTTACACACGGCTTCGACAAAAAATTTCCAAAGAAAAACGTAAATTTTTCGACACACGATCTGCGGGGGGTTGTTCAAAAACTGTTTGACGGAGAACCAGACATTGGATCAGGCTGAAGTTGAAATTTTTCGCAATCAATTGAATGTACCTTCATTTTGATATTACACAAGGCTTCGACAAAAATTTTCCAAAGAAAATCATAAATTTTCCAAACCCCTCTGCGGGATGGGGTTTTCAAGACTTTTTTTCCGAAGAACCAGACATCGGATCGAGACGAAATTAGGATTTTATGCAATCAATTGAATGTACCTTCATTTCGATACCACACACGAGTCTGTGAACAATTTTCCATGGAAAATCATAAATTTTCCGACACCCGATCTGCGGGGGGTTGTTCAAAACCTCTTTGACGGAGAACCGAACATTGGATCGGGCTGAAATTAACATTTTCCGCAATCAATTGAATGTACCTCGATATTGATACCACACACGGCTCTGTGAAAAAATTTCCAAAGAAAATCGTAAATTTTCCTACACTCGATCTGCGAGGGAATGTTCAAAACCTGTTTGCCGGAGAATCAAACATTGGATCGGGCTGAAATTAACATTTTCCGCAATCAATTGAATGTACCATCATGATTATTTCACACACGGCTCTGTGAAAAATTTTCCAAAGAAAATCGTAAATTTTCCCACACTCGATCTGCGGGGGAATGTTCAAAACCTGTTTGCCGGAGAACCAAACATTGGATCGGGTTGAAATTAAAATTTTTATCAATCAATTGAATGTACTTTTATATTGATACCACACACGGCTCTGTGAAAATTTTTCAAAGAAAATCGTAAATTTTCCGACACCCGATCTGCGGGGAGTTGATCAAAACCTGTTTGGCGGAGAACCAAACATTGGATCGGGCTGAAATTAACATTTTTCGCAATCAATTGAATGTACCTTCATATTGATACCATACACGGCTCTGTGCAAAATTTTCCGAAGAAAATCGTAAAATTTCCGACACCCGATCTGCGGAGGGTTGTTCAAAACCTGTCTGGCGGAGAACCACACATTGGATCGGGCTGAAATTAACATTCTTCGCAATCAATTGAATGTACCTTCATTTTGATACCACACACGGTTCTGTGAAAAAATTTCCAAGGATAACCAAAAATTTTCCCATTCCCTTGTGCGGGAGGGGTTTTTCAAGAATTTTTTGCTGGAGAACCAGACATTGGATCGGGCCGAAATTGAAATTTTTCGCATTCAATTGAATTTATCTTCATTTTGATACCACACACGGCTCTGTGAAAAATTTTCCAAAGAAAATCGTAAATTTTCCTATACTCGATCTGCGGGGGAATGTTCAAAACCTGTTTGCCGGAGAACCAAACATTGGATCGGCTTGAAATTATAATTTTTAGCAATCAATTGAATGTACTTTCATATTGATACCACACACGGCTCTGTGCAAAATTTTCCAAAGAAAATCGTAAATTTTCCGACACCCGATCTGCGGGGGGGTGTTCAAAACCTGTTTGGCGGACAACCAAACATTGGATCGGGCTGAAATTAACATTTTTCGCAATCAATTGAATGTACCTTCAGGTTGATACTACACACGGCTTCGACAAAAAATTTTCAAAGAAAAACTTAAATTTTTCGACACACGATCTGCGGGGGGTTGTTCAAAAACTGTTTGACGGAGAACCAAACATTGGATCGGGCTGAAGTTGAAATTTTTCGCAATCAATTGAATGTACCTTCATTTTGATATTACACACGGCTTCGACAAAAATTTTCCAAAAAAAATCATGAATTTTTCAAACCCCTCTGCGGGATGGGGTTTTCAAGACTTTTTTTCCGAAGAACCAGATATTGGATCGACACGAAATTAAGATTTTATGCAATCAATTGAATGTACCTTCATTTCGATACCACACACAAGTCTGTGAAAAATTTTCCATGGAAAATCATACATTTTCCGACACCCGATCTGCGGGGGGTTGTTCAAAACCTCTTTGACGGAGAACCAAACATTGGATCGGGCTGAAATTAACATTTTTCGCAATCAATTGAATGTACCTCAATATTGATACCACACACGGCTCTGTGAAAAAATTTCCAAAGAAAATCGTAAATTTTCCTACACTCGATCTGCGAGGGAATGTTCAAAACCTGTTTGCCGGAGAATCAAACATTGGATCGGGCTGAAATTAACATTTTCCGCAATCAATTGAATGTACCATCATATTTATTTCACACACGGCTCTGTGAAAAAATTTTCAAAGAAAATCGTAAATTTTCCCACACTCGGTCTGCGGGGGAATGTTCAAAACCTGTTTGCCGGAGAACCAAACATTGGATCGGGGGGTTGGAATCAGAATTTTTATCAATCAATTGAATGTACTTTCATATTGATACCACACACGGCTCTGTGCAGAATTTTCCAAAGAAAATCGTAAATTTTCCGACACCCGATCTGCGGGGGGGTGTTCAAAACCTGTTTGGCGGACAACCAAACATTGGATCGGGCTAAAATTAACATTTTTCGCAATCAATTGAATGTACCTTCATATTGATACCATACACGGCTCTGTGCAAAATTTTCCGAAGAAAATCGTGAAATTTCCGACACCCGATCTGCGGAGGGTTGTTCAAAACCTGTCTGGCGGAGAACTTCACATTGGATCGGGTTGAAATTAACATTCTTCGCAATCAATTGAATGTACCTTCATTTTGATACCACACACGGTTCTGTGAAAAAATTTCCAAGGATAACCAAAAATTTTCCCATACCCTTGTGCGGGAGGGGTTATTCAAGAATTTTTTGCTGGAGAACCAGACATCGGATCGGGCCGAAATTGAAATTTTTCGCAATCAATTGAATTTATCTTCATTTTGATACCACACATGGCTCTGTGAAAAATTTTCCAAAGAAAATCGTAAATTTTCCTACACTCGATCTGCGGGGGAATGTTCAAAACCTGTTTGCTGGAGAACCAAACATTGGATCGAGCTGAAATTAACATTTTCCGCAATCAATTGAATGTACCTTCATATTGATACCACACACGGCTCTGTGAAAAATTTTCCAAAGAAAATCGTAAATTTTCCGACACCCGATCTGGGGGGGGTTGTTCAAAACCTGTTTGGCAGAGAACCAAACATCGGATCGGGCTGAAATTAACATTTTTCGCAATCAATTGAATGTACCTTCAGGTTGATACCACACACGGCTTCGGCAAAAAAGTTTGACCTCTTTTGTTTTTTTGGTTTTTCCCACGTACTAGTACCCGTATGTCAAAAATAAATCGACAATCTTCGATCGGCGATTGCTGGAGAACCCACGATGCGATCGAGCTGATTGTTCGATTTTCTGAAAGCTAGCGATCGCCTGAGCATTTTGATGCTACTCACGGCTTCGAAAAAATAATTCCAAAGAAAATCATAAATTTTCCGAGTGGGTTTTCAAGTATTTTTTTTTGAAGAACCAGACATTGGATCGGGCCAAAATTAGAATTTTTCGTGATCGATTGGATGTACCTTCATTTTGATACCTTACACGACTCTGTGAAAAATTTTCCAAAGAAAATCGTAGTTTTCCCACACCCCTCTGTTGGGAGGGGGTGTTCAAGAATTTTTTCACGTCAAACCAGACATTGGATCGGGACGAAATGAGAATTTACCGCAATCCTATGAATGTACCTTCATGTCGATACCTCACACGGCTCTGTGAAAAATATTCCAGAGAAAATCGTAAATTTTCCGACACCCGATATGCAGGGGGTTGTTCAAAACATGTTTGCCAGAGAACCATACATTGGATCGGGCTGAAATCAGACTTTTTCGCAATCGATTGAATGTACCTTCATTTCGATACCACACACGGCTCTGTGAAAAACTGTCAGATAAAGGGTAACTGGACTTGGTAATATCAGGCCTTAGTCATCTAATAATAGTCCCACAAACACGCTACACTTGGGGCTACGCGGGTTAATGAAAATATGTTTTTATTCCATATTGTTCATGTCATAAAAACTTCTAATAATAAAATACAACATTATCGAAACATGTATCTTCAACTCATCTCGGCTCTCTCGAACTGCCTGAAAGTTATTCTTGTTAATTGTGCTTCTGGTTTCGCCGGTAGGAAGTTTTCATCTCTGTGTGTCTAACTTTTCCGGAATCACCTGATCTTTTCGACAAGATTTACAGACTTCGTTATCAGGCTGCCGGCTCTTTCGACGCTTAATTTATTGCCTATCTGTTTTTCTCGACCGTCGAATACATTGGATTGCTACTGCAGGATTCCTACCTGCCATTATTTATTGTGGAACTTTATTACCTTGTTATTTCACAAGTTATTACAGTACAAAATAACATAATTAATAATGTTGTGAAGATGACATGTAAGATAACATGAGGATTAGATGATATATAACTGAATTATAGGGTACTCAATCCATGGCAAGACTGACACTGTCATTATAATAGTAACTAGGAAAACGCCATATATGCGTTGTTAGACGAGCGAATAGTAATAGCATGGGTAAAAATGGGTAAAAACTGCTCCGAGTGGTACCAATTTACAACATTTTATGTTGTTTTTTTCAAAATGACTGACCCGATAAAGCTGAAATTTTTTAGAAATGTGTATCAAAATGATGAGATCGCCCTTGTGGTGCCCCGTCCAAACGATCCTACCTTTCATCCTTAGCATTAATTGAGACACCATGATTTAGTATCAAGTTTCGATCGTATTAAAAAAAAAAAAAAAACATATCCACAATATTCTCGTACCCTTTGACCTGTTAAATACCGCTGAGGCTGCGCTGAATATGCAGGGGGGGTGGGGGGGCTGCTTGAGACATGCATCTCGAGACATGAAAAGAAACGCGCGTCATCAATAACAACCCTCTGACGTCACGATAATGATCTCAGAAAGTCACGGCCAACTGGATGTACAAGCTTGTTCGTTGATTAGTTGCTAACATAATTATGTGATGAATCATTGTTTACATGAGACAAGAGGTGGAAGAAGAGTTATAAAATGTTGCAAATTGTAACTTAATAATGCTTGTCGTAAAAATAATTTATATGTATAAAAGTTGAGATTGTCGACGATGGGCCGGAGGGGCAGTTCAGGACGGCAGATACTAATTATTTTAGACAGAATAGGCTGTTTTTAAACATTAAAACAATAATGAACTGTAAGAAGACAAGAGGATTTGTCCGTGGTTCAGAAATGAAGACAGACGTCAAAAATAACTTCTGGTACTCCGTCCGAACGATCCTACCTAATCATCCTTAAAACATACTTGAATCATTCTTAATCCTTGAGCCTTTTAAATCAAAGCCTTTGTGTCAAGTTTTTGATGCTGATAAAAAGACATTATCCATCCCAAGTCGTTTGATATAGGTTATATATGTGAACGTTTGTGTCAAATCATAGAAATGTGGCCACACTAGGACTTGAACCCAGGACCTCTTGGTTTCATCCCAAAGATCTAACCAACTGAGCTAACCAGGCACCCAGATTAAAGTCGAACAATCGACACGTTTGTATGACAAAACAAATTTGAGAAACGAATTTAATATCGATTGTTATCAAGCTTTCGACATGAACTAAGAAATATGTATTAGTATCATTTACTAATTATTATAACAATAATTAGCTCGCTCTGACGAAACACTCGTACGGACGTGTCTACGTCTTCTGCGCAACGTGCAATTCATGGAGGGTTTGTATCGCGCCGGGTGCAATAAAAACCTCAATACATCGCATGCACTAGAACCTATTGTCGAGCCATGACGTGGACTGATATGACGAACATATTGTCTCTCTCTCTCTCTCTCTCTCTCTCACTCTCTCTCTATCTCTCTCTTTTTCTCGATCGTCTTTCTATGAAAAGCCAAGAAAAGAGAAATGTCCACTTTACTATTTTATGATGTATACGTTATTCTCTCTCTCTGAAGTACCATTCTGAAATACCAGATTGAACTCTTTTTGTCTCTTTTCTGTCTTCTGAATGGTATTCTCAGTAATGATAGACCATTTCTGAATTCCTTGTCGTCATTACCTTATATATTGAAAAGATTGTATTTTGTTGAGGGTTTTTTTCCCAGAGAGAATTCATTATTACCTCGACTAGATATTTCATCTTTTCTCCACATCTTGTAGATACTCTGCCATCACCAGTCCGTTGATATAGATTGGTCTATGACGATAGTACTAATACATATAGCTTGGCATATTGGTAGTTTATTCTAGGTCATAAAGATGGTCACCTCATGCATGTAATGACTGCCATTAGGGTCATTGGCGCGTGAACATGAGCATTGTTAGTTGACCTAATTAGATATTAGGAAACTCATCAAAATATGACAGATAATTCAGATGACAAAACAGGGTTGCCAAGTAACTATTCCTCCAGGACCCCTATTCCTGTGAGAAATGAGATGTGAGAAAATAAAAATGAGTGAGAAAACGAGTATCTCACATTAAATATGAGATGAAATATGTCATTATTATATGAGATAGTTTTCTCACTGATTTTTCTCACGTCTCATTTATCTCAGGAATAGGGCAGCTGAATTGGGTATCTATTAGGTATTATTACCCACATTTAAAACCCCGCTTTATCTAATATCACACGCGTTTATTAATTTGATGCTTTTAATTTATACTCATTTGTTGCTCCTTTTGAAAGTTGGCTGCTTATTTAGATTGTTGTTTTTTCATACAACATCCAATAATACAATACTGATTTCTTTGAACTTTTTCTTATTTTTATTTAGGTAGCTGCTTATATTTTTCCTATAATTTGTATTCATATTGTATTTTCTATTTTTCAATATTTATTTTCTAACTCAATTGAACCCAATAAAACACCAGGTTTTCAAATGCCTCTTGTAGAGTACGGTTTTTTGCCACGATCTACGTTACAAGTTATTCCAGCTATAAATAAAGTTGGTATTTAAAATCTTCCTGGCTGATTGGTCGTTAGTGTACTTGCGGTATAAATCAAGATCTGAATCCAGGCTTTTCTGATCGTATTAAAACTTATTTCATTATGAACTAGACGCAACTTGTAGTTCGAGAAGAGGCGTGCGGTTTGTGCAACTCATACTGTGAGAGTACACAGATTCTAAAAGTACTTAACTAAAGCTTATTACGTGAATGAGAATGTTGTTGTTTTTAGTACGATTCGAAGCTCAACCGATTCTGTTTCTAATTCTCTCCTATTTTTAATCCTCCTTTCTCGTGTTGAATATCTTTCATGTACTCGTTTGTTTTAATTTATCTCATCTTTGTTGTTCGCCTTACTGTTTTCTATTACTATAATTAACAGAGCAAATATATTCTCTTGTATAATCTTGTTTTCAATGAGGATTCTTTACATTTGAATAAATATGAATCTAAAAAAGAGTCTAGACGAATGAAATCCCACTTGGACTGATTTGATTTTGAAAGAAAACCAATTTTCAACGTTTACCTGTTCTTTTCTCGATTGAATGCTACTTTGTTCTATCTTTCTCCATCTCATGTAGAAATAGATAACGTTATATGTTTTCAAATCGAACAGAGTGAGTGGCAGTTACATTACCTGTTATTTGAGACGTGAACTTTCCAACTCTCCATGTATAACAATGGAACAGAGTCTCATAGACAAGCAATGCAATAATTGGCTAGCAACCCAAATACAATCCATGGGAGAACATGGCATATGTGTTGGAAGATGAGCAGATCTATATGTGAAATGTACTCGAAAGTTATGTAGTACACACCTTGATTTTGAAATGATCAAGCCTCTCTTCTGCAGCGGTCGGCCCTAATTGATTCCACTTGTTTATGGTTTTAATCGCTATGCAACCTCCTTTTTTGGATTAGTTGTTCTAAAAATACATATTTTATATTTATTCTATTCATTTTTCTACATTTTACATTTTTATTTATTTATGAAAAACTTTGGAATAGCGTGTAGGCCTACCATTATTGTTTTTGAACCCAGTAGTTTTTTTTTGGAAAACATATTTTTTCCAATACTCTCTTTCTTGGCTTTCCTTATGAGGCCATTGGTACACCTTTACATTTTTTACACCTTTACCTGGTACATTGGTCTAACCGATTCGAACTTATTTTTCATTCACAGTATAAAATTGAGTCTTCCCTCCATTGGATTAATTGTCATCCAATTAAATTACTCTAATATCTTCAAATTGATTTGGTTTATCTAATTCGATAAAAGTAACAACAGAATGCGCTACTAAATGCAATATGGCCGACGAAAAGTTACGAAAATAAGTCAACGATATCATATTTTAATCAACGCTAATGTTGAAAGTATCCACGTGCTCTGTTCGTGACTTTTCTCTAGTTCAACTTTTTAACACTTTACCTGCCACTTTTTCTGGCGAATTATAAACGGAAGGACTGTGTGATATTTTACCACGTTATCCTGAAAGGAATATTGTGGTGCGATGATGAATAAACGTTTACATGCGTAGGGCCTACAAGTTTGTAAATAGATGATGTTGTACTTGACCCGGCACCTCCACCAAAATCTAATTTATTTAATAATATTTATTTATGATTATTGTGTTGGCACTGTTCGATATTATATACCATTCAGAGAAGTATCTTCTATAATACTATCGATCCATAGTTAACATTAACATAGGTCATGTGTGCATAGGTTCTGTGATGTAAAAATCGTTGGCAAAAATATCGAGTGTTACTGTTACTTACAAATAATCTGTCCTCCTTTGTTATTATAATATTTGACTCATTAGCGTTTTCGACTGATATTATCTGCATATGGTGTATTTATTAATTTTATTTATTATACACTGTTCAAGTTTTATGAACATTTATACCTGTGAAGTAACCGGGAACTTTTTCCCCTATAGAGACTGCATGGGGACGCCTCAACAGAACAATGTTTATGTTGTTTGGCAAAACGATGACTTATCTTATTACTAAAAACGGACTTCATAATTAATCTTCGTCTGTTGAACGCATGAACTGTACGCTTCCGGAAAACCGTTGCGTACAACCGACGTCGACCCCCTTTTGTTTCGACTTCGCATTCCAATTTTAAATTCTACGTATTCGACCACTTCCCGCCATATTACGCCCGGCCCCTCTGATACCGGTGTGTCCGTCTGTTTCAGGTCTGCGTAAAGTTTACCCGTATTACTTCACGTTCACGACGTTCACCAAGGGGCGGTGGTTGGGGGAGAAGCTACTCGACGTGTTCGCGAGGGAGTTTCGCGCGCATCCCGCCGAGGAATATGTGAGTTAACCAACCATTATGAATAATAACATATTTGAAATTTGTATCCAGAATATTATAATTATAATAATATAACAAAAAACTTCCTTAATATAAATGGAAATTTTACCTGAATTTCCGAATTCATTTGATTTTTTTTTTTCATTTTCATGATATTTTTCATTCTTCATTTTATTTACATACAAGAGAGCAACTGAACAACACAAATAGTACATATGCGTGAACAAAATATTGTAAATTAACATTAAAAGGAATAATTAAGTAGAGAAGAATTGGAGGATGCTTTCGGAGGATTGTAGGAATTGTAGGGAAGACAAGTCTTGGGTAGTTTTAGCCAAGGGTTGTTCAAAACATGTTTGCCGGAGAACCATACATTGGATCGGGCCTATATTAGGATTTTTCGCATTCGATTGAATGTACCTTCATATTGATACCACACACGACTCTATGAAAAATTTTCCAAAGAAAATCGTAGATTTTGCGACACCCCTTTGCGCGAGGGGGTGTTCAAGAATTTTTTTTAGGAGAACAAGACATTGGATCGGAACGAAATAAGAATTTTCCGCAATCAATTGAATGTACCTTCATTTCGATACCACACACGGCTTCGACAAAAATTGTCCAGGAAAAAACATACATTTTCCGACACCCGATCTGCAGGGGGTTGTTCGAAACATGTTTGCCGGAGAACAATACATTGGATCGTACCAAATTAGACTTTCATGCGATCAATTGAGAAGACCTTCATCTCGATACCGCACACGACTCTGTGAAAAAAATTCCAAAGGAAATCGTAAGTTTTCCGACACCCCTCTGCGGGAGGGGGTTTTCAAGATTTTTTTCTGGAGAACCACACATTGGATCGAAACAAAATGAAAAAATTTCGCAATCAATTGAATGTACCTTCATGTCGATACCTTACACGAACCTGTGGAAAATTTTCCGGGGAAAATCGCAAATTTTCCTACACCCCTCTGCACAGGGGGTTGTTCAAAACCTGTTTGCCAGAGAACCAGACATCGGATTGGGCCAAACTTAGATTTTTCTGCATTCAATTGAATGTACCTTCATTTTGATACCACACACGGCCCTGTAAAACTTTTCCGGGAGAAATCATAAATTTTCCGACACCCCTCTGCACATGGGGTTGTTCTCGAATTTTTTTCTGGAGAACCACACATTGGATCGGGACGAAATGAGAAATTTTCGCAATCTAATGGATGTATCTTCATTTTGATACCACACACGGCCCTCTGAAAACTTTTCCGGGGAAAATCGCAAATTTTCCGACACCCCTCTGCGAGGGGGGTTGTTCAAAACCTGTTTGCCGGAGAACCAGACATCAGATTGGGCCAAACTTAGATTTTTTCGCATTCAATTGAATGTACCTTCATTTTGATACCACACACGGCCCTGTAAAACTTTTCCGGGAAAAATCATAAATTTTCCGACACCCCTCTGCACATGGGGTTGTTCTCGAATTTTTTTCTGGAGAACCACACATTGGATCGGGACGAAATAAAAAATTTCCGCAATCTAATGGATGTACCTTCATGTCGATACCACACACGGCCCTCTGAAAACTTTTCCGGGGAAAATCGCAAATTTTCCGACACCCCTCTGCGAGGGGGGTTGTTCAAAACCTGTTTGCCGGAGAACCAGACATCAGATTGGGCCAAACTTAGATTTTTTCGCATTCAATTGAATGTACCTTCATTTTGATACCACACACGGCCCTCTGAAAACTTTTCCGGGATAAATCGCAAATTTTCTGACACCCCTCTGCAAGGGGGGTTGTTCAAAACCTGTTTGCCGGAGAACCAGACATCGGATTGGGCCAAACTTAGATTTTTTCGCATTCAATTGAATGTACCTCCATTTTGATACCACACACGGCCCTGTTTGAACTTTTCCGGGGAAAATCGTAAATTTTCCTATACCCCTCTGCGCATGGGGGTGTTCAAAACATGTTTGCCGGAGAACCACACATCGGATCGGAACGAAATAAGAATTTTTCGCAATCAATTGAATGTACCTTCATTTTGATACCACACACGGCCCCGTCAAAACTTTTCCAGGAAAAATCATAAATTTTCCGACACTCGATCTGAAGGGGTTTGTTCAAAACATGTTTGCCGGAGAACCATACATTGGATCGGGCTGAAATCGGAATTGTACGTCATCAATTTCGATTATCTTCAATTTGATACCACTCACGGCTGTGTTAGAACTTTTCATAAGAAAATTGCAAATTTGCCTTCATTTTCAAGAATTTTTTTACGGAGAACCAGACATCGGATCGAGCTAAAATCAACATTTTTGACAACAGATATTATCTCCCTTCAATTTGATACCGCACACGGCTTCGGCAATAGAGTTTGACTTTTTTTCAAATTTTGGTTTTTTCCCCGTACTAGTACCCGTCCGACAAAAAAAAATTGACAATCTTCGATCGGCGATTGCTGGAACCCGACGACGCTATTGTTCTTTCGAAAGCTAGCACACGTGACTTTTATGTACTCACGTTTCTCCAAAAAAATCAAAGAATCTATTCCGAAGGATCAATTTTTAGGAGATCCAGACATTGGATCGAGACGAAATAAGAATTTCCGCAATCAATTGAATGTACCTTCATTTGATACCCACACGGCCCGTCAAAACTTTCCAGGAAAATCATGCAATTTTCGACACCGATCTGAAGGGTTTGTTCAAAACATGTTTGCCGGGGGAACCATACATGGATCGGCTGAAATCAGAATTTACGTCACATATTTGATTATCTTCATTTGATACCACTCACGGCTGTGAAAAACTTTTCAAGAAATATGCAAATTGCCATTTTCAGATTTTCTAACGGAGAACCAGACATCGGATCGAGCTAAATCACATTTTGGCAACAGTATTATCCCTCATTTTGATACCACCACGCTTCGCAAAGATTTGAATCTTTTTTTCAAATTCTGGTTTTTTCCCCGTACTAGTACCCGTCCGACAAAAAAAAATTGACAATCTTCGATCGGCGATTGCTGGAGAACCCACGATGCGATCGGGCTGATTGTTCGATTTTCGGAAAGCTAGCGATCACGTGAGCATTTTGATGCTACTCACGTTTTTCCAAAAAAAATCCAAATAAAATTATAAATTTTCCGAGAGGGTATTCAAGAATTTTTTTAGGAGAACCAGACATTGGATCGAGACGAAATAAAAATTTTCCGCAATCTGATGAATGTACCTTCATGTCGATACCTTACACGACCCTGTGGAATATTTTCCAGGGAAAATCGCAAATTTTCCGACACCCCTCAGCACAAGGGGGTGTTCGCGAATTTTTTTCTGGAGAATTACACATTGGATCGGAACGAAATAGACATTTTCCGCAATCAAATGAATTTACCTCCATGTCGATACCTCACACGACCCTGTGGAAAATTTTCCAGGAAAAATCATAAATTTTCCCACCCCCGATCTGCAGGGGGTTGTTCAAAACATGTTTGCCGGCAAACCAAACATCGGATCGGGCCAAACTTAGATGTTGATACCACACACGGCCCTGTGAAAACTTTTTCAGGGAAAATCGCAAATTTTCCGACACCCCTCAGCACGGGGGGGTGTTCAAAACCTGTTTTCCGGCAAACCATACATCGGATCGGGCCAAACCCAGATTTTTTCGCACTCAATTGAATGCACCTTCATTTTGATACCACACACGGTTCTGTGAAAAATTTTCCAAGGAAAACCATATATTTTCCCATACCCTTGTGCGGGAGGGGGTTTTCAAGAATTTTTGCCGGAGAACCAGACATTGGATCGGGACGATATCAAGATTTTCCGCCATCAATTGAATGTACCTTCATTTTGATACCACACACGGCTCTGTGAAAAATTTTCCAAAGAAAATCGTAAATTTTCCTACACTCGATCTGCGGGGGGTTGTCAAAACCTGTTTGACGGAGAACCAAACATTGGATCGGGCTGAAATTAACATTTTTCGCAATCAATTGAATGGACCTTCATTTTGATACCACACACGGCTCTGTGAAAAAATTTCCAAAGAAAATCGTAAATTTTCCGACACCCGATCTGCGGGGGGTTGTTCAAAACCTGTTTGACGGAGAACCATACATTGGATCGGGCTCAAATTAACCCTTTTCGCAATCAATTGAATGTACCTTTATTTTGATACCTCATACGGCTCTGTGAAAAATTTTCCAAAGAAAATCATAAATTTTCATACACTCGATCTGCGGGGGGTTGTTCAAAACCTGTTTGGCGGAAAACAAAACATTGGATCGGGCTGAAATCAACATTTTTCGCAATCAATTTTCCGCAATATAATCAATTAGTTTAAATATGATCACATAATGATTATGTTGCAGGAGCGGTGTATACGCGCCGGGACGCTCACCGTCAACTACGAGAAGGTGGACATCGACTATAAGCTCAAGCACAACGACCTGCTAGCCAACATTGTGCACAGGTAAATATAATGGAACCGGATGCGAACAACATTGTACATAGAGGGCTTATTTTATTGCGTCAAGATTGGCAATCAAGGAACAAAGATGGCGGTTTATTTGATGAGAAAGCTGAATGGACATTTTTTGTTTATTTCTTATCATTCTCGTGGTGGAAATACCACTATTGGAAATTCATAGCCTTGGTTAATGAAGACTCTCACTAAAATACCCTCGGACCATATTGTAGGCCTACGATATATATAGGCCTATATAGGGAGAGAGATTTTATATGGTCCGAGAACAAAAAAATTAGGCCTACCGATTTTATGAGAACTTGACATTTTCGAAACAGGCTAGTATCCTCTTAGGCTACTAGCCTACTTCTTAGGCTACTCGTAGGCTAGTTATTAGGCTAGTAGCCTAATAATCTAAAACTGATTTGTTAATTAAGTACCGAAGTGTTCATTCAAACTATATATTAGTGGTTCTTAAATTAATTCTGTTATAATTGGATCAATCCATTTTGAATTGGATCAGGTGTCATCTTAGTAATTGATATTAAAGTTCTTGAAAAGGTTAGCAACTCTTCTTCAATTAATTGTCTGAAGTACCAGCAGACCCAAAGCTGTTCCTAGCTGTGTTTTATTGCCTAGAGATGTGTTTCCGGTATGAATCAGCTTCTCGGTCACGCTTTGTTCCTTGTTTGGTGCCATTCTTTGTCAATCACAACCGAGTCAATGTTTTTGTGTGCCACTGCTTATAACATTAAACTAATTATCGTTTAATAATCTAGCACTATTTTTTTGTTCATTGTTGCAATTGATAGATTCATTAAAATTGTTGTTGTATAGCTTTATATCAGCTAATTAATAAAAGCTTTATTTTCTTGCTTATAAATCACACAACATTAATTATGCAGTGTAAAAGCAATTTTCATGGGCAGAGTAATATTTAATTTTGAGTTACTTTATGGATTATGCATTGTCTAGAAGAACAAAATCTCACTTGTTGGTTAATACACTTGTTAGAAAACTTGTTAGTGGATGACATTTTATTTCAAGCCATGTATTTATACCGTGCAGTATTATATTATATAGGCTATACAATACTATAGACCTAAGGATTAATAATAATTATAAAAAATTGCATTATCAGGAGTCTGGATTCAATAATATATCATCAATATATAACATATTGGGTAATATAAGAGTCAATGAATTTGTATGAAACATTGTTTTGATCATTTAGCCAATGTAATCCATTCTGTAAATTACTTACTTACAGTATGTGTATTCATATTATTGATGTTGTGTATTTAATCTTTTTAAGTGTATTTAATTGTTTATGTCTAGCTTTCTGTTGTTACTGCATTGCTGATGGGTTTACAGTTACACAAGAATTACTGTCATCACACACCTCGGTTCTCAGTCTCAGTTCACAGGGCTCTTGAATCATCCCTTTAGGAAACTCGGTCGACAGAACACCCCTACATGTGCATTGACACAGATTATCAAAATTCAGTCGGGATTAAAACAAAAATTCAAATTATTGTTTTGTAATTCGACTTATTTTACAAACTTTTTCAAAATTAAGTTTACTTTTAATTTAAGTTTTCCATAAATCAAGTTTGTATTTTATAGAGTAAATATTCATCCTTCAATTTTTGTTTGTTAATTAAATCAGGGATGTTTGAGCTTACTTCGTACAAGTTGAAAATCAGACCGTAGTAGATCAGGTAAATGTACTGGTCCCCAGTCATATTCAATACAGATATAGTTGTAACACAATAAGTGCATTTTGTTTTCTAAAATGTATCCCTTACCAACTGCACGAAACAAAATGCTGATGCATTCGACTTTTCATTGAACTCCCAATAAGTTGGGCCACTCCGTCCTCCGTCAGCAAGTCTCGGCAATTACCGACGCTCGTACGGTTCGTTCTCACCCCGATTTGCCCCTGTGAATTGTCTTCCGAACCTCACTCGACTACGTAGTGACGTAGTTTAGTGCCACGACACAGCAGTAGACTGCGCTGCGCTTACTAACGCCTCAAGCATGAGCAACTTTACCACTCATTCAATACTGCTTACTTTCTAGTTATAGATATGTTCTGCTGTTTCAATTTGTGATCATGATATATTGTCAAAACTAACTGTTCTAGATGGATTATTTTACCTACCAATCTAAAACCTAATAATAATGTACTTTAATTGTAATCGTTCTGTTTGAACTTTGGATATTTAATCATTGTAATATGTTTCGTATCTATTTAAAGTAACATCTCTTGAAATGATTATTAATTCAATAACTGAAATCAGTTGACATATTACAAATAGTTGTTATGGTGATTTTATAATAGTTTCCATAAGCAATTAGTAGATAATAGATATATTATTTTAGCTAATAATAACATTTTATAGTATAGGGGTTGATATTAAACGATAAGGGAAGACCACAGTAGAAATAATTGTAACATATGTACTATAATGAAACATACTTCTTAGATGTGCAGTTTTCCTAGACATCGTTTACCTTCGTTGAACAGTTTTATCATTTAACTAATATTTTCTAAACGACTGTAGGCGTGCGCACTGGGTTCGTAAGGTTGGCCCAAGACTAAGGTTGGCGCGGACTGTACCTAGTTCTGCTTTACAAGGAAGGTTGCACGGACAATTTTTATCAAATTACTTCTTCTTGCAATCTCGCAATTGTTTAAAAACATAAAATCATCGTTAATAACATCAAATATCTCACGTTTCCCTGCAGGGCTGAATACAGTCAGTGCATGCAGTGCATTTAATAGTGCATTTAATTAGTTAGCGAGGATCATAACGAGGTAATTTACCTGATCTTCACCTAACCATTTCTACTTGCAGTCACATTACATTCTTATTCATTTATTCAAGTGTGAATTTAAAAAATCTCTGGACATATTTTACTGCTGATATTTTTTTGTCGACTGTACATTGCCTGCTAGTTTCAGTGGATCTCCAGGATATAATATAAAGTAATTAATAAAGCTACATTAAAATCCATCCTGAAGAAAATATACTGATATTATACGCACTAAACCTAGAGGGCGATGTGCACACTCACTACACGCATAGTCTACGGACATAGATTTGATTTAAATTTGGACTTTGTAAAAAAAAAAACATATCATATGACGGTTTGTGATCGTAAAAAGTAAACGCAGAAGAAAAATGTATTTTCGTAATGTGCCGTACCTGAGGCCATGTCGTGCGCACGCCTACGTAAACGATGAAACTGCCTGAGAACAAGCGCAGCCGTGAAGCGCGCGTGCGTGCGGTGGAAGTGAGACAAGTGGTCGTGCGCACGCCTACGTAAACGATGAATGCCTGAACAACGCAGCCGTAAACGCCTGTTGCGTGCGTGCGGAAGTGATATCAAGTGTCGTGCGCACGCCTACAAAACGATGAAACTGCCTGGAGAACAAGCGCAGCCGTAAGCGCGTGCGTGCGGTGGAAGTCTGAGACATGGTCGTGCGCACGACCCTACGTAAACGATGAAACTGCTGAGAACAAGCGCAGCCGTGAAGCGCGCGTGCGTGCGGTGGAAGTGAGACAAGTGGTCGTGCGCACGCCTACGTAAACGATGAAACTGCCTGAGAACAAGCGCAGCCGTAAAGCGCGCGTGCGTGCGGTGGAAGTGAGACAAGTGGTCGTGCGCACGCCTACGTAAACGATGAAACTGCCTGAGAACAAGCGCAGCCGTAAAGCGCGCGTGCGTGCGGTGGAAGTGAGACAAGTGTTGTTCACCGCACTGTTGATTTGTTTCAGGCATGAAGTTCCCGTCACCTCTTGCCCTATCACCATAGTTCACATGGACGAGGAAATTGTGGTTGTAAACAAACCCGCCTCAATCCCCGTAAGTGGCATTGTGACTGCCTCTCTCTGTCTTGTCATATCTGTGTTTCTCTTCTCTCGCTCTATCTCTTTTGTTGTGCTTTCCTATATATACACCTATTATTTAGTGTGATTGTTTTAGTAAGTGTTACCTGTAGGTTTAGGTTGGGTAATTACACCGTATATGCACTCTATAGTTGGTTACTGGTAGCTTGTCGATCGAGAACTGTGAAAAACGAAAACTAGATGCAATTTTTTCTCGGAATGTGTTTGAATTTTTTTCGGGTTTTGATAATGAGATTTTAATTTCACGTATGCTGATGTCTGTGGACCAGTATGTGTGTAGTTTGTACACAAAAAAAATCTTCTTTCTACATATAGTATATTTGAAATTGCTAATTGCTTTTGACTTTTAATTAGAATTTCTTTGGAAGATTAATTTGCCATAAGCTACTTTTTAAATGTTTGAAACACTTTGTTTGTTTTTCTATGAATTTACTGTTAATTACTCTAGATAAAGAGAATTAAAATATTCTGTTTCCAAAAGTAAAAGATTTGTGTAGAAATCCTGTTGGTATATTAAAAAAGTATTGATCAAACAATTAAACTTTGAACTTCACCAGCTGCATTCAACAAATTCAATTTTCGAGGTCATAAAATAAATGTAGTTTACGCTTTTCACAACGGTGATTGAAAATACTACACGACTGCCCCGTGATTCGCACAATACTCTCGCCCGCTCGTACAAACACCTCGCAAAACACACGTACGCACCCTCCGAAGACCACACTGACATCCGAGAGACCCGTTAACATTCCCACACATCACGCACGTCGTGCGATATGCAACCCGCTAGGCAAAGCTTCGTAACGGCAGAAGGACCTATTAAGGACTCGGAAACTGAACGTCCTCGTGTGATTGGTGTATTGCAGACATGAGACCCCCGTCTTATCTAAATCAATCAAGCTAATACATGTCGACGAAGACATTGTGGTGCTGGACAAACCATGTTCACTGCCGGTGAGTAGCCTGCAGCCCCCCTCCACCCCCCCCCCCCCCCCCCCCCCCACCCCCCTCTACCTCTAGTACATTGCACTGCTGCGATGCCCCTATTGTCCACGTTGTTAGATTAGTTCTGAGCTCGAAACTGGCGACAGACGATGTAACGTTTTGAAAGTTGATCGTAAACGAGACGGTTGGTCAATTCTTATTGCATATGTGTTGGATATTACGCTAATATTACCACTGTGCAAGGCAGATTATTAGATGATTCCTGTCCTCCGCTGTACTCACCCTGCACTTGCACTTCACGTACCTACTATATCTAGCTTTCCACTAGTTTTATCTTTCATCTCTTTTCGGGGGAATTCAATCATTATTTTGTCAAATTAAATTTATTTAATCAAATCGTTTTAGTTTTGTTGTAAAATATCTTTCTGTCCGTGAATTGGTTACTTCTATTTTGTATAGTTCGTATGCTATTTTCTAAACGATCGTATTGGACGTAGCATGGGTAGATCTACTGTAGAATTGTCTGTAAGTAGTTAAAAACCCCTTAGCTTATTTTGAACATTTTATATATTTTCAGTGTACTATAAAGTTCACAAATAATAAATAATAATAGTATATAATAAGACAATAAATGGACCTCATTCAAACTCATTAGAACTGTTATTACGTATTACGGGTAATAAGTAACGACACGTTACCAGTACACTTTTATGATGTAAGGACAATTAACCATAACAGAATATTATCAAATAAGAATAGAGAAATGTCCGTTACGTTAGTCCAGTTAATAGATCATGAATAGTAACCTTCAGTTTAGCTAGTCTCTATGAAACAATAAACATTCACACCTAATGTCATGAACGTTTGATGGGAAGTACAGTCATGGTATATATAAAATGGAGTATATAAAATGGCGTAAGTCGTATAAAAAATATATACATATGTATATACAACATATAAATACATATTTGTCAATGGCATTTTTAAATTTCATGAACAGTGAAACCGCTATCCATCGTTTTTCAAGGGACCAGGAGAATGAAACCATCCATGCAGGGAAACGATCCATCCAGGAAAATTTAACATTGATTATATAGGAGTGGGGTGGGAAATAATGATTGATACAAGCGGGAAAACAATGGATCCGGGAACGATGCGTAGAGGTTTCACTGTAAATCAATTCAGGCTTCATAACATTGTTATGCTTTAAATTGATGTACAAACTATTCAGTTGTTCAAACCAGTAGAAGGAAAACTGTGCACATTTTTTTCAGGGTTCACCCTTGAAAAACAACCATTTTAAAGAAAAATTGGTAACAACTCATCAACAATAATCTAAAAACAAAATGAATGTCACACGTTTTTGCTAGAAGAGATACATTATAGTATACCAATTTCTCGATAATGTCTGATATGTCCAAGAAACCAAGTCAAGAAACTGAAACAATATTATGTTATGTAGGGCCTACTCGACACACTTTGTTTCTCAGTGACAATTAATTGTTTGGACAAACAATGTCATTTAGCTGCAGTATTTTGTGACTACTTTTTCCTATAATAACTATCAGTTTGTTCATCACCCTATCTAGGTAATCCAAGGAACCCAAACTATTAATCTTGAGCTATTTTCCCATACACTCCACATACCGTAACATATGTGTATTGTTTTGTTCTCTATTTTATTTTTATTCTTCGTTTGATTGGTGCGTAGTACAAAAAAAAGGATTCCTGTAATTAGGAAATAGTTGGCAGAAACATGGAAATTATCGTCAGATTTCGTAGTGTCGACAGAGTCGATAAAGTAGTTCTACCTTATCGCTACTTCATCGACTCAGCTATCGACTATCAATTAATACATGCAAACTGCTTGTCAATAGATAGAACAAAACATCCAACATTGCATGCACTATTTGTCTCTATTCTCTATACACAAAACTCAGCTGAGATAGCAATCACTTTCAGTTACTTTATTTTATTTATTTATCAACATCAAAATTAGGAATATTGTTCCCCAATTACGGCTAAGGATCAGCTAGTAAGACCGTTTTGAACGGATACCTGTTGGTTGTTTTCGCCTTCGAAGCAGTCTTGTCACAAATGTAAATAATTATCATTTATCCATCAACTATTTTAAATTAAAAACAATCAACTTTGACACCAGGACTGCGCTCTCTATGAGTTCCTTCAGTACCAGCATTTTTCACTTCACCAACCGACCAAAATCAAATACTAGTTAGTACCACTCCTGTCACTCACTTTAAATTAAAATCAATTTGATAACATATTTAAAACTACAGTTCAATTCAATTTCTATCAAATAAAATTCAAAATATTATTTCATAGTATTTTCACTTCCTCTATTTTATAATTCAGTGAACCGTGCCCGTTTTCAATCCCTCTTGACCGTGTGATTCCCGTGCATGCTGTATAACGTCGTTGTGCCTCTGTAGGTCCACCCTTGCGGCCGCTACCGTCACAACACCGTCGTGTTTATACTTGCCAAAGAATACAACCTGAAGAATCTGCGCACGATCCACCGTCTGGACCGGCTCACGTCCGGGCTGCTGCTGTTCGGCCGCACGTCGAAGAGGGCTCGCTCCATGGAGCATCAGATCAGAAACAGACTCGTACAGAAGGAGTACGTCTGCCGTGTAGAGGGAGAGTTCCCAAAGTAAGTGAAAATCAAGTTTTTTAATATATATATATATATATATATATATATATATATATATATAAGATATACGCAGAATACACTGTTAATACCGGCTCAGTCCGGGCTGGAATACGTTCGCCTGCACGTCGAAAGTTCGTTCCATGACTTCCAGATCCAACAGTCTAAATGGCTCTCAATCTAGGGCACATCCCAATGTGGCACACAGTGTGTCAATTCTCTTTCATCTCTATATCATGAATATATTCTTTACGAGAATAAGCATTATATATATATTTTATTTTATTATTTTTAAATTACCCGTATATACAAGTAATTTGTGTACTTCTATATTACTACCAATGATCACATATATATATATATCATTTTCATACCTATCAAATGTCGTTGCATTCGAGGTCGCACCTCGTGTCGTTTGGGGGTGGGATGCGAAGATTTGGGCTTCCTGGTGTCGAGACGTGACCATCCTCTTCTGCCCTACTTCTTCCCCTTCTTCGTCCTCCTTCTCCGTGCCGCTCCATCCTTCCATCTTTCTCTGTTTTCCCACCATTTCTCTCTTCCTACTCTCTCCCACTCTTCATTTCTCTCTTCAACATCTCCTTCAATGCTATCAATCCACCTAGTTCTTGGACGACCCACTTTTCTTTCCCCCATATATTTATTTTTTCCACAGTAATAACAAATAATAATAGTAATAATTTTTTCTACCTGCAGAGACAAATTTGAGTGTTAAGATTAGATAAGATTTAGAATAAGATCAGATTATTGACAATATTGAGAGCCAATATACAGATATACAATTTAAATTGGTAATATTATATTGTATCACAGATTTACTATAAATATATTTACAGTATATCACTGCAAGCTATGGTAAACGGCATATATTTGAAGGCCCAAGAGTACTAAAAACTGTCCCAAATTGAAGATTGGTGATAGAATTAAACTTGACTCCTTGGCCTCTGGAAACCTTTTCAGGTACGTAGTGTATACGTACCTGAAAACGATCAAGAAGGCCGTCGACACAAATATCACCGTTATATTCGTACAGCCGTGATACTTTTAGGGTACGGTACTATAATTTTCTGGCCAAGGTTCACAATAAGAAATAAGACTACACCTTTCGTAAGCATTGAAACTTTGAAGTTGCAACGAGTTTTTAACTGAAATTTTTACAATTATTTTGTTGATAAGGCTCTTTGTTGGATGGATTTTTTATTTTTTTTGTTCTTCTCTTGTGGATTCAAGTATCGTACAATGCTTTTGTAGTGCATTAAATAACGTCTTTTGTAAACTTGAATTCCATTTCATTTTCGACTTTCACTCATACAAAAAACTAAAAAGTAACGATTCAAATTAAAATAATCTTCTAACGACGTATGTTTGAATTTCCAGCGAGGTGATCGAATGCAACGAGCCGATCGAGGTGGTGAGCTACAAGATCGGCGTGTGCAAAGTGTCTCCGAAAGGTAAATCATGCTTGACGACGTTCGAGAAGCTCGGCTACAACGGCAAGACCAGTATCATATCGTGTAAACCCCACACGGGCCGCATGCACCAGATACGAGTGCATCTCCAGTACTTGGGTGAGCAGCGGGATCTTTACCTATTCACTGAATCAATATTTGATTTACAACTTCAGGATATAACGATACAGAGTAATAATAATGACACGTAGAAAGTCTTAAAACTAAGCAATTAGTTAAATCTCATGCTCCTAGTGGTTGTAGAATGATGCAGATTTTTTTTTTGGACTCCTAGTCAATTAAAGTGGTTAATGATATTTGGATTTGGATTCCATTAGCTGTTTGTAGTACATTTTTCAATGTGTAAACATTGTCATCAGATAATATTACTACCGGTAATAGCAGAGTACCAGAGATATAGAGATATAATAATAACACATAGGGAATAATATAATATAGTTATTTATGTAGTGGTTGAATAGGGATAAATATTTGATAAAATAAAATACAGTTAATTATATTTATTTATTATTCGTATTAGGGATAACTTTGGTTCCAAAATATCAGAACCGGATAACCGATTTATAGAACCGATTCTCCGACATTTTCTGGTCGAAAATGGTAGTAAACTGATCAACAGATCAATTGCTTGATATGCGTGAGGTCTGAATTCGAATTCAATTTTTCACTTCCGATGAAGGATTTTTCATTTTTTTTCATCATGTTAGTATTACGTATGTACTGTGCTACGTCGGTATACTGACCCGAAGAAAACCCGCGTACTGCATTTATCCGCTCAAACTGACCAGCAACGTAATCACCAACGTTACATGTCCTCAAATCTGAACCATTGAGGGAGTATTATTTTATAGACGAGTAATTGAAACTGCGTTTTTCAGGTTATCCCGTCGTAAACGATCCGCTGTACAACCACAAGGTGTTTGGACCCGAGAAAGGTCGAGGAGGAAACATCGGGAAGACGGACGAAGATCTAATCCGAGACCTCATTCACATTCACAACGCCGAGAACTGGCTCGGCATGGACGGAGACTCGGAACTGAGCATGTTCAAACCGAGCAAAGGTGACCTTGAAGATGGCCTTAATGTACTCGCTGACAAGGGTAAGAGTATCTTGATATCAAAGTTGGTGTTATAGTTTGTGTGAAGAGACTGCCATCTGGTGGGAACATTGCAAGTAAGGCCCTATGTTGTTGGTAGACTCTCTACATTGTTCTAGTTTACTTGAGTGAGGCAAGATGGCAGTGAATCGTATAGTTTGAATGATCATGTAAGCTCGGTGACCATAAGTTCGTAACGGACCCCCCCCCTCCCCCCTACCAAGCTCAGTCAGCTAAGGCACTGCATAAGGCATGGGATTTTGTAAACATCATCAGCTCAATCATACTCCCAAATTACGTAACTGACTGTCGAGAATATTCATCGATATTGTTTGCTACGAGGCGTTTCAAGTACCAAAAAGTCCATTGAAATAATAATAGTTTTCATTAGTACAGATTGATCAAGTACATGATATTGTCATCGTCATGTTGAATCGATTACATAGAAAATAATATACATGATTAATGCCAGATATATTGAAGTCAAATATAGTAAAGTCAAATATAGTTAAATAAAAGTCGAATATATTAAAATCTCAAGATACTGTGCTGCAGGGTGTGATGATTGAAATTTTAATTCAGTCTTCTAAAAATTCTTTAACGTCATAGTAACATTTACCAATAAGGTGGTTCTTGAGTTTAATTTCAAAAGAATTGTCATTTTTTATACGTAGAGGTAAAGCATTATAAAATTGTGTTCCAGCATGTATAGGTCCTTTCTTTACAATTGATAGGTTGTGCTTTATTACATTTATGTTATTCTTAATAACATTCTTACCAGCGCCAATATCAAAAGACATTTCGAAACACGATCTTACAGGTGTGACAAACACTTACACCACTTTATTGTATTAAATCTCTTCCGGTTTTTCAATAATGAATGTATTTGTTTGTGTCCAGGATGTGTTTTGGCGGCGAGCGACTCTGCGCTGGCCGAAGACGACGGCGACGTCAGCAGAGAGGCTTCTCCGTGCGACGAAGAGACCGACATGTCCGAGGTGGCCGTCGCGCTCTCCCCGGCGACCGTTCTGGCGGCCCAGTGCCGGACCAAGGTCACCGTCGCCACGCAGACGGGACAGGAA
Source organism: Brachyptera putata (assembly GCA_907164805.1). Taxonomy (NCBI): domain Eukaryota; kingdom Metazoa; phylum Arthropoda; class Insecta; order Plecoptera; family Taeniopterygidae; genus Brachyptera; species Brachyptera putata. The sequence continues at coordinate 1,299,335 of OU015464.1, forward strand.
GTCCCCGACCTGGCGTTCAACAACGAGAAGATGACGGCCGACGCTCATTGCTACGAGTGCAAAGTGCGGTACAGAGACCCCAAGCCCAGAGATCTCGTCATGTATCTTCACGCGTGGAAGTACAAGGTACACATTTTATGTTTTTTTTCTGTCTTTGGGGACTATAATTTTGTCAAATTTTGGTATTTGAATTTTTTTTTAAATAGGCCTATATTGATATATTTTAGTGGGATAATTGTTACAAAGATATTTTGAGTGCTCGGCTATCAATCCGTAATGAATAATAAGTATTGAAAAGACGTAATACCTGACCTGTATGAATCAATATTTGCTAATTGGTCAAATAATATTGTTTGTTAGTGACTGAGTGTTGTCATTGAATTTTAAAAATCCAATTAAGAATACAAACAGTTTGAAATTGCACGGTATTGATACGGTTTTTAAAATCCTGCCAAACCGTACAGAACTTTGAAAAGAATGATCTGAAAATACGGTGAAAGACCTCCAGAGGCGACTTGAGAAAATCAGCAGCTTACCTTGTTTACATTTCAAGATCATAATTTATCTTGAAGTTAAACTGTACTTGCCACCAGCTAAGTTGGCAGGTCAATAGTCAGTACTATTCACGATCACTACTCTCGGGTTTGCCAACATAGCTGACAATGAGTAAAGACCAAAGTTCCATCACATCAGAAAGTCAAAGCAACACGGTAGTTTTACCTCTAATGACTTTCAGACTTTCTACTAGACTTCAGTCTCATTGAAGGAGTCTCGACAGCCTCATCACGAACTCGATTTCATAGTTGGCGGGTTCCTGCCATCACATTCACATCCAAATATACGTACAGTGTGTATAGGAAAATAACCTTGGGCTTAATATATGAATTGGGTAGAAGGGAAAGAGAGAACAGCAGCTTACCGAGGTTCACAAGTAGATAGGCCTACTCATGGTGGTGTTGCAGCCGTTGATAGAGCACATAGAGATGAAGTAACACAAGATTATGACGTTTCGGCTGTTGCCTTTATCACTGTAGAGTAGGTAACCCGAAACGTCAAAATCTTGTGTTACTTCATCTCTATGTGCTCTATCAACGGCTGCAACACCACCATAAGTAGGCCTATCAACTTGTGAACCTCGGTAAGCTGCTGTGAACCTTCCCTTGCACCCAATTCAAATATACTTACTGGTTAACATTTAGTGATGTCACATGACTCTAATGGACTGCGAGCTTCAAGATCCAAGTAAGAATGTGTATAATTGTGTTTGTGTCCAGGGTCCCGGCTGGGCGTACGAAACCGAGCTGCCGGACTGGGCGGGAATAGACTGGACCGACCAGGACGACTGAGCACTTCCATCCAACGGCAGACACATCAACTTCAACGTGCAGGGTCCAACAACCAGCGTTCAAAGTGACAAGAAACTAGCTGGTGTGCATCATTACACCGTTTTATGTTGTGATATTTGCGGGGTTGTTAATTAATATAAAAAAAGAAGAAATGACATCTGTGTGAAAAAAAAACTGATTTTTGAAAATATTCATATTTTGGGGGGGAAATGCAAAGGATGAAAATACATAAAGTTCTTAGATTTTAGTTGTTAGTACCGGTATTCACAGTTGATTTGTGATGTGATTTTCGGAGTACTCCAGTTACAGGTTTAAGTGTAGACTCCAGCGATCGAACTTGTTGATGTCATCTTTTGCATATAGTAATATACATCGTCTCATATTATCAAGAGTATAATATGCTGTATATTTTCTGTGATGATATCGAGGTAACGGGGAGATGTAAACGGAGGGGATTAAACGGTGATCTGCCCCTCGGCCTTGTTTACAATAAAAAAAAAAGAAATAGATAAAGTAGCATTACATTTGACAACAGTAGTACATATTATTACATTACATACAGACTGTGCCTTTATGAAAGAATAGACGATGCACTACATACATACATGTCACGCTTTTTCAATTCTCTGAGATTATTAAAACAAAAAAATAACAAAAAAAAAAATATTAAAAAATAGAATTAAAAAATGATTACCCATGTTTTGGCAAGACGGTATATAAATAATTGAACTGTATTTTTAACATCAAAAAAAAAAAATGGCTCGTCGTGTAGGATGAAGAAAACGTTAAATGGTTTGCTGACCAGAATATCTGGCATATTGTTCTTCACATTCCATATAGGACTGTTTATTTGTGTGCATTTGCTGACATTGTTGTCGGATCGTCGACCGTATCGTTGCGTACCCGCGTGTCATCTTCGGGCCGCGAAACCGAGTCGGGACGATCTTTGTTTTAGCGAGCGTGGTGTTATTCAGTGTACGGTCGAGTGCGTAAGTCAAACAAAAGTGCCTGAAGGCATATTTAAAAATGAATAGACTAGGACTAGATAATGTAGATCTTGAAAAATGTTTTTTTTTGGAGTTGAATATTTTTATAATGAATAACTAATGTTTCATTCAAAATTCGTTTATAATTCACGTGCTGCAACAATATTTTACTTACGCAAGCTACCGTACATTTGTATATAATGATATAATTTTAACTGTAAAATACGGTGTCAAAAGTAAAAGTATTCTGTCCCTATGTGATTGTGGTCTGCTAGGTCGTTAAGGAGCCGCCAACTAAAGTGGTTGAAATATTTCATTTCTGATCAATATAAGAATAATACTAATCGTTGAATTGAAGTGTGCGTTGAAAGTAATGAAATTATATCAAACGGCCCGCGTCTCAATATTATATTTCAATATCATCTTCGTTAGTAAAAATGTGATACTTGATGAATTAAAGTTATTTCAACGCACACGTCATTTCTCGGTTTAAAACGAGCGTAATATCCGAAGAATATAAGGGATGACTATTTTCTGTACTAGCTCAGGGCTGAAATTACAATATGGGGGTGACTTTAAAACTCTTGAATGAAAAAAAATGCCATTACATTTTTTATGCATGTGGACACTTATTGCTAATTTGTGTACTCTGCACCAAATCATAATAATATTATATATATAGATATATATATATAAGAACATTTTTAATATGAAAGGACTTCCTAATATTGTACGCGATTTGTTATATAGATGTGCGTATTTAATTTCAGATAAAGGTAAATGAACAATCTTCTTTATAAGGTTGCTTATAATAATGTATACCACTTTCAATGGTGTGTGACTTTTATCCATTTGTATTGTTTCCTAAACCAACCAGAAAGAAATAACGAGCTTAATTACTTCAATGTGTAATAGTGTGTATTATTTCATTCCTGAATCTCCTCAATCCTTGCTGTAACAGCATTACTTGCCAACTTGATGATTATTGTTTGCTTAACGACCCCACCAACAGCTAGGTTATACGGGGGTACGAATGAGCAGCTGATAATGACTCGAACCCACGCCCAATGACAACTTCAGTCTGAAGCGTGCCTCAACTGACTGAGCTAACGAGGGCGGCTTGCCAACTCTTCATGGTTATATTTTCACCTTCATACATTATAATTTGGTGAGTAATTGGTAAAACTGAAAGACAAGAATTTATTAGATGAGCGTAGCGAAGATTTTCACTCAAGTCTTACGGAGCTTTGTCTGTGCGTTTTTTTTTTGTTTTTTTGTTTGTTTGTAAACACTGCACAGGTCGCAGGGTTTGACCGATCGACACTAAACTTTTTTTATATGCAAACTTATCCAACTTGGAACTGCATAGTTTTGAGGTCTAATCGGTTGGAATCATTTTGAGAAACATCATTTAGAAGTTTCTAAAAACCCCATAAGATTTGGCTGAGCGGAAAAAATAGAAAAATTAAATCTCTTCAATATGATTCAAATTTTCCACAAATGTGAACACAAGAATAATATACATGAATAAAAATTTGGTTTGATATTCGGACTAGCCGTTTTGGAGAACCTTTATCTGGATTTTGCCTACCCCCATACCCTAACTCATTCCTTTCAATAAGCCTATTCAACTCTCCCCAGCCCCTTCTCCTTCCATTACCCTGAAGAAGTTACATATTCTTTTTAAGTATAAAAGGGTGTTGACTTGGGGAGAGGCCTCCCAGAAAAGGATACCATAGGACAGAGGCATATACTTATCATTTGACAGATGGGTTATGTTGATAGCACTGCCCCATGTGCTCTTTTTTGGTGTTGTAAAAGTTGGTAACATTGCGATTGAGGCACTTGACTTTCTGACGTGATGTGAAGATTTTGTTTTATGGAACTGTTGTAGAATTTGTACGTGATATATCGAGATATATTATATAAATGTGCGTTCAAATATTCTGTCTACTTTCTGTAATTGATCGATAATGTATTCACACTACAGAGTCAGGTAACATTGAAGTCTCTAGTTAGGTCGTACATAACCTAGAATTGTACTAAAACCAGGGTTTTTAACATCATGAAGATGGGCTTAAGTTTTACTGTCCCACTTATTGTCGCAAGAAGTAATAGCTAGGCCTAGTCGTGTAGCAACATGGGCCTGATTGAAAGAGTAGAAAGTTTATGCGGATAAAGGTACGTTTACTCTTCTGATTTGCGGTAGGTGGAACATGCTCCTTGTGCATGAGTCCGTTTACTGTTGAGCGCTTTGACGACTCTAGCCTTGAAACATTTTTTAAACTTTGTTGACCAAACTGTTACCATTATTCACCTATATAATAGTGGCAAAAACTGATATAATATCTAGTGTTGACCGGTTATTCAATGCCAGTTATGAATAGCAACTCTCGACAAGTTAGACCTGATAGTTCATTGTGGTTTGTTCATTTCGTGGCTTGAGCATATAGATAGGCTTGCAGGTAGAAATTCTCTGATTGGTCCATGCACATTGCCCGTAGCTCAAAGCAAACGTTTCATTTCATGTACATTTTTCACTGTCCTCGAGTTCTAGGAATAATTAATGAAGAAATTCAAACACGCAATAATAAATGAAAATACAATAGGGCCTAGATTAAACTTGGAGAATATCCATACAAGAAAAAAATAAATACAAAACACCTCAATGGTTTTAAGCAAATATAGCTCTATTGAAAAGATACACGAATGGTTTTAGCTACAATAGTACATGGGCGTCGGCAGCGGGTGCACTTGCCCCCCCCCCCCCCTGGGACCAGGCAGAAATTTATTTGAAAAATTGAAATTGTTTTTTTTTAAACACTGATGTTTTTCGAAACCTTGTAAGTACCGACTGTACCAGTAACATGTCTTGTTACGCAGGTGGTCATGAGTCTGATGTGGGCAGGCAAGGCTATGCCTTTGCCGACTGACGAATATGACTTATTGGGTTATTCTTATTTACTGGGAATTTTGATATTGATTATCATACAGACCAATCAGATTCTAATAACCCATTTTGGCTATTTTGTATGACGAAATATTTAAAAAGATGATAGGATCAACTACTTGCATAGAATTCAACCAGTTCAACATTATCTGTCTTCCTTCTCCATAAAAATCAAAAGCTAATCAAATAGTCACAAAACCTCCCAAACGATGGAATTTCAAAAAATGCCTTTGGGGAGCCCAGTCCTCCCACACTCCCATTGGTACTTGTGTATTTTCGAGTTTGGGATATTTTGCCCCCCCTCAAATTTCTTCCTGCCGACGCCCATGCAATAGTGCTAATCAATAGCTGCGGTAGGAATTTCCTCTGCTCTGTAGGCCCACATCACAGGTGATGATTGACCAATCAGGCAAGGCACTTGCACTGTATGACAGGAGGTGAGGGTAGATCGGGCTCGATCCCAGCCACCGTCCATCTTTACATAGTTTCTTCGTGGTTTCCCTCATATGCCGGGATCGTTCCTACTAGGCGAGGACCGCTTCCTAAGAAACCTTCATTTCGTTGATCATTTGTCGACGCCAATAGATCTTGGCTATCGTCACGTCGTTTCACCCTCCCTTTAATTTGAAACCATATTACGTTTATGTACATAATTCTTGTAGATATTCCTTCCTTCTCCTTTCCTCAAAAGTTCCCCTATCATTTTGCCTAAGTTCTTTCTCCACCGCTCCATTTCTATTCCTAACAGTTTGCCATCCATCTCTCGACCCTTCCCAATACCTTTCTTGCAACCCTCTGGACGTTCTGACGATTCAAACCAACTTGAGTGGCGAGAATCAAGCGCTAGGCTGACCCAGCGTACGTCACGGCTGGATCAGCTAGCTTGCAATTCTGGAACGACCACGAGCATCTTTTGCAACTAGCTGTCAAAGTCATGGCAGATCAATTCGGGTTCTGCAGCAATTGCATCATGTGCAGGCATTTCTTCTGATTCCTCCTCCAGTGGATTATCAGAAGAGGATGACGAACTTTTCACTCTTTTTGCCAATAGAACTGAGTATTTTCAATAACTTTTTTGGTCATTTCCTATAACCGCAACGTCGAATTTTTGGCTGCAATCATTTACCCATTATATTTAAACTTGCTATTATTTAATCGTTCTGCAGTACCTTCTCCACAGTTATTTCATTATCAATCTACAGCTCGACCCCATGATCTTTTAATTGGCGCTCAAAATTATGGCTGAACTAGCAAGTTAGCAACCTCCTTCACCGCTAGATGAGCTATGTCAGCAGACTTGGCAGGCCTTACACATTTTTCTGAAGATTTACACGAATCGGATCAACTGTATTGAAGAACATATAATACAGATTTTGAGAAAATCACCAGGTAGAAGGCGCTCCCATCAAATTATTACTGTATAAGAAAGTTGATAGCTTTAAAACCAAGGTGTGTAATACAACTAAACAACTTGCTCATCTTACAATGCTAGTGCTGCATCTCCCTAGTACTAATTATTATCCTGAAAATTGATGAAAGTAAAAATCACTAGTCTTCTGATGCCACCACCCTTATCAATCTTTGCTTGACCTTTTTCTGATCCTATGATAGTTGAGACCAATGATCATTGAACATTTAAATAATTTAAATACCAAAAAAAAAGCAATTTGAATAATATGTAGACTGAAATATAGAGAATCATGTAGGAATATGTTTTGTAGATTGAAGATATTAACTGTGACTAGTCTGTATATACTTAGTGTATTACTGTTCAAATGGGATAATCCTGAATTATTCGAAGCAAATTCTGAAATGCATGGGCACTTCACCCGAGGCAGGGATAACTTCAGATTGAAGAATGTGTCATATAAGATTGCGGATAGAGATCCTATAAATGTCGGAGCATACCTTTTCAATAACCTACCAACCATTCTCAAACAGCAAAGCAGAACAAGGATAAATTATAAAAGAAAGTTACAAAGTTTTTTAGTAACCCATGCATTTTATAATATCGACGAATTCATCCAAGCGGCTAAACATTGCAATTGTAATTACTGTACTCATTTTATAAACTTGACACCTTGAATGTCTTTTTATTTCTGACAAGAGCAGCTCAAAACTCAACTTCTGCTGCTATTTTATCATATATGTGTGAATTTTACTAATGACTTTGTAATGTAAATACTCTTACAATTTATTTATATGTATAACTATGACAATTTTCAATACTCGTACAGATTTATTTTATGAATCAATGTGCACATGAGTGATTGTACATGTACAATGATGAAATAAATGATTTATTATTATTAACAAACTTGGCAAATTATAACAATTAGGTATAGGCCCCTAGTATGTTTTGTATTTGAAATTGAGTCTTATTGACAGAAGGCTTATGTTGGTGGTCCTGTGGTGCATTTATTTTCAGTGTGAAAAGTTGGTGTACCTGTAGACTAGCATCTCTCCTGCCTCTTTGTCTTTTCTACCCTCTCTGACACACATGGATTCTGCTGCTGATGCCTGGAAATAGGTCCACACATACTAATATGCAGGTAATTATTGTTCACTAGGTGTAATTAAAGTGGATAAGGACTGTTATTACTCCAATATGGAATGATAATATATTCATCAAAGAGTGCATTCATGCTAGGTGCTTGAAACAAAGACCATCATTGAGTTTGTAGGCCTACACTACAAACTGGAAGCATGCATTTTTACTAGTATTCCTATTTATGACTACATTCTTTGGGGGATCCGATAGATATTGAATAATATATCTGTTTAAAAAACCCACAGGACAACAAAAAACTTACTCAAACATGATGGAATGCAGCCCAAGTATGATGCTCTCATCCACTGATATAAATCCGTGTTTCATTCCTGGGTGCTGGATACTCGGTCGCAGCACAGGCAGAGATTGGTAATGTATAATATGTTCTAGAGAAAATTACCGAGGTGTTTGACCCCCCCTTCCCAACAACAAACTACACCAGCAGATATAGTCGCCCTCGGTGGCTCCGGGTTCTACACATTCATTATTCACTCCATTTCAACCAAACCCCCGCATACAGCATGAACCACTTGCTCAAAAGTAGGCTCACCTATGTCTGGGGGTACAGAAGGTTGAGGATAGGTTTGAGACGAGCATCATGTTGAGGGTCTTTGGTTCAATTTTAGGAAAGTATATGAGGAGGTTAGAGATACGTTGGTTCCCTATAAGGTGTTACAGGCAAATGCAGATCCTGCTTACTATAATAGTATGGTTAGGAGAAAGGGTAGAAAGACAAGTAGGAAATTGAGGGAGTCGGGGGAGGGAAAGGAAGCGATCCGCGTTTCAAGTCAGAAGGGTACTTTAGTTGATCAGGCAGGGAATGAGTGGAAAACGGATAAGGCAGCAGCTCTAAATAGATTCTACGGGGAGGTGTTCAATGTGACTGGAGGTATGGGGAAACAATAATTGAAGGGGATGGGGAGGAGGTCCTGCTTACAGAGGGAGAAGTGTGGAATGTATTGAGAAAACTTAAAAGTGGGAAGTCACCAGGCATAGATGGGGTGCAAAGCGATCTACTTAAATTAGCGGGTAGGGGGTTGTAGGTTATTCCAAGCTTCACTCACAGCAGGTAGAGTACCACAAGATTGGAAAAAAGCGGAGGTGGTTCCAATTTCAAAGGGGCAGGGTATAAAACTATAGGGGAATCGTTTAACTTCACATATGTGTAAAATAATGGAAAGGGTAGTTATAAAGAGAGTAAATGAACGGGAGTATTTCAGAAGTGCAGCATGGGTTCAGGAAGGGGTATTCGTGTGAGACGCAGTTGTTAGGGTTTGCGGAAGAACTGGCAGGGGTAGTAGATAGAGGGGGGTGTATTGATGCAGTTTTAGAAAAGGCAGATCATACTATTTTATTAGGGAAGTTGAAACTGTCTATTGGGAATGTTGGGCTAGTTAAACGGATTGAAAACTTTCTTCAGGGTAGAGTGCAAACAGTTCGGGGTAGTGTGTTAGGTCCGTTATTATTTGACTTATATATAGATGATCTGACTAGCGTTGTTAATTCGAAAATGAGGTTATATGCAGATGATTGTGTGTTATATAGGGAAATCAATACAGAGGAGGATGTAGCAGCTATTCAGGTAGATCTGGCGGCACCTGATTGTTGGGTTCAGGCAAAGATGGGGTTAAATGCAGAGGAGGAGGGTTGGGGGAGTCAGATTGAGGGAACAGTAAAAAAGAGTATTAATGCACTAAACTTTGTAATGAGGCAGCCTAGGGGGACAAGTATTGAGATGAAAGAAAAAGCATATCTCTCACTAGTGCGTCCCATGGTGGAATATGCTAGTTCAGTTTGGGATCCATATAGATTAGAGATGTGGAAAGGGTACAAAGGATTGCAGGTAGGGTTAGGAGGCGGAATATCGGAGAGTCCATCAGAGATGATCCGAGACTTGGGAATACGGAGAAAGGAGGATCGGATATGTAATGGTAGGAGAAGGGGGGAAGTTGAATAGGCAGATAGAAAGAAATGAGTTAGGGTATGGAGGTAGGTGGAGTCATGATAGATTGGTAGTTATAAAGGGGGCTAGATTAGATGTCGGTAAATTCACTTTCTTGAATAGGACAGAAATGGGCTTGGTAGAAGTATATTCGAGGGGGATGAAATAGGGTTGAAGCTATTCCGTCAGAAGGTGGTGTGATAGGAAACTTGCCACCGTGCATTCACGTGCAAGAGTTTAATAATAAAGGTCCTGGTTACGGGACTAACTCCCCCCCGCCCCAATATAACCTAGCAGCTCACCTCGATTCAAAAGTCTTCTTCAGTCCATTTATAGGTAAACTTACTGAGACATCTATTCCTGATTTTTTTGCATTTTCCGTTAGATATATCTATAAAAAAGATGGCCACTGCTGAAAAAGTGATGGTACCAACACACGAAAGTGCACACCACTGGGGAGCGCATGATGTGTAGAACCTCTTGAGCTGTTATTTTGACGATTCATTGGCAATAAAAATATTAAATGCACTCGATCCTCCCCAAAAACGGCACGTTCAACCCCCCACCCCCTAACAGCACCAACCTACCCCACCTCACTGTCGACTTCCCAACCCGGTCCAAATGAACCTACCCTTCATCCCTGGAATGATTTTGTATCAAGTTAGGATGCTATTGCAAAGAAGTATTCCTGACAAGCCCGGACTAATCCACAAGAAAAATTGCATGGTTTCTAAGTTGAGGGTCATAAGTTTCATTTCTGGGTGCTTGCATCAGTCTGATGCCAGCGGGATGAATCCTCCTATCGAGGCCCCCCCCCCAAAAAAAAAACAATTTGCTAAATGCCCGGTGTACTAGGAAAACGCGTGGTCTAGAAGCCCTTAACGCTATACCACAGCCTGTCCTTGGTGGCAAGTAAGTCACTGGAATTAATCAAAATAGCAACTTTTGTTGCAGTAACATGTGTCGGTCAATAATGACATATGAGAATTATGCACTCTGGATAATTCTAAATCTCAAAAATAATAACAATCAGACAAGAATTGCTATTTGTAAAGTTTAGTTGAGAACTCACAGAATAAAAGTGATTGGTATCCTATAAACTGAATATATCATAGATATAAAACTCAAATAATACGCATCTCATATACAGACTAAAAAATCTGTAATAACTAACGTAGTTTAACAAGAAATGCTGCAAGTGCAATATGCTAAAAACTAACGTACCAGAGATATTAATTACATATTACAAAAAAAAAATCTCTTCATGTAAATAAAAAGTATGCTAGTCACAAATTACATCCTGTGTTTTTTTAACATATTTTTCGTTCAAGTGCAACATGTAGGCAGCTATGAAGCGCTAAACTGCCCTAAGTATACATACAGCAACTATAATGTACAAAAAAACATGGGCATTCATCCTAAAAGATGCTTATCGGAATGAGTGTAATCCTTGGTCAACTTCATAACATGTTGTGACAAAGACAAATCTGTGAACAATATTTGCATACTCGAATAAAGACCTAAAGTATAATAAACTCAATTATTCCGTACAATCGATAAGAATTAAATTCATCCTCTTATAAACAGATCAATGTATCACGTAAAATTAGATATTAATTAGAACAATTTAAAATAAGATCATAAATTAAACGAATTGTTAACACTGAATTATTATACATGTATCACTGTCCCCCGCAACCAGCGTGCAACTTTGCTAATACAATTCTACTCTACAATGTAATCCAACAAGCTGCGTGAAAGTGAAAGAAGCTGCAACCGTAACTTGATATCAATTTGACCATACAAAGTATTACGCATCCAACGACTGACTATGAATCATACGGCGACTCCAAAACTCGTAGAACTAAAGGAGTAACAATCACTATGTTGTCACACTATGAATATACATTGGCATGAGTCTAACCCCACATGTATATCTAGTACCACAGAGATATGTACGAAATATACAACATCTACCCCGTAACCGGCGATGCGCACGCTTGCATAAAAACTACGAAGTATACACATTCCAAGGCATGAATATGTTAAATTGAAAGGTCATACCTAACATAAACATGCCATATATTGTAGAATGACATAATGAAACAAATATTAATTATGCAACATTGCAACTGACTCAACTCAGAAATTTATATAAACATAACAAAACATATACAACAAACCAGCAATCTAGACATTATCTAATCGAATGACAATTAACAAAGCCAATAATTAAATCATCATGGAAAATCACTAACACAATCAATGAACTAATATATTCAAATTGACTATCATTATTATAATATTCCTAACTATATTGAAACCTAAGCAATCAAGCTAGTGCCCCACTTAATCAAAACAACTGTGCTATATTACGACATAACAAATATTATCAAGTTTACATGATTAAAAATGACATATATATCAATACCGTGGGCAGGTATGCACCCCCCTTACATCATAACCTGATGTGGACAACATTAATACTGTGGACATGTCGCTCACCTAACATACATGGCATATTCCACATGAAGAACCATATGCAAACATCCACTCACCATATATATCCCTGCATACTTAAGACACCTAAGTCAATGACACATCCTACTACTTACATACTCAGAATAATTACAACTAAACCAATTCAACCATTCTTCACTTGATACTAATCAAATTACAATAAAGAAAAAGAACTATAAGCACTCATACTTACTCATCTTATTGTAACTCACTGTGTATAAACAAATTTGTAATTAACCCTATACTTATCAAATTGACACATTCCCTAGACTATTGATAAACTCTAAATATTAACTCTAACGACCAAATTCACATGAAATCCTGACAATATTAATGCCCTAAGTCATTACAGAATCATATAACTATTAACCAATATACTATAATGTCCACTATTTTATATGCCCCCCACTATACAAGCTCGTGATCCTCTTAGAAACGATAACATTGAAGTTCCTCATTCAACGCATCCTCCACTACTCACAATATTTAGCACTATGCCTCTACCATACACTAGAACCCCTACAAACCCTCATTAGTCATTCCACTCACCTTCATTAGCATTACTATAGACACTGAATACAAACCACAATCACCCACATTGCACTACTAAACTAGAAGCTTCATTACTTACCTTAAACGCACTGTATTAGCTGAATTCACCATTCTCCACTTACTTACTTTATCCCTGCACTGTACTATAAGACACCTAGAAGCCTATCAGCATTCTCCACTCACCTCAACTTAACGCACTTACTATAACACAGAAGCTCATTCACCATATCCACTTCATCTTAACATACCTGCTACTAGACTATAAGAACCTAGAACTCAACTCATATCAGCCATTCCTCCACTTTACCCTTCACTTATACCTGCACTACTATAAGACACCTAGAAGCATCATTCACCATTCCTCACTTCACCCTTCACTTATACCCTGCACTATATATAAGACACCTAGAAGCCTCATTCACCATTCCTTCCACTTCACCTTCATATACCCTGACTAGTACTATAGACACTAGAAGCCATCAGATTTCTATTATTACCGACTCATCCAACTCTTAACCCTTCCCACTTAACCCGTGCACTTACTACGAATAAGACACTAGAAGCTCATTCAGCATTCCTCCCACTTACCTTCACTATACCCTGCACTGTATATAAGACACTAGAGCCTCATTCAGCCATTCCTTCCCATTCTTATACCATTCATTATACCCTGACCAACTGTACTATAAGACACCTAGAAGCCTCATTCAGCCATTCCTTCCACTTCACCTTCACTTATACCCTGCACTGTACTATAAGCAGCACTAGAACCTCATTAGCCATTCCTCCACTTACCCTTCATTATACCCTGCACATACTATAAGACACCTAGAAGCCTCATTCAGCCATCCTCCCACTTACACCCTTACTTGAAACCCGCATTATACTATATAGCCTACAAACCCTAGAAGCCTCATTCAGCCATTCCTCCACTTCACCCTTCACTTATACCTGCACTGTACTATAGACACCTAGAAGCTCATTCAGCCACTCTCCCACTTAACCTTCACTTATACCCTGCACTGTACTATAATGACACCTAGAAGCCTCATTCAGCCATTCCTCCCAACTTACTACCCTTCAACTAATGAACCCTGTCACTGATACTATAAGACACCTAGAAGCTCATTCAGCCATTCCCCACTTCACCCTTCACTTATACCCTGCACTGTACTATAAGACACCTAGAAGCCTCATTCACCATCCTCCCTTCCTCATTATACCCTGCACTGTACTATAAGAACCTAGAAGCCTCATTCAGCCTTCCCCACTTCACCTTCACTTATACCTGCACGTACTATAGACACCTAGAAGCTCATTCAGCCATTCCTCCCACTTCACCTTCACTTATACCCTGCACTGTACTGTAAGACACCTAGAAGCCTCATTCAGCCATTCCCCCCACTTCACCCTTCACTTGTACCCTGCACTGTACTATAAGACACCTAGAAGCCTAATTCAGCCATTCCTCCCACTTCACCCTTCACTTGTATCCTGCACTGTACTATAAGACACCTAGAAGCCTCATTCAGCCATTCCTCCCACTTCACCCTTCACTTATACCCTGCACTGTACTATAGGACACCTAGAAGCCTCATTCAGCCATTCCCTCCACTTCACCCTTCACTTATACCCTGCACTGTACTATAAGACACCTAGAAGCCTCATTCAGCCATTCCTTCATTCAGCCATTCCTTCCACTTCACCCTTCACTTATACCCTGCACTATACATAACACACCTAGAAGCCTAATTTCAGCCATTCCTCCCACTTCACCCTTCACTTATACCCTGCACTGTACTAGAAGACACCTAGAAGCCTCATTCAGCCATTCCTCCCACTTTATCCTTCACTTATACCCTGCACTGTACTATAAGACACCTAGAAGCCTCATTCAGCCACTCCCCCCACTTCACCCTTCACTTATACCCTGCACTGTACTATAAGACACCTAGAAGCCTCATTCAGCCACTCCCCCCACTTCACCCTTCACTTATACCCTGCACTGTACTATATGACACCTAGAAGCCTCATTCAGCCATTCCTTCCACTTCACCCTTCACTTATACCCTGCACTGTACTATAAGACACCTAGAAGCCTCATTCAGCCACTCCCCCCACTTCACCCTTCACTTATACCCTGCACTGTACTATATGACACCTAGAAGCCTCATTCAGCCATTCCTCCCACTTCACCCTTCACTTATACCCTGCACTGTACTATAAGACACCTAGAAGCCTCATTCAGCCATTCCCCCCACTTCACCCTTCACTTATACCCTGCACTGTACTATGAGACACCTAGAAGCCTCATTCAGCCACTCCCCCCACTTCACCCTTCACTTATACCCTGCACTGTACTATAAGACACCTAGAAGCCTCATTCAGCCATTCCTCCCACTTCACCCTTCACTTATACCCTGCACTGTACTATAAGACACCTAGAAGCCTCATTCAGCCATTCCTTCCACTTCACCCTTCACTTATACCCTGCACTGTACTATAAGACACCTAGAAGCCTAATTCAGCCATTCCTCCCACTTCACCCTTCACTTATACCCTGCACTGTACTATGAGACACCTAGAAGCCTCATTCAGCCATTCCTCCCACTTCACCCTTCACTTATACCCTGCACTATACTATAAGACACCTAGAAGCCTCATTCAGCCATTCCTTCCACTTCACCCTTCACTTGTATCCTGCACTATACTATAAGACACCTAGAAGCCTCATTCAGCCATTCCTCCACTCACTCATTTACCCGCACTGTACTATAACACCTAGAACCTAATTCACCTTCTCCACTTCACCCTTCACTTATACCCTGCACTGTACTATAAGGACCTAGAAGCCTCATTCAGCCCTTCCTTCCACTTCACCCTTCACTTATACCCTGCACTATACTATAAGACACCTAGAAGCTTCATTCAGCCATTCCTCCCACTTCACATCACTTATACCTGCACTTACTATAGACACAGAAGCTCATTCAGCATTCCCATTCACCCTGCATTAACCTGCACTTACTATAGACACCTAGAAGCCTCATTCAGCCATTGCCTCCACTTCACCCTTCACTTATACCCTGCACTGTACTATAAGACACCTAGAAGCCTCATTCAGCCATTCCTTCCACTTGATCCTTCACTTATACCCTGCACTGTACTATAAGACACCTAGAAGCCTCATTCAGCCATTCCTCCCACTTTATCCTTCACTTATACCCTGCACTGTACTATAAGACACCTAGAAGCCTCATTCAGCCATTCCCCCCACTTCACCCTTCACTTATACCCTGCACTGTACTATGAGACACCTAGAAGCCTCATTCAGCCATTCCTTCCACTTCACCCTTCACTTATCCCAAGCACTGTACTATAAGACACCTAGAAGCCTCATTCAGCCATTCCTCCCACTTCACCCTTCACTTATACCCTGCACTGTACTATAAGCCACTTAGAAGCCTCATTCACCCATTCCTTCCACTTGATCCTTCACTTATACCCTGCACTGTACATAGACACCTAGAGCCTCATTCAGCCATCCTCCACTTCACCCTCACTTATACCCTGCACTGTACATTATAAGAACACCTAGAAGCCTCATTCAGCCATTCCTCCACTTCACCTTCACTTATACCCTGCACTGTACTATAGACACCTAGAAGCCTCATTCAGCCATTCCTCCCACTTCACCTTCACTTATACCCTGCACTGTACTATGAGACACCTAGAAGCCTCATTCAGCCATTTCTTCCACTTCACCCTCACTTATACCCTGCACTGTACTATAGACACCTAGAAGCCTCATTCACCATTCCTTCCACTTCACCCTTCACTTATACCCTGCACTTACTATAAGACACCTAGAAGCCTCATTCAGCCATTCCTTCCACTTCACTTCACTTGATACCCTGTACTGTACTATAGACATCTAGAAGCCTCATTCAGCCATTCCTCCCACTTCACCCATACCCTGCACTGTACTATAAGACACCCAAAAGCTTATTCAGCCATTCCTCCCACTTAACCCAACACTTATACCGTGCACTGTACTATAAGATTCCTAGAAGCCTAATTCAACCATTCCTCCAACTTGACCCATCACTTATACCCTGCACTGTACTATAAGACACTAGAAGCCTAATTCAGCCATTCCTCCACTTCACCCTTCACTTATACCCTGCACTGTACTATAAGACACCTAGAAGCCTAATTCAACAATTCCTTCCACTTCACCCTTCACTTATATCCCGCACTATACTATAAGACACCTAGAAGCTTCATTCAGCCATTCCTCCCACTTCACATTTCACTTGTACCCTGTACTGTACTATAAGAGACCTAGAAGCCTAATTGAGCCACTCCCCCCACTTCACCCTTCACTCATACCCTGCACTGTACTATGAGACACCTAGAAGCCTCATTACATTCCTCCATTCACCCTCACTTATACCCTGCACTGTACTATAAACACCTAGAAGCCTCTTCACCATTCCCACTTATCACTTACTTATACCTGCACTGTACTAGTAAGACACCTAGAAGCCTCATTCAGCCATTCCTCCCCACTTATCCTCATTAACCCTGCACTGTACTATGAGACACTAAAGCATTCATTTCTTACCTACTTACCGCTGCTACAGCTGAGTTCGCATTCCCACTTACCCTTGCACTTGTACATGACTGTAGACACTAGAAAGCCTATCAAGCCAATCCTCCCCACTTCACCTTCACTTATACCTGCACTTACTATAGACACTAGAACGCTCATTCAGCCATTCCCCACTTACTTCACTTACCTGCACTGTATATAAGAGCATAGAAGCCTCATTGCCCATCCCCATTCACCCTTCACTTATTACCTGCACTTACTATAGACACCTAGAAGCTCATTCAGCCACTCCCCACACTTACCATTACATTATACCCTGAACTGTACTATAAGTACACCTAGAAGCTATTCAGCCCATTCCTTCCACTTCACCTTCATATACCTGCACTATACTCAGATGAGACACCTAGAAGCATCATTACAGCGACTCCCATTTCACCTTACTATACCTGCACTGTACTATAAGAACCTAGAAGCCTCAATTCAGCCATTCCCATTCACACTTCACGTATACCTGCCTGATACTATAAGACACTAGAAGCCCATGTCAGCCATACCCACTTCACCCTTCACTTATACCCTGCACTGTACTATAAGACACCTAGAAGCCTCATTACAGCATCCCCACTTTATTCCTTCAGTTATACCCTGACACTGTACATGAATGACACAAGAAGCCTATTCGCCATTCCCCCACTCACTCTTCACTTATACTGCACTGTACTATAAGACACAGAAGCCTCATTCAGCCATTCCCCCACTCACCTTCATTATACCTGCACGTACATAGAGACCAAAAACTATTCAGCCATTCCACTTACTCACTTATTGCACTGACTATGGACACCTAGAAGCTCATTAGCATTCCTCCCACTTACCTTCACTTATAACCCTGACTGTACTATGAGACACAAAAGCTCATATAGCCATTCCTCCACTTATCCTTCACTTATACCCTTACTGTATATGAGACACTAGAAGCTCATTCAGCATCCTCCCACTTCAACCTATCACTTATACCTGCACTTACTATAGACACTAAAAGCCTCTTTCAGCCTTCCCCACTTCACCCTTCACTTATGACTGAACTGTATATGGAGGACACCTAGAAGCTCATTCAGCACATTTCCGCCCACTTACATTCAACTGAATACAGACTGTACTATAAGACTACACTAAACCCATTCTAGCCAATTCCCCACTCACACTAGTTCACTTATACCTGCACTTACTATAAGCACCTAGAGCCTCATTCAGCCATTCCCAACTTCACCTTCACTTATACCTGCACTGTACTATGAGGACACCTAGAAGCCTCATTCAGCCACTTCCAAATTGACATTATCACTTACCTGCACGTACTATGAGACACTAGAAGCCTATTCAGACTCCCACTTCACCTTCACTTATACCATGCACTGTACTAAGACTACCTAGAAGCTAAACATTTCAACTAGACTCAAACATATCAAGAAAACTTCATTTTGAACCCACTAGTTTCTGAAATACTATTTAATTGAGGCTTACACTAAACATGCTTATGTGACAGCATCAATGTTTAAGCATCATGCCTGTGACAGGTAACAGAAGAAAAATTAAGTCCATCATATTGGCATAGAATTATAAGAACCACTTGGCTGACGTAGACTATGTAAGTACATAGAAGCTTTATAGGCTCAGGCACACACTTAAGAAAACGTGTTACATATTATAGGATTCAAGTCACTAATATGACGAGATCATTGAGCATCAGTAGAAGAACGAGTGTGACGATGTGATTGACACTTAAAAATTCACTTGCATATTGTCAATGACCTGATATGTGAATCAACATTCAATGTTTAACGTAAAATCATTAAAACAGTATGCGGCATTCACACTCATACGTCAGCGTGGAAATGTTGTGATTAAGATTCTATCATTATACCGAATTCAAGCAACTTGGAATGATGACCTGAGATCTATTGGCTGCAGTAATGATGAACGAATGGAGAAGACCGAGGCTGAGCTGTTTCTTACTAGGTGATTGACGCGTACAGAATGTTGTATCTGCTCTAACGACCGAATAATGACTGGGATTAAACTACGAAGTGATATGGTGAAGATTTCAAACCCATGCCTTATCGGAATCTAACCACACTTAACTATTTAAACCGGTCTTAGCACTGAGCTATGCGGGCAGCTCATTTTACACTTAGATCAAAAAATATAATGGATGTTGCCCATTGAAAGATATTGTACGGCATTACGAGTAATTGTACTTGAGAATGAGTAATATCCTTACCTTGAGGCTTGACGCTGCTGACAGCTGATTGGTGGTTGACGTCAGCCAATGACAGGCAGGCGTGGTGTAGGTCATCACGTCCTCGGTACACGCTGTAACAGAAATAAAATGTGTTACAATAAGGGATCGTCACCCACTAAACATATGCCTATGGCATTATGGGATATTATAGACCACATTGTTGGACCTTGGGACTATGTTTTTAATTACATTATGACTATGTTTCTAATTAGGTCCTATATTGAGACTATGTGTTTAATTTATATTAAAGTCAACGTTTTGAAACGCATCATAGCCATTGTAGACGAGGTGTGACGATGATTATTAAATTTAAATTTATATTCACATTTGCTTTTATTTGGTCATAATTTGGAACTGATATTGTGAATCAACATTTCAATGTTTTCAACGTAAAAAATCATATGAAAACAGTAGGGCCTATACACTGTACGGCACCAGTAACTTTGGAAAATGTTGTGATTATCGATTCTATATTTATACCGGAATTACAAAGCACTGTAATGATGACCGAGATCTATTGGCGTCAGTGAATGATGAACGAAGTGGAGGCAAGACGAGGTGGAAGCTTGTTTTATTACTAGGTGATTTGACAGCGTAAAGAATTGATTGATTATTTGCTCAACGACCCCAATGAATGAGCTGGTGATTATGAAACTACGAAGTGATGATAGGTGAAAAGACGTTTACAAAACCCATGCCTTATGCGGAAATCTAACCACACTCAACTAGTTTTTAAACCGGTGCTTTAGCTGACTGAGCTATGCAGGGCAGCTCATTAACAGCATAGATGCGAACAAACTCATGGGAATGGATGTTGCCCATTGAAAGATATTGTACGGCATTAAGAGTAATTGTACTTGAGAATGAGTAATATCCTTACCTTGAGGCTTGACGCTGCTAACAGCTGATTGGTGGTTGACGTCAGCCAATGACAGGCAGGCGTGGTGTAGGTCATCACGTCCTCGGTACACGCTGTAACAGAAATAAAACGTGTTACAATAAGGGATCGTCACCCACTAAACATATCTGATATTATGGGATATTATAGACCTCACTTTAGGACATTAGGACTAGGCCTATGTATTTAATTATATTAGAACTGTTTTTAATTAGGCCTAGGGCCTACATTAAGACCATGTGTTTATATTAAATTAAAATAATTTGAATCAACTCTGGGAATGCACGTTTCCCATTGGAAGATATTGTACGGCATTACGAGTAATTGTACTTGAGAATGAGTAATATCTTTACCTTGAGGCTTGACGCTGCTTGCTGACAGCTGATTGGTGGTTGACGGCAGCCAATGACAGGCAGGCGTGGTGTAGGTTATCACGTCCTCGGTACACGCTGTAACAGAAATAAAATGTGTTACAATAAGGGATCGTCACCCACTAAACATATACCTATGCATATGGGATATTATAGAACCACATGTTGGACCCGTAGGGACGATGTTTCAATTACATCAGGAACTGTTTCTATTTAGCGTCAGGGCTACATTAATGACCTAGTGCTTAATATATTAAAGTCAATGTTTTAAAACGCAT
Organism: Brachyptera putata; assembly: GCA_907164805.1. Taxonomy (NCBI): domain Eukaryota; kingdom Metazoa; phylum Arthropoda; class Insecta; order Plecoptera; family Taeniopterygidae; genus Brachyptera; species Brachyptera putata. The sequence goes on from OU015464.1 coordinate 1,320,649, forward strand.
CATAGCCATAGTAAACGAGGTGTGACGATGATTATTAATTTAAAATGAACATTTTTACATCGCACTAAATTCCCATTTGATTATATTTAGTCATAAGTTGGAACAAACATTGTAAATCAACATTACAATGTTTTTAATGTGAGAAATAATAAAAAATTCTATCAATCTATGGAGTTTGAAAATGTCTGTGATTATTGATTTCATCCATATACTGTACTGGAATTACAAAGCACTGTAATGATGACCGAGATCTATTGGCGTCAGTGAATGATGAACAAAGTGGAGGCAAGACGAGGTGGAAGCTTGTTTTATTACTAGGTGATTTGACAGCGTAAAGAATTGATTGATTATTTGCTCAACGACCACAATGAATGAGCAGGTGATTATGAAACTACGAAGTGATGATAGGTGAAAAGACGTTTACAAAACCCATGCCTTATGCGGGAATCTAACCACACTCAACTAGTTTTTAAACCGATGCTTTAGCTGACTGAGCTATGCAGGGCAGCTCACTTACAGCATAGATGCGAACAAACTCATGGGAAGATGTTCCCATGAAAGATATTGGTACGGCAATACGAGTAATTGTACTTGGAATGAGTAATATCCTATACCTTGAGACTTGCGCGTGATACGCTGATGGTGGTGACGTAAGCCAATGACAGGCAGGCGTGGTGTAGGTCATCACGTTCCTCGGTACACGCTGTAACAGAAATAAAAACTGTTACAATACAGGGATCGTACCACTAAAACCATACTATTGGCTTATGGGATATATAGACACATTGTTAGGACTAGGATATTGTTTTCAATAATTAGAACTATTTGTTATTATTAGGTCCTACATAAGACTATGTGTTTAATTATTAATAATTGAAGTATAAAGACATTGTAAGAACCAGTTATCGGGAATCTAGCACACTCCAACTAGTTTTAAACGTGCTTAGCTGACTGAGCTACAGGGCAGCTCTAAAGTAATTGACAAACTATGGGATGGATGTTCCATTGAAAATTGTACGGCTTACGGTATTGTACTTGAAAGTAATATCTACGAGCTTGACGTCTGCTGACAGCTATTGGTGGTTGAGGCACATGACAGGCAGGCGTGGTGTATACACGTCCTGTAAGCTGTAACAGAAATAAAAGTGTTACAATAAGGGATCGTCACCCACTAAACATATCTGGCATTATGGATATTATAGACACATTGTTGGACCTGGACAGTTTTCAATTACATAGACTGTTTTATTAGTCTACATAAGAATGTGATTTATTAAAGTCATGTTTTAAAAGACATGCCATGTAAACGAGTGTGACATCGATTAATAATAAAACATTTTACTGACTAGCTCGGATTATTTAGCATAATGGAACAACCATAATGAATTTCCATGAGAAGATATTGTACATTAGAGTATTGTACTGGATATTAATATACCTTACCACTTGAGACGCTGCTAATTGATGGTGGTGAGACAGAGGCACGGGTGTAGGTATCAGTTGGTACAGCTAAAGAAATAAAACGTGTTCAATAGGGATAGTAAATACATATCTGCTATGGAATTATACCAAATGTTTGACTTGGACTAGTATTAATATATTAATAGTCACAATCTATGGGTCCATGAATGAGGATACATAATGTGAATGGATTCTATGTTCAGTGACAAAGTGATGTTGACGTCGATATCAAGCATCATTGTCATACAAGACCCACAGTTAACAAAATAAACGTAAATAAGATATAACATATGTTGGAATAAATAACCAGTACGTAGTAGCATTTGTTAATTCATTAGACAAAATTGCATTTAGATATGTATTTAACGTCAATAGAGATCAAGATTAAACAAATCAGATTTCTGCCAATTATAGTTTTAGATCTTTATGATAGTGCAGACAGTATTATAGGTGGATACAATAGTGGGAAAATGAAAACATTGTGAATGATGTCGGATGAGATTGACTTAAAATGATTAATACCTACCCAGCTAATCGTGTCTAGTCCCATAGATCGATTTCTTAGATTAATAATACTTTTAATGAAAAAGAAGGTTCATGTATATAAAACAATTCTTACGTACACAAAATGATTATTACGTACTGAAACACATATAACGAGTTTGTAAAGATCTGTAATTACGAAATTCGTATTTATGTATAGATATAACTGAATCGATTTCGTTCATTTGGAAAAAATTATGTAGTAGGCCTACCCAATCGTTCTTCGTGATAATATATTCAAGTTGTTTGAATTAAAATTAAACTTTATTGTTGTCTTCTCAATAATAATAATTGCAGTTATTTCGAGTGATGTATGATATCGTTATTAGAACTTTATTACGACTATTAATAATACTCCATTATCTGACTGTCTTTATTATCCTATGTAGTTAGTTTTTAATCAATTAACTATAAGTGAAGGAGTGTAAAAGAAGACGATATAAACCTATCTATCTATCGTTGGCCCTGGTATAAGGTGCCGCACAAAAACCCGTGCCAACAGTGACTTCAGTTTTCGAAGCGGTGCCTCAGCTGACTGAGCTACTCAAACGCTGACTGAGTTTCTTCAACGGAATTTTTGGTTAAAAATAAATAACACACATACGATCCTAGACAATTTATTTGAGAAAAATACACTTTTCCTATGTAGTACGGTACCGTAAAACAAGAATGTCCACTGCTCAGCTACGCAGCATCCATGCACAAGGTACGTCATGAATGTTGAGGATGAACACATTACACTGTCAATGTAGAAAACACAAGTGCATGAAAACAATAATAATAGAAAACAGCATTTGTTCAGAAACTAATACATTTTACACGTGAATTATTTCTCAAGTAGCCTTACAAATAATTTGTACACTTGTTTATTGTTCAATACTGCAAGTACTGACAAAAGAGTTTTCTTTTCAGATTTTCTAACGACGGGAAAACTTGAAAAAAGCATCATTTAAAACCAATCAATACTGAACAATCATGCTTTCGTTCGAGTTCTTGCCCTCAGTGACCGTTGAATGGCCCTCGCACGGAATATAAACCGTTGACGTGAATGACGTTGTAACAATAACTGTTTTGTAATTCACATGTGTTTCAATACCAAGTCACTTTCAAGTTGCTATAAAAGATCACGTCAAAACACATGTGATTTACAGTACACGTAGCCATTTGATACTGACAGCTGTCTTGAATAGTTTGCATCGATACAAAAAGAGCAACATATATTGCGACAAGTGTAGGGGGAAAAAGTGAGTTAAATGGAAAGAGACTTGGGAGATTGGAAACCGTATTTGCATTTTAATGTAACATTATTTCAATTTTTAGTATGATCCATGAAAAATGATTGTTTGGAACAAGTAGGCCTAAGTATGTCCAATGTAAGATGCCACAATTTGAAGTCACTATTTCAAATTTATTTCATATCAAGTACACAATATCATTTGTTTGTATACTGACAGTAACAGTCATTAAATCATTCCAAGTCTCTTTCAGTTAGAACTGCCAAGTTGCCCTCTACACCTGGCAACGTCACGCTCAATTAGTGGAAAATACAGTCAATCAACTTCTCTACAGCCACGATTTAGGACCTCGACTTCCTTGCAAAATCCAACTACCTAATTAATACACAATACAGGAGTGCTTACACAAATTTGCTCTGATCATGACGCATCAATAGACAAATAAATATTGTCATCGAAGTTTGTTTGGTACCTTAAAAAATTAGGAAACACAAAAAATCGAGTTATAAGAAAGATCTAAATATTTGCCTAATCATTTTTTTTTATTGTAAGGCATCTAAAGCTGTAATAATGACTAAAACACCGAATCACGATCTCCATGAAGTAAAATTGACATGAAAATATGATGTGAAAATTACAATAGGGCCTACTAAGATAGCTTGAAACAAATCAGAAACTAAAACAAGACAGCAGTTTAGCCCTGGCAGTAGACAATGTACTCAAACTTTGGGAACGACCAAGTTCGACAGTCATGCTATACTGTCAACGTAAACGTCGCAAGTCTAAACAATGTAGTCAGCTCGCGAACAGTATTAGGGGACGCTGAGGGAAATATTTAAATGAGTTCCAAACTCAACTGTATTAACATCGTAATTGCCTTAATTAGGTACTGAAGAATCAGGACAAAAAAATTAAAATAACAAAAAAAGGATACAAAATTATTACTCAGTATATCAGATACTTATTTGGGTGATAAGCTACGACAAAAGATTGCACTTATAATAACTAGAAAAATAGTCGAGTACTCTCGATGAGTACAAGGCAATAAAAATATAAACAATCAAAATTTGGTCGGCTTGAATGATGCAAACGAATAATACGTCTTATCCTTTGCTGGCCAATAAGTAAAACTAACAGCCTACAAGGCTTGCACAGCAGACCTAAACAAATGATACAAGAATATATAGGGGTTGGTATTATAAAAAGGGTTTTACCTAATTACACAAAATATTATTTAAAACACTTATTATAATTATATCATTCATACAATATAGAAAATCTCTTACTGGTCTGAATTCCAGAGAAAAAATTTAAAAAATTGAAACTTGCCATGAGGAAAAGAAAACTTATACCGCTGTACCGTTTCCATGCACGAACATTACACCTTTCAAAATTAAATATATATATAAAATCTGAGTTGGAAAAATGCCGCAAATTGAATTCAACATATATCGTGTTGTCTACATTCTAATAATTTTTTCCGTATCATACAAAAAATCACTCCCTACATTACGAAGGACTAATAATAATAATAAAAAAAAATCCTTCAAGCAAGAACCAGTGCTTCACAGAAGAAAAAATGCAGCCAAAGTTTAAAGACTATCAAAATGTACCCGACCGACTAGCACGTACGTCTATACACACGGCGCTCATTCACACCGTGAACGTTCAATCGCTTCTCCCGCCAGTCGGCCAATCGGAGACGCGCACTTCGCCAACGGAACCGGCGTCCAATCGCATCGCTATACACTACTTTAACTTGATATACCTTAATCTCGTAATATGTTATTATTAAACAGTATTTATAGTAGTCTCGTAACTTTATAACGAAGGGTTGTCGAACTTCTCGCCCCGTGAGATCAGGATTTCCTCGTACGAAGCCTCTTGCGACAGTTCGAGAACACAGTGCTTCTTGAGAACGAGAAGAGTGTAGAACTTCTGAGCCGCCTGGAACAAAACAATGGTAATCAGGCCAACGAAAAATACGGTTGACGTTCGATATAAACATTTCCAGCGATACCGACATTTAAATATTAGGGTTGGGCGAACCAGTTCGCATTTCGAACAGGCTAGGTTCGAAAACGAACTTATTTCGAACATCTACAATATTTATAAAAATAGCCTGCAAATGTTTCAAAAGCTGTCAGATCCCCTCTCCTCCTGATTGGTCCAGCAATGGGGGAGACATGCCGCAAGGAGGACCTGATGGAAGCAAACGACAAGGCAGTGAATGCCGCTCTTTTTTGGATTGAGACGATTTGATCCAGACACGGAAATGAATGAATGAATATTCAAAACCTAAAATCGTCCTTGCAAAAATTCTTACCCCTCTCTTACACCATGGAGTTGTATATATGGAGGTCTATCTCAGTGCCGAGCCGTGTACCAGATCCCATACTTCCGGTTACTTCGAAACGGCGGACATGTTCTTTTTTCAACTGCCAGTTGGAGCTACTCCCACATTGGTAATTCAGCAAGGCCTTCTTTATTATCACAAATTATGTAATAATATAGAAGGCAAGGCCTTCTGTATTATTACATTATGTAACATTATAGAAGGCCTGAATTCAGACACTAAATATAAAACAAGTTTCGTTCGGCCTACACCTGACAACAATCAGCTTGAGCAGGGAACATGGCTGCCGTTACCCACTATTAGTTGTGATCAAGTGGGCCGAGTTTTCAGCACGGAGTTATACCTCCAGTACAATCCATGCTTACACGCTTCCCCCATTCTCACATCAATTCTTACTTCCTACGAGTTATAAAGTTCCGTCAATTACCTGTTTCCTGTTGTTCCGCAGGACCATCTCGGAGAAGAATAGTTTGTCGTCGTGCGCCATCTTGCTCTTGACTATGTGGTACATGTGGCCGGCACGCTTGTTCAGCACGCGCTCCTCGAACTGCTCGTACGTCTCGTCCACCTGTTGCTCCTCCAGCTGAAAACCATCAACCGAGTGGCTACAGACACTGACCTTCAACGCCACAACAAATCTTCAATTTCGTGGATCGTAGGTGAACAAAATATACACAGGAATTTTGATGGAAGTCTGGGCTGGGTTTGGCCGATTTGGTTATATTACCGGTAGAGTGATTTACATTTTTGTAGGTTATGTTTGGCAAATGTGCCATCACCCGCCACGCAAACGTTCAAATAAAACTGTGTGGCTAGAGATATCAACTTTTAACGGCACAAACTGATATTTTGCTAAATCAACTCTCAAAAGCTTATATGCCTACCAGGTTGTATACTTTTTTTTTTTTGCTTAACGACCCCACCAACAGCTAGGTTATACGGGGGTACGAATGAGCGGATGATAATGAACGATGAAGTGATGATAGGTGAAAGGACGTTTACAAAAACCCATGCCTTGCGCGGGACTCGAAGCCACGCCCGACGGTAACTTCAGTTACTACCGCTAGCGATAATTGACTGAGCCACCGGGACGGCCTTACCTCTTGGTCCCAGCACATCGACAGTACAACTTGAAATAAACACGAGCGTGTGAAATGTAATCGTGCTTACCGGCCCCACGGACGGGGGGAACTCGTAGTCGTCGTGCCAGGGGGTCGGCACGCCGCGCTCCGATATCGCTCCGGGCGTCTGGGCGGGAGGGTGTTGGTCGTCGTAGCCCATGTTGGCCAGGAGAGGGTTGTTCTGAAATGCAAACCACACCGGACATAGGATCATCGCTCTTCAAATCTCCTTGTCTCAACCTTGTTAAGATGCTCTATATGGAAAGTTCTTATGAAAACTAGGAAAACGCCATATGTGCGTTGTTAGACGAGCGGATAGTATTAGTATGGGTAAAAATGGGTAAAAAATGGGTAAAAGGAGCGCCACTTACTAGGTCGTATCCCATGTTCTCCATCGGCGGCAGCTCCTCACCTCCCAGCGGATGCATGGCGGCCGGAGTGGGAGGAGCCAAGTGCGTCGGCGGCGGCTCCAGCGGCAGTGTCATCGACGGCAGGTCGTGCTGCTCCAGCAGCGAGTGAACCTGGCGACAATGTGAACCGTTAACGTCAACAGCTGGGTTATACGGGGGTACGAATCAGCAGGCGACAGTGTGAACCGTTATCGTCAACAGCTGGGTTATACGGGGGTATGAATCAGCAGGCGACAGTGTGAACCGTTATCGTCAACAGCTGGGTTATACGGGGGTACGAATCAGCAGGCGACAGTGTGAGCCGTTATCGTCAACAGCTAGGTTATACGGGGGTACGAATCAGCAGGCGATGAAACCACGGAGTGATGATAGGTGAAAGGACGTTTACAAAAACTTGTGTCTTCTGCAGGACTCGAACACACCCAACGGTGCCTTAGCTGACCGAGCAGCGGAAGAAGAAGCTAGCTTATTCGGGGTTGCGTTAGATGCTTACAAAACTCATCCCTTATGCGTAGATTTGTAGAAATTGGCCCCTCAAAGCATTCATTTTCATTTATGGTTAACCAATTATGATTTAAATATAAGCATTTTGTAGTTCACTACTCGGGAAAAATAGGTATTATAGGCGTAGAACCTCTATGAAGAAATTCGTCTTAGAGCTTGCTAGAGACTCGAGCCTTAGTAAACGAGATCGGGTTAGAGATAGTGATAATATAGAGATAATACTGAAAATAAAAAAATTAAACCATCATAACAAATCAGACTTATAGGCCTAGTTTGAAACTTGATTTATTCTAGCATAAAGGCCCATTCACAACTCGAACCTAAACTTTAATGATTGTACTATGCATGTCCGTAGAAGTGTTCATAACAAGTTGACTCTGACTTCATTGACTTTGACTTTACCTCGAAGTATGATCGCGCCAAACATTTTGACTGAAAGATTAAGTCTGACTTTGGGAGGAACCAATCATAATCAGTCACTGCCATCTGAATCTAGGAACGTCAAATAGAATCTCGACGAGTTTTCGCGCCAAAAAAGATATACAACAAACATTATACAATTTGAAACTTGAATTCCACACTGTAAAATGGCGGCGTGAACAACAGCTGATGTTATTCCATTGACTTCAACTTTGTGTTGAGAACTCAAACAAAGTTTTCAAGTTCGAGTTGAAGTTGCTTGTGTACGGTACGCGATGGAGTTCCACGAGTGACGTGATTGGCTGACCTGGTCGGGAGTGATCTGCTCGATGGGCAGCGGCGAGGCGGGCGCGGGCTGCGGCAGGGCGTCCAGGCCCGTCAGGTGCGGAGACGCCTCGTCCTCCAGCGGCGGCAGATCCGGCTGCAGCGGAGTCTCGGGCGGAGCCATGAACTGGTTGAAGTCGGGGTCCGGAGCCACGGATCCAGGCATCTCCAGCTGCTCGGCCAGCCGCTTGTTGGCCTGCAAACACAACAATCCATCAGGGAACATTGTATATACAGTGAAACCTCTATGCATCGTTCCCGGATCCATCGTTTTCCTGGATGTATCATTCTTTACAATAAGTTACCACAGAGGATGAAAACCATGACCGACAATAATCTCAAGATATCTCTCAAACGTGTCCTCGTTGAGCTATGCCCCTACATCGTCAACGAGTATCTACAATATGAATCTCCACGGAACACACTGTAACCATATTATCAAAGGGATGACTATAGATGTACTTACTGAAATCATGACATATTCTTTAACTGGTTTTAGTTTGTCTAACAACTCTGTACTACATTTGGTTCGATTGAATAAATAAATTTAATAAAATTTAATTCTTTCTAACCCACTCCTATATAATGGATGCTAAATTTTCCTGGATGGATCGTTTTCCTGCATGGATGGTTTTATTTTCATGGTCCCTTGAAAAACGATGGATAGAGGTTTCACTGTATATACAGTAAGTCCAAGTTTATCCAAAATTTAGCATGTTGCAAACTTGAAATCAATAACTTGAACTTCAATAATTTATTACGTAAAGGCCTAGTTCTTGACCTGATAAATTTGATGTTTGTCTTACCTGGAATTCTTCTGGTTCCGGCAGCTTCCTCTTCCGAGGGTTCTTCTTGGCACCGCCCGGGATGCTGACGTCTGGACCGTCGATTTCTCCCTCCCCTCGGACAAGTTCCAGGGCGAGATCCTCTTCCGCTTCGTCGCCGATCGTTCCGAAGTCAAAGTTCTCGGCTGCTCGACTGGTCAGATGACGTTGGTAATTCTGAAGACAAATCAAGACAAAAATCATTAGCATCATCACTAATCAGTAATGGAAAGTAGGACTTGAGAAAGAATATCTATTTGTGAAAGACGATATGATGAATGAAAGTACAGAGTAAGAGAAACAACATCACATGTTTCTCTCACTCTGTATCGTCATCTATCATTCATCTCTAATATCGTCCCTCACAAATCTGTATCATCACTAAACAGTCATCAATACGATTATATTGAATAATTGAACCCTTCCTTACTTCTACTTATAATAATAGGCCTATTGAAAACTACCTACTCTACAGTGATAAAGGCAACAGCCAAAACGCCAAATCTTATGTTACTTCATCTCTATGTGCTCTATCAACGGCTGCAACACTACCATGAGTAGGCCTATCTCCTTGTGAACCTTGTAAGCTGCTGTTCTCTCTTTCCCTTTCACACAATTCATATATTTATATAACCTCAAGTTTTCTTAGTGATTTGAATGAAACTAGAGATGAGCTTTTTACGAATTAACATGCATCCAAAAAACAGGAGACCGAATTCAATCTATCATGACTACAATTCTTTAGAAACACGACCATTTGACAAATACAGTGAAATATCGATGCTTCATTTACGGATCAATACTGTAGTTAACGGAATAGGAAACGTTCAAAATCAACAGAATAGAGAAATTACTACCAACACAACCTAGCTAATCATTAAATACATGCATCATCTATTCCTTATACATATACAATGCTGCTTAACGACCCCACCAACAGCTAGGTTATACGGGGGTACGAATGAGCAGATGATAATGAAACGGTGAAGAGATGATAGGAGAAAGGACGTTTACAAAAACCCATGCCTTATGCGGGACTCGAACCCACGCCCAACGGTGATTTCAGTTACTACCGCTAGCGATAGTTGACTTGGCCACCGGGGCGGTCCTATCCATTATTCCTTCTTTTTCCTCATTTATTCTTTCTTATCCTTCGTATCTATTCCTCCTTATCGTCAAGTCGACCCACTTCTCCGCACGTCACGAGCAATACCTTGGAGAGCACTCTGGCTGGGATTGGTCGGCCCGGCAACGCGAACAGTTTCTCCACGCCTCCCGTCTCCTTCCAGTGCATGAGTCTCTTAGTGGGCGGGGCCAAGTCGAGCGTCGTCACGATGTCGCTCGTGTCGGACAGCTGGGCCTTCATCTCCTCGCCCGATATGTTCTTCACCTCGTCGACGATCAGCTTGCGCTTGCGTTTCGTCTTCGTGAAGCCTGGAACAAGATATGAGCAGCCCGTGAGTTTCACACGCTGCACAGAAGCTACAAGATTGTAATGGAGACATTTGTAGCAGCTATCGCTAGCAATTGCTTAGATCGACATTGGATTTCGATTTAAATTACCATTTAATTATAGCAGGCCTATTTAATTGACTTCCCACAAGCACAGATGACGTCAATTTCAACGATAGGGCAACTTGACTTCTTACTTTCAACACTCCTAGTCTAATGAAATTCAATTTTCTTATTCTTATTTTCCAATTTTCAATCCAATTTTTTTATACTTGGGTTAATTAGGTTATACTTAGGTAGGTGGGTTAGTACACCATTCAACCATAAAAAATGTTAGCATCTGTGGAAACTGGTATTTCCCAAGTTGTTATTAATAAAAAATAAAAAAATCAATAACATCAGAACTTGTTACAACATCATTGTTCTCCCATAAAGAATAAAGATGAAAGTAGGATCGTAGGAATGGGGCACCACAAGGGCGATCTAACCATCCTATTTGATTATTTTATCAATAATACTTTTAAAAAATCCCTACCTCGCAGCACGGATCGTTTGAATGGGGCACCACAAGGGCGATCTTACCACACCATTTCATCATTTCATCAATAAAATACCACAACATATCCCTACCTCTCAGTGCAGACGCATCAACCGGCGCCAGCGCGAAGCTCTCGTCCTCGTTCTGCAGCAGCGTGGTCTGCTCGTGTTGGTGCTCGTGCGGGGGCTCCAGGTTGACGGCCGGCTCGTCGACGGGGTCCGGGTAGGCCAGCTCCATGGGCGGAGGGAGCATCGGCAGCGGCTCTGGCGCCGTCACCTCGGACATGTGCTTCGCGGCAGGGCTCGGCACGGGAGAGTCGTTGTCCATGCTACGACAAACACGCGGCTGACGTTACTCGGCTAGCAGAGAATACTAATAGACATGTGTGCCGCAGATTTGTTTTCTTTTCAATTGGGTTTAATGTTGCACTGTTATGATAGCAAAGGTCTGTTGGCGTCGGATGGATGATTAATGAGATGATGGGATGATGAGATGAAGGTTTTTGGGTAATGGGAAGGATAGTGGGAAGGAAGCGGTCATGGTCGACTTATTGTAGGAACTATCCCGGCATTAGCCTAGACTACAGAGGGAAACATGGAGAACCTCTGTAAAGATGGTCGGCAGCGGGGATCGAACTGGGTCTGAAATTTCCCTCACCTCCCGGATCACATGAAGAGAACACGTTCCATAATAATCCCCTTATCTATTAGAAAAATAATAGAAGTCGACACCTTATGCTAGGTTGACAGATTTCATAAAAATACGGACCACTTCGAAAATAGCATAGAGCCACCTCATGATTACAAAAACGCACAAATTGCATTCCATGGTTCACAAATTTGTAACTGAATATAGCCGATTAAATACAACTTCCGTAAAGTTACATAACGAGAAGTTCTTCCACCGATCGAAGCGGCCGATTGTCCTCGTGGTTTACCTGTGTCCCCCGACCGACGGAGGTCCTCCGAAGTGGTCCATATCGTCGTCACTGTCGTCTGCGTCGCCCGCCATCGCCTTGCTGGCGTCGTTGTCGTGGAACGTGGACGCGGTCACCGACGGGATCTCGGGCGGCATCGGGGCGTCGTCGAACAGGCCGCCCTCGAACAATCCTCCGGCTGGAGGAAGACAAACGGTCGGTACAAGAAGCAACAACAGCTGACAAGTTAAGACAAAATAACCAAGCAATCTTCTTTTTATTTGAATAAGGAAAAAGTGTAAGCCGTAACAGTAGTCATGGACCAATGAACGTAATTTTCCAGTTGAAATGGAATGTCGAAGAGTATGAAATTCTAGTTTAATGGTTAGGCAACAAATATTTCATACAATATATAGGCCTAATACTTGAACCCCTTATATAAGGTTTTTTATACAATTTTATGGTATCTATACGCTTCGTCACGGAAACTGGACGATCTTCGTGATATTGTATATAGCCGGAACGCAATTTCAACTACCGGTACCATGTACAATTTAAAATTACTTTGAATTAAATAATGTTACTATCAACAGGATGCATACATACGTCTATTACTTTGTTTATGGAAAGCAAAGTTTTTTTAATTACATTTGAATAGTTGAATTAAGACAAATTCGAGTAATTGTACATTCCGATACGCTATCTTTACAAAGTACCGCTAACTCAACAGTAAGGTACCAAATAACTACGGTAATGTGGTACGGTTCTACAAACTGTTGTTTCCATGATTAGAGTTGTCGATACCAGTATGCCTACCTGTCTCTAAAACCAGGCCTAAAAACAGATAAACATTACAGCTATTTGGATATCAACGTAATAACAACGTACAGTCAATGATGTCCTGTCCAAGATGGCCTCCGAAGCCGTCATCCTTCAGCGGGGCGTCGATCTCCATGGCCAGGCTACGTGAAGACTGCCCGCCCGACGTAGAAGGCTGTGGGTCTTTGTCGTCCATCATCTTCAGCGACATGCCGTGGTCTCCGGCCGGCCCATCGCTGAACAGCATGTTCGACTGAAAACAACGGTACCGGTACTCCCGTTAGGCGTAGTTATGGAGGAAAAGATACTGGCTCTTCACACATCAAATCTTTATTCGGTCGGCGTGAGAAGGGGTTACCTTCCGCTGGCAGATGGTAATATTTACATAGTTTTGTTCAATAACTAAGAGTATAAGTCTGGTCAAAAAAAAAAGAATAATAAAAGTATCTTTATAATTAAGGTGAACATATCGGTCCAGTACTGAGTAAGCCTGAATAATACTGTCTGAATATAATAAGTCTAAAAAGTCATGTATCTAAATGTGTATTATTATTTTGGATTTTGTGTTTTTGTGTGAATAAAATATATAAAAAATTGAATTGAACTGAGGTATCAATTTTCAACCATACCTAACTATATAAATAGAATCCTATACGACTCCTGACGATTGTTGTTTGCTTAACGACCCCACCAACATGTAGGTTATACGGGGGTACGAATGAGCAGGTCATTATGAAACTATGAAGTGATGATGAGTGAAAGGACGCTTACAAAAACCCATCCCTTATATGGGACTCGAACCCACGCCCGACAGGTGACATCAGTTTCTGAAGCGGTGCCTCAGCTGACTGAGCTACGACGTCACCATGCAAATATGGAGAAACTCAGAGTCTACGTGAAGCTCCGTAAGAGCCCGCATCCTGGATAGATTTACATGGTGCTCTTTGGCAACATATATTTCAACAACTACAAACACCACAGACTTGCGGTCCATTGCAATCAATGAGTAATATCCTCACAATTAGATATGCCTTGTGAGAAATAATTTCATAATAGAGCAACAATTAAATCAAAATGTGTCTAATTTGAAGGTTTTCATTGCTGAATTCCCCATTGACAAATTATAGTAGAAACAAATTACAAAAGCAACTTTGCTGATCAGTATTTAAAATCCTGATTTGCCTATAATTTTACCGTCTTCCTAGGCTAAAATGTGTAATGTACCGGTAACTAGATTTTGTCCGAATTAAAATATGGAAAAATCCTCCATCTAGCGGTTATAACTGGAACTTTTTAAATAATATCCCCTTTCCACTTTACAACACTGGTAGGAAGTGGACCCTAACCATGACTGATATACGCATTAGGATATTCTCAGTGCGGTCTCGTAATGAAAGTTACTTACATGATCCAACGAGGGTTCGAAGCTGGAAACGTTTCGCATCAACTCGGGTGGCTCCGCATCGAAGCCCATGTCGCCAAAGCCCTCGTCGTTGGGTACGAGCGTCATGTTCCCGTAGTCCTCTCGCATCGTAATCTCCTCGGCACGCGATTGGTTCAAACTGAACTGGGCCTCAATGTCAACATCGCTAAGTAACATGAGAAACCATTCGTTCACTCGAAACGTCACAAGCACCGGACATCGAATATAAACCTCTTGAATACTTCGAAAATAATATAAGTATAAAAATTGATATAGGCCTAATTGTATCAAAGATATAGGGTCCAAAGTAGTCACATCACATCAAAAACACTTTTTTTTTTCGAATGCTGCTTAACGACCCCACCAACAGCTAGGTTATACGGGGGTACGAATGAGCGGGTGATAATGAAACGGTAAAGTGATGATAGGTGAAAGGACGTTTTACAAAAACCCATGCCTTATGCGGGACTCGAACCCACGACCAACGATGACTTCGGTTACTACCGCTAGCGATAATTGTCTTAGCCACCGGGGCGGCAAAAAACACAAATATCACCGTTATATTTATACAGATGTGGTATTATCAGAGTATATTATGATTTTTTAGGTAGAGGTTTACGGTTGATAAGAAACGCAATCGTATTTTGCAAAAGCATTAAATCCTCAAAGTCGAGTGAAATGTTTCTACCGAAGTTTTTAAAATTATTTTATCGATACTCGACCTCCTTCTCAAGTGGATGCAAATATAATGCAAAATTAGAGAGATCATTACATAAAGTAACTTTAATAAAGCAATTCTGCGTGGGAATTATAGATTACAATCAAATATTGCTATTTATGAATTTTAGAAAAAATGTTAGAACTACGTTTGACAAATACGCCAGTCAATATTATATGCAATGGAATCAAAACATTCTTATTCAGGCCTGTCCTTGATTAGCCCAACTGGAAATATATATTTCTCAAAACCCAGAAAACCAATAAGATTGGGCCAGGGGGTGTTCCCACCACTTCTTATCAGTCGGTTCCTGCCAGTTCCGACTTCTTCTTCCCCTTCTTCACTACTACTATCCTCTGCTTCGTCTTTTCTTCCTACGAGTTCCCTCCACCGTTCTCTATCTTCCCACCATCTCTCATCTAAAACTTACTAAATTTACTAGATTCAAATTCAATTTAAATTTACTAGATTCAAATTTAATTTAAATTTACTTAATTTACTAGGTTAGGGCCTACTAAATGTCATACGACGCTTACTTGAGTTCTGGCATGGCCGAATCGAAATCGTGGAACACTTCGGGGAGCGTGATGGCATTGACGGCCGCTTCTCGGTGTTCTTCCGGCAAGTCGACCATGCCGGGACGGAAAGCCATCTTGATCTTGACAAACGCCTCGTTGCAGTCGGCCAAGAGATACTTCGCTTTGCGAGAGTAGATTCTCACCACGCCCAACAGCAGATGTCCTGAAGTACGCAGAGCCATCTTCACCTGGAAGTAAATACCGTACAGTAGTTTAGTAATAATAATACTGAAAACACGTTCCATTATTTTATCCAGAGAACAGGAAAAAAATTATTGGTAATTTTGTGTTACTTGGCACCAAATGGTGGGTTAGTTGGTCAAGGTGGTGTCCTAACCTCCAAAGATGGCTGACTGTGATCAATGTCCGTGTAATTTAGGACTGTTTTAGTTAATTTTAGGATAGCAATTTTATTTGTCAGGCTCACGTTTTTCGATAGATTTAATGTTTATCTATAAGAAAACACCATTTTCAGGATCAAATTGGTGTGTGTGACCCAACAGCACGGGAAAAATGTGCAACCATCTTACTATGAATCAGACTTCTTTACACTATAATTTGAAAATACCTTTGGTTGGAGAATGCCGTCAACAGACTTCTCGATGTTTGTTTCGAACACGTGAGCTTTCGTCAGTTTCTTGTCCCAATGCGCTGCCAGCCAAATACGAGCCAATGGCCCCTTCTTGGCCAACACAAAGTGTGCGTAAAACATCGTCACCTAGTTTTACGTACGATACGGGAATTACGAACTACAACTCCTATAATAGGACAGTTGGCTGGAGCTGAAAGAACACAGAAAATGTTATCGGTCAAATTACTGAGAGATTGAGCACGCCTATTTCTGTTCTTTTTCCCAATCTCCCCCACTAACCTTATTGACATATTACACCCTCAAGAAGCCACCCTCCACAAAAAAAAATTGCATCAACCTACCTACCTAACCTAACCAACAAAAATCACCCCCTCGAGCATCCCCCCTCCCAAACAACATGCAAAAACCATTAGATTCAAGTGAGTTTAAAAACTATAAAAAACATTTTTCTTAACGTCACGCAACTTTTTCTGGTAGATATAAACAAGATCTTTCAGAAAACACAAAAACCAAACACCAATTGGCCAAGTTTAGTGTCACAGTGAAATAACCAAAGTTTTTAGTGATAGGTTATGACTATGAGCCACGTACCATAATCTTTTTTATCCTTGAACGTTTGAACCTAGGCCTATATTAAGAAGTCAATAATTCCCGAAAAATATTCGGACAGCCATACAACTACACTTCGGCTCTGCCCTACCTCCAACCTTGTCGCAACAGGTGCACCTGTGGCTGGCCAGTTAGACACAGCGTTTTGAATTTGTTAATAAACATCTAAGATAGGCCCTATACAGTAGGCCTACAAGCATCGAGTTATAAACAAAATGCTACAGATAATATTTATGAACACGCATTAATACTCTAAACATTAATAAATTGCCCAAAATAAACTAGTTCTATTTCATTAAGAGATGCCCAGTCATACTTTAATTTATGAATTGTAGGCGAAGGAGAGGTTTATTGTTTGATGATGGGATTGATTTAAAATTGAAAACTGAATGGGCCTTTGCTACTCAGTGAGCCTATGCCTACTCCTGAGATGTGGCCTATCCTCAGCTCAGTACCACAAAATCATATCATGTTGACGGAAATGTAAATAGGCTCAGACACCAAGTGATGATTCATTATGCTTCATTCTAGAAGTACCTACATTGAATAGTAAATCTGGTGCTGCTATTTTACTAGTTATGATTTGAAATGGGCTCTGGTTTGCAGTTGCAGTCCACAAGTTAGTATAAAGCAATCCTATAAAAACCTAGGTGTTAGACCTAGGTGTTAGGCTATGCCTACTGACATTGCTACTGAGCATTGGGCTAGGCCTAGAGCTAGCCTATACTTGGGCCTACCATAAATAGGGCCTAGTGTGGGTTTCATATAGGTTGTACGTATTGTTTAATTATTAAGCATGGGCCTACTTAATTAATACGACACTCGTTCTGCAAGTTAACACCATCTCCACAGGCCTAATGTGATTAATGTCAAGTGATTCCGACCGACAGCTTACCCTATTTCGCGCCCATTTCGCTTTTCTTAATTACATAACTAGATTTCAACAACTATACCACTATATTACGACAGATTTGAATGTGTACCTGTTTGTTAACAATTAACCACTGCACTTAATGCTCAACAGTACGATTAAACTATGAGATGTACTTGTTTTCATCACGAATAGATCGTTACGAAAATCTACGTAAACAAACAACCTGCCTAAAATGGCGACTGACGTTGAAAAACTGTTGCTTATTGTTGCCACAAAGATGACGGCGCTGCCTTACTTCTCCCATAATGCAATGGAATATTCAAAAGTAGTTCTGACGGTTGATCTATTTTGTACGGGAATGTTTGATTAGCTATTTCAACTTAATTTATTTTATTCCTCATAAAATTACGTATAAAATAGGTCACGAGAAGATTGTAAATGAAACATATAATTATAAATAAGATGATAAAATAGAATTATTTCAATTGTGAACCCCGCCTACTTTGTGCAATCTTTGTATATCTATTATAATATTATATATCATACTATATTACTATATATTATATATTATATCACACAAAAATTGACCAAATAAAGACTTACATTACATTACAATACGTTATGCTATAGATAAAAGATATATTTCATCTTTTGTACCTTGAATGATAACTGTACATTTTCTATTTCACATATTTTTTGGAATTACAATAAAACATTTATTTTGAATGTCATGTATAATGTACATATTGTGTTTATGTGCTATAAAACTAAGAAATGCAGGTTTATGTGAGAATGAATCAATAATTTACATAACACATAAGAATTTTCCATATTGCACCAAGAATCAACAACAAAATAACAAAATAGCAAGAATATTCCATTCAAGATAACATAATCTACAAATACGATTACATGGAAAAAATATAGAAAAACAGTTAGGCCCTACTGGTAGGGCCTATGTATAATAAATCAAAATTATTATCTCTATTTTGAAGAATATAGTTTCAACATTGGGAAAAATAAAATAATCTCTCAAACTCGACTCAAACTAACAATTATTTGTATAATCGAAATATTAGTCATTCGAAAAAATGAAATATTGCAATGTTTGAAGTAATTACAGTATTATTAAACTCACAAATGTTGTCATAGCAACATAGAACTAAAAAAATATAAAATAAAATAATTATTTAGGCTAGTTTCAATTTTGTTACAAATTTGGCATATTTAACAAATTTTCAGTTTTTATGGTGTAAATTTATTTGATAAAAATTTAAAAGTTGAATTAAAGTCTGGAACAATTTTATAAAAATGGAAGTAGCTACAAAGTTGGATGAACTTCCCGGAGAAGTTGATAGTGAAAGCCATACCTCGATTACATACTGGGGACAAGATTCATCAAACTGTTTCCCAGGACGGCCACACAGGTAACACTAAAGTGGGTCTAACTAAACTAACCTAAAGCTAGGGTTTTAGGTACTGCATCTCCAAAACTAAAATGTTTTCATATTTCCGTAAGTCACCGTTATTTTAAAAACTTCACGAGTTGAAGTGGAATACATAGATCTTGGAATTTTAATACTTCAAAATGTACAATAAGAACCCTGAATATGCGGGGGCCATTCTTAACAATAAGTTAGTAGTTACCACAGAGGATGAAAACCATGACCGACAATAATCTCAAGATATCTCTCAAACGTGTTCTCGTTGAGCTATGCCCCTACATCGTCAACGAGTATCTACAATATGAATTTCCACGGAACACACTGTAACCATATTATCAAAGGGATGACTATAGATGTATTACTGAAATCATGACATGTTCTGTAACTGGTTTTACTTTGTCTAACAACTCTGTACTACATTTGGTTCTATTGAATGAATAAATAAATTTAAAATCCAATTATTCAAACGTTATAACTAAAACCTGATACGTAATTAGTCTAATTACTAATTACTGTAGTGAAATTTCAGATCAATTTCCTTTGCACTCTCCTGTCAACTTCTTGACATTTAATGAAATTTAATAAAAGTAAATAATAAATGAATTTATTTATTGAATGAATGAATTTCAAAGTTTTTGAAATTTGGTTCCTGTTAGAATTTATTTTGATACAAAATTATATTGAATTTTCAAAATTCACACTACTAGTTCGTAAAACAACACATACGTTTCGTAGGACAGAACAAGTTTATTCTTGAAAATTCCTCTCCCGCATTACGTTCATACACTCTATTCTCTCAACAACCGGTAATTTCTAGGGCCGAGACATGGGGAGTGGACGATGTACGTCGCCATTGGGCGCTGCGATCCCACTGCGAATACGTTTACTTTCCCAACCAATACGCCAGCTTGGCTCTGCCGTCGAAACTCGGCCGCTATCTCTGGCAGATGCACCGCGCGGCTCTGAAACCCGTTCCGCCGCTCATCAAGGAGATATCTCGGTGCGCGATCGCGACGCTACGAGAGATCATGCTCGGCGGACGGGAGGTGGAAGAACTTATCGTATGTGATTCGCTGTTGAATCTTAATTGGTTGGATTATGCGGCTAGGAAGATTTATATCGACAACTTGGAGATTTTCATCAGGTACAATATACATGGTAATACAATAGTTATTAATTTTATGGTTATGGTTTTCTGGGAGTTTATAGACCCACACTTTTTTAATTCACTTGAATTGTCTTCAATTCCCTATGAACACGAAAAAAGCAAAATTCACGTTTACATTAATTAATTACTCAATTATTATAATTCCTGCTCTTCCATTTACCTATGAATACATATTCTTTAAAGATATTTTCCACGTCTGACAATGAGTGTAATGCACGAGAGATTAATGTGATGTGACTTGTTTACATGTTAGCATACAAATCAGCTTGGAAATGGTCTCTTTCGAGAACTGCCTGATGAAACGATTCGAAGGGACACGATTACTGTTAGCGCTTGGAAGCGCGTCGGCGAATACTCTTAAACGCCTTTACCTCTGGCAAATGTTTGCTCGGGATGAGAACCCAGTACTTATAGATACAACGTACTGCCAGTACAGAGGTAAGCTGTAGTGATACTCATGCTATTTAGAGAATATCGTTAGTGTGTTTTCAGTTAGCTCACCAAGGTTTTACATACAAAGTTTTTTTGAAAAATAGCTCCTGAACCAATTTTTAGGGCTCTAAACAAAGTAAAATCAAAAGTTACCGGAGAAAGTTGAGAAATGTGACTAAAAAAATTTAAAAAAAAAAAAAAAGTTTCTAAAAGTTATTTCTTAACAAATTTCAAAAAAGTCCGAAAGAAATTCTCAAAAGTTTCTAAAAAAACGTAAAAAATCAAGTGTCAGTATATTAAACAGTTGGTATCAAACATCAATTTTTACTCACATTAATTATCAGAGTATAATTAATTATTATTTTTATTGAATGACGCAAAATATCTTCATTTCCAGACAAAGGAGCATTCAAGGAAAGTGCGACATGCAAATTATCCTACTGGCGTTCACTAATACGCTTCCGCACGCTGACAGTGCTTGCCATCAACTACGGCTATCTGGCCGACACTCACGGACACACTCTCTGTATGCTCGCTTCTATACTTGCCGGCTCGCTCAGAGAATTACAACTTCTCTGTCTCGAGAACGAACACCCAAATCATCGCATCGCAAACGACTTCGACGGTAGATTCAGAATACCGAACAAGATGTGGATAGAGACACTCAAGTATTGTCCCAAGCTCCAAGTCTCCATGGTTTTCAGTAAGTTGACGACTACGATTGTGGTCTTCCCAGTGGAAAGCGCAACTCATGTCTAGATTACAGTGAATCATAAAGTTTGGGTGATTATAGACTCGGTGTACGATCAAGGTGGATGTAAGAAAATAAAATTCAGACAATTTTATCTATGATCGGTATGACGGATATAAGTCCTAGATTAAAGTAAGCTTCTTCAATTAGCTACCAGGATGTGGATTTGAGCACTACAATCCCTTTTCCGCAGTTTGCTGGTCACAAGAATCAACTGATCGTAATGAAGCTTCAATTCAATACTCGAAATTAACGAGGATAGGACTGTACACTCTGAAAACATTCGCGTTGGCTTTTTCGTATCGTTAAAATCTTAAAAAACGAAGACAATTTTTTCTTGTTGAAAAACTGTGTACTTCCAAGTCTCTTCAAATGGGAACTACTATTTCAAATGTGTCAGTTTGTTCAGAAGGTTATTTCTTACTTCTTTATTTATATGTATTGAGTAACGACGCACTGTAGTGATGACTAAGATATATGGGCATCGGTGAATGATATATGAGATGATAGGATGGTGAGATGGAAGTTTTTTTTATTATGTGTTTTTGAGTAGTTGGAAAAAGTCGGTTGAGGCCTGTTGCTATGGAACCATCCCCGTATTTACCTGACCGACAGAAGGAAACAACCAAAAACCCTGTCAGGATGGTCGACCATGGCTGGAATCGAAACCCAGTCTCCTGAATGAAGGTTCAGTATGCTAGCCACTCGACCACTCGTCTCAGTGCTTGGAAGGTTTCTTTGGGAGGTTGGCTACGAACCTATCACACAACATGTAATGTTTCTTATGATTCCAGTTACTCTACCTTTATACGAGAAAGTAATCACGTTCCTGACTCGGTCCATCCCTCTCAGCCACTTCTACCTCTCGTCCGGAATAGACTTGAAGTTCCAACAGGTGTGGCACATCGACTGCACACTCAAGACGATGTTCAAATGGTACGGGAAGACGCTAGGTAAATGAAGAAACCATAACGTTTCAAGACTTGAAACGGTTTGTAATGAATTGAATAATGAATTTTTGAATTTCATACATTACCATAATTTTACAAGGCAGCGTACCAACAAGGGAATTGCAAATATTTTCAAAAATTATATAAAATCCTTTTATAAATTGCAAATTTTTTAAACATACGAGTCTACCATATTTGTGTATTCAACTATGAAAAAGGATCAAAATGAAATTGTACCAAAGTCTACTAATCGTTGCTCTGATCAGAAATAATAAGAAATATAATGCATAGGCCTACAATTATTTTTTTTAAATTTACCTCATTAAAAAAAGAAGATGGTGATATTTTTAAATGCATTTATTAATGTACTATCCACAACAATGTGGACATACTTTGAAATAATAAATGCAGATATAACGACTGAATGTCCGAATTTAGAGGAGCAACGACAACGAGGTCATTTTGCGCATAGAGATTCCAAACGCAAAGTAATTGTTATTCTTGTTTTCCCTAGAGGTATTATCACTCCATCTCTGGCGTAACCGAGAAATACTGGATAGTATGCTGATTAATGCTTTTGAAAAGTTTCCGCGAATGACTACTCTAGAGTTCACCGGCATTTTATATCGCCGGGACACCATCAGGAAAATATGTGAAAAAGCTAAAACCGGTGTTTACAGTAAGTGATTTACTCGTGCAATAAATTAGTAGATCTAAATACGCATAGCAATATTTACGCTGTATAAAATATTAGTAATTTAGCAGATAACAAGAAGTGGGTTGAAAGTTGAGACACTGTGTTTATCTGATCAGAGAAAAAATTATTGGTTCAGTTTGCTTCTAATAGACTAATTTTCTACTTTTTTCTCGTCTCTTCTTTATACGTTAAGAGTAAGACTTATCGCTTGGTCAAGTACAGTGGAGAACCATCTTTTCATTATATTTGTAACTTGTAAATACGGAATTGTCATTCGGTTTCAATATTTTCGATCGAATCAATGTGTTAGCATTTTGACTTCATATTGAATTGGAATATTCAATAATCAATATTGAAATTATCATCAATATCGATTGGAAAAATCGTAAATATATTAAATAAGAGTGAACTAAGAAACAAAAATAATCCTAATTTGATTAAATTAACACTCGCATGGTTTCTCGTTGCTGGCCGAGTAACATACGAATAACATAGGCCTAATAATTGCAATAATATAATTTTGAATAAATAACACACTTGCGTGATGAGATCCAAAGAGATCGAAACATGTTGTAAGTTTTAATTTATAATTAATGTTCCTGTGATTTTCGCCTGGTGGTTATTTCCTTCAGAGTCCGTGGAAAAGGTAGCGGGAAACTTGAGTTAGTTAACTCTTGTGAAACCTACCTCCCAGCACTCATGTCCAGTACATTTTGTGTGTGTGTTTTTGTGCTCTGTCTTATGTTTTTCCTCCATGCAACCTGTACCCATCTTATTATTTCTCATCTCACTAGCTTCTCCTACAATGTATCATCAATCATCCATC
Source organism: Brachyptera putata (assembly GCA_907164805.1). Taxonomy (NCBI): domain Eukaryota; kingdom Metazoa; phylum Arthropoda; class Insecta; order Plecoptera; family Taeniopterygidae; genus Brachyptera; species Brachyptera putata. The sequence continues at coordinate 1,344,635 of OU015464.1, forward strand.
TCTCATATCGTCCATCACAAAAATATATTATTTAAAAAAAAACTCAAAATTGTATATAGGCCTACATATGTCAAAATAAACTATATTTTGCAAGAGCAAGGTCCCTTCAACCACAGCATCACACAATTTACTCCATTTGTCTGTTTTTCATCCAGGAATAAAAAAGATCAGGATTCGAGTCCAAGAGACACCCCTAACCAAGGACATAGAGTTCGACATAGTTCACACCGACCGAGAGCAGATTCAAGAACGGATGCAGATGGTTGAAACACGTTACGGGAAGAATTTCGATGACATTGGCATTGAAGTAGATTTGGGGACCGATCCATTTTAAAAAATGTGAATTTGTAGTTCTATCTTGGTTACACGGTATACCGCCCTGCGATCATGCACTGTACTGGGGTGAAGTAACCAGTTCCATGATTTGAAGTACAATAAATTATACAGCTGTTCTATATAAGTCTACTCACTTGGTTTTATTCATGCTTTTCTGGCTCAGTCAGGTATAACGCTCTACCTCCGCTGCCCTCGGTAGCTCAGTCAGCTAAGGCACTGCTTCAGAAAGTGAGGTCACCGTTGAGCGTGGGTTCGAGCATAATGCATGGGTTTTTGTAAACTTTCTCTCACTTATCATCGATCCGATGTATGGTTCACCGACAAACATGTTTTGAACAACCCCCTGCAGATTGGGTGTCACGATTTTCTTTAGAAATTTTTTCCCAGAGTCGTGTGTGGTATCGGCATTGAGGTTCATTCAATTGATTGCGAAAATTTTTTATTTCGTCCTGATGCAATGTCTGGTTTTCCGTAGACAAATTCGTGGACACCCCCTCGCGCAGAGGGGTGTCAGAAAATTTACGATTTTCTTTGGAAATTTTTTTAGAGAGTCGTGTGCGGTATCGAAATGAAGGTACATTCAATTGAATGCGAAAAAATCTAACTTTGGCCCAATCCGATGTATGATTCTCCGACAAACATGTTTTGAACAACCCCCTGCAGATCGGGTGTCGGAAAATTTATGATTTTCCCTGAGAAGGTTTTGCCAGGGTCATGAGTGGTATACAAACAAAGGTACATTCAATCGATTGCGAAAAATCCAAACCTCAGCCCGATCCGATGTATGGTTCTCCGGCAAACAGGTTTTGAACAACCCCCTGTGCAGAGATGTGTCGGAAAAGTTTTCACAGGGCCGTGTGTGGTATCAACATGAAGGTACATTCAATTGAATGCGGAAAAATTTAAGTTTGACCCGATCCAATGTTTGGTTTGCCGGCAAACATGTTTTGAACATCCCCCTGCAGATCGGGGGTGGGAAAACTTACGATTTTCTTTGGAAAAGTTTTCACAGGGCCGTGTGTGGTATCAAAATGCAGGTACATTCAATTGAATGCGAAGCAATCTGAGTTTGGCTCAATCCGATGGATGGTTCTCCAGCAAACATGTTTTGAACAACCCCCTGCAGATCGGGTGTCGGAAAATTTATGATTTTCCCTGAAAAATTTTCCACATGGTCGTGTGAGGTATCGACATGGAGGTACATTCATTTGATTGCGGAAATTTTTATTTCGCTCCGATCCAATGTGTGGTTCTGCAGGAAAAAAATCGCGAACACCCCCCCGTGCTGAGGGGTGTCGGAAAATTTGCGATTTTCCCTGGAAAATTTTCCATGGGGTCGTGTGAGGTATCGACATGAAGGTACATTCATCAGATTGCGGAAAATTCTTATTTCGTCTCGATCCAATGTCTGGTTCTCCGTAAAAAAATTCTTGAATACCCTCTCGGAAAATTTATGATTTTCTTTGGAATTTTTTTTGGGAAAACGTGAGTAGCATCAAAATGCTCACGTGATCGCTAGCTTTCCAAAAATCGTACAATCAGCCCGATCGCATCGTGGGTTCTCCAGCAATCGCCGATCGAAGATTGTCAATTTTTTTTTGTCGGACGGGTACTAGTACGGGGAAAAAACCAAAATTTGAAAAAAAGTCAAACTCTTTTGCCGAAGCCGTGTGCGGTATCAAAATGAAGGTACATAATATCTGTTGCCAAAAATGTTGATTTTAGCTCGATCCGATGTCTGTTTCTCCGTAAAAAAATTCTTGAAAATGAAGGCAAATTTGCAATTTTCTTTGGAAAAGTATTAACACAGCCGTGAGTGGTATCAAATTTAAGATAATCGAAATTGATGACGTACAGTTCTAATTTCAGCCCGATTCGATGTATGGTTCTCCGGTAAATATGTTTTGAACAACCCCCTGCTGATCGGGTGTCGGAAAATTTACGATTTTCTCTGGAAACTTTTTCACAAAGCCGTGTGTGGTACCAATGAGAAGGTACATTCAATTTATTGCGAAAAAATCTTCATTTGGCCCGATCCAATGTATGGTTCTCCGGCAAACATGTTTTGAACAACCCCCTGCAGATTGGGTGTCAGAAAATTTACGATTTTCTCTGGAAACTTTTTCACAAAGCCGTGTGTGGTACCAATGAGAAGGTACATTCAATTTATTGCGAAAAAATCTTCATTTGGCCCGATCCAATGTATGGTTCTCCGGCAAACATGTTTTGAACAACCCCCTGCAGATCGGGGGTCGGAAAATTTACGATTTTCTTTGAAAATTTTTTCACAGGGTCGTGAGTGGTATCGACATTGAGCTTCATTCAATTGATTGCAGAAAAATCTTATTTTGTTCCGATATAATGTCTGGTTTTCCGTGAAAAAAATTTTGACCACCCCCTCGCGCAGAGGGGTGTGGGAAAACTCACGATTTTCTTTAGAAATTTTTTCCCAGAGTCGTGTGTGGTATCGGCATTGAGGTTCATTCAATTGATTGCGAAAATTTTTTATTTCGTCCTGATGCAATGTCTGGTTTTCCGTAGACAAATTCGTGGACACCCCCTCGCGCAGAGGGGTGTCAGAAAATTTACGATTTTCTTTGGAAATTTTTTTAGAGAGTCGTGTGCGGTATCGAAATGAAGGTACATTCAATTGAATGCGAAAAAATCTAACTTTGGCCCAATCCGATGTATGATTCTCCGACAAACATGTTTTGAACAACCCCCTGCAGATCGGGTGTCGGAAAATTTATGATTTTCCCTGGAAAGGTTTTGCCAGGGTCATGTGTGGTATCCAAACAAAGGTACATTCAATCGATTGCGAAAAATCCAAACCTCAGCCCGATCCGATGTATGGTTCTCCGGCAAACAGGTTTTGAACAACCCCCTGTGCAGAGATGTGTCGGGAAATTTGCGATTTTCCCCGGAAAAGTTTTCACAGGGCCGTGTGTGGTATCAACATGAAGGTACATTCAATTGAATGCGGAAGAATTTAAGTTTGACCCGATCCAATGTTTGGTTTGCCGGCAAACATGTTTTGAACATCCCCCTGCAGATCGGGGGTGGGAAAACTTACGATTTTCTTTGGAAAAGTTTTCACAGGGCCGTGTGTGGTATCAAAATGCAGGTACATTCAATTGAATGCGAAGCAATCTGAGTTTGGCTCAATCCGATGGATGGTTCTCCAGCAAACATGTTTTGAACAACCCCCTGCAGATCGGGTGTCGGAAAATTTATGATTTTCCCTGGAAAATTTTCCACATGGTCGTGTGAGGTATCGACATGGAGGTACATTCATTTGATTGCGGAAAATGTTTATAACGTTCCGATCCAATGTGTGGTTCTCCAGAAAAAAAATCGCGAACACCCCCCCGTGCTGAGGGGTGTCGGAAAATTTGCGATTTTCCCTGGAAAATTTTCCATGGTGTCGTGTGAGGTATCGACATGAAGGTACATTCATCAGATTGCGGAAAATTCTTATTTCGTCTCGATCCAATGTCTGGTTCTCCGTAAAAAAATTCTTGAATACCCTCTCGGAAAATTTATGATTTTCTTTGGAATTTTTTTTGGAGAAACGTGAGTAGCATCAAAATGCTCACGTGATCGCTAGCTTTCCAAAAATCGTACAATCAGCCCGATCGCATCGTGGGTTCTCCAGCAATCGCCGATCGAAGATTGTCAATTTTTTTTTGTCGGACGGGTACTAGTACGGGGAAAAAACCAAAATTTGAAAAAAAGTCAAACTCTTTTGCCGAAGCCGTGTGCGGTATCAAAATGAAGGTACATAATATCTGTTGCCAAAAATGTTGATTTTAGCTCGATCCGATGTCTGTTTCTCCGTAAAAAAATTCTTGAAAATGAAGGCAAATTTGCAATTTTCTTTGGAAAAGTATTAACACAGCCGTGAGTGGTATCAAATTGAAGATAATCGAAATTGATGACGTACAGTTCTAATTTCAGCCCGATTCGATGTATGGTTCTCCAGTAAATATGTTTTGAACAACCCCCTGCTGATCGGGTGTCGGAAAATTTATGATTTTCCCTGAAAAATTTTCCACAGGGTCGTGTGAGGTATCGACATGAAGGTACATTCATCAGATTGCGGAAAATTCTTATTTCGTCTCGATCCAATGTCTGGTTCTCCGTAAAAAAATTCTTGAATACCCTCTCGGAAAATTTATGATTTTCTTTGGATTTTTTTTTGGGAAAACGTGAGTAGCATCAAAATGCTCACGTGATCGCTAGCTTTCCGAAAATCGTACAATCAGCCCGATCGCATCGTGGGTTCTCCAGCAATCGCCGATCGAAGATTGTCAATTTTTTTTTGTCGGACGGGTACCAGTACGGGGAAAAAACCAAAATTTTAAAAAAAGTCAAACTCTTTTGCCGAAGCCGTGTGCGGTATCAAAATGAAGGTACATAATATCTGTTGCCAAAAAGGTTAATTTTAGCTCGATCCGATGTCTGGTTCTCCGTAAAAAAATTCTTGAAAATGAAGGCAAATTTGCAATTTTCTTTGGAAAAGTATAACCACAGCCGTGAGTGGTATCAAATTGAAGATAATCGAAATTGATGACGTACAATTCTAATTTCAGCCCGATCCGATGTATGGTTCTCCGGCAAACATGTTTTGAACCAACCACTGCAGATCGGGTGTCGGAAAATTTATGATTTTCCCTGGGAAAGTTTTGACAGGGTCGTGTGTGGTATCAAAATGAAGGTACGTTCAATTGAATGCGAACAAATCCAAGTTTGGCCAAATCCGATGTTTGGTTTGCCGGTAAACATGTTTTGAACAACCCCTTGCGCATAGGGGTGTCGGAAAACTTGCGATTTTCCCTGGAAATTTTTCAGAGGGCCGTGTGTGGTATCAAAATGAAGGTGCATTCAATTGAATGCGAAAAAATCTAAGTTTGGCCCGATCCGATGTATGGTTCTCCGACAAACATGTTTTGAACCAACCCCTGCAGATCGAGTGTCGGAAAATTTACGATTTTCCCTGGAAAAGTTTTGACAGGGTCGTTTGTGGTATCAGAATGGAGGTACATTCAATCGATTGCGAATAATTCAACCCTAAGCCCGATCCGATGTATGGTACTCCGGCAAACAGGTTTTGAACAACCCCTTGCGCATAGGGGTGTCGGAAAATTTGTGATTTTCCCCGGAAAGTTTTCACAGGGCCGTGTGTGGTATCAAAATGCAGGTACATTCAATTGAATGCGAAAAAATCTGAGTTTGGCTCAATCCGATGGATGGTTCTCCGGCAAACATGTTTTGAACAACCCCCTGCAGAACGGGTGTCGGAAAATTTATGATTTTCCCTGAAAAATTTTCCACATGGTCGTGTGAGGTATCGACATGGAGGTACATTCATTTGATTGCGGAAATTGTTTATTTCGTTCCGATCCAATGTGTGGTTCTCCAGGAAAAAAAATCGCGAACACCCCCCCGTGCTGAGGGGTGTCGGAAAATTTGCGATTCTCCCTGGAAAATTTTCAACAGGGTCGTGTAAGGTATCGACATGAAGGTACATTCATCAGATTGCGGAAAATTCTTATTTCGTCTTGATCCAATGTCTGGTTCTCCGTAAAAAAAATCTTGAATACCCTCTCGGAAAATTTATGATTTTCTTTGGAAATTTTTTTGGAGAAACGTGAGTAGCATCAAAATGCTCACGTGATCGCTGGCTTTCTGAAAATCGAACAATCAGCCCGATCGCATCGTGGGTTCTCCAGCAATCGCCGATCGAAGATTGTCAATTTTTTTTGTCGGACGGGTACTAGTACGGGGAAAAAAACCAAAATTCGAAAAAAAGTCAAACTCTTTTGCCGAAGCCGTGTGCGGTAACAAAATGGAGGTATATAATATCTGTTGCCAAAAATGTTAATTTAGCTCGATCCGATGTCTGGTTCTCCGTACAAAAATTCTTGAAAATGAAGGCAAATTTGCAATTCTCTTTGGAAAAGTATTTACACAGCCGTGAGTGGTATCAAATTGGAGATAATCGAAATTGATGACGTACAGTTCTAATTTCAGCCCGATCCGATGTATGGTTCTCCGGCAAACATGTTTTGAACCAACCACAGCAGATCGGGTGTCGGAAAATTTATGATTTCCCTGGGAAAGTTCTGACGGGGCCGTGTGTGGTATCAAAATGAAGGTACGTTCAATTGAATGCGAAAAAATCCAAGTTAGGCCGAATCCGATGTTTGGTTTGCCGGCAAACAGGTTTTGAACACCCCCCCCGTGCTGAGGGGTGTCGGAAAATTCATGATTTTCCCTGGAAAAGCTTTCAGAGGGCCGTGTGTGGTATCATAATGAAGGTGAATTCAATTGAATGCGAAAAAATCCAAGTTTGGCTGAATCCGATGTTTGGTTTGCCGGTAAACATGTTTTGAACAACCCCTTGCGCATAGGGGTTTCGGAAAACCTACGAATTTCCCTGGAAAAGTTTTCAGAGGGCCGTGTGTGGTATCAAAATGAAGGTGCATTCAATTGAATGCGAAACAATCTAAGATTGGCCCGATCCGATGTATGGTTCTCCGGCAAACATGTTTTGAACCAACCCCTGCAGATCGAGTGTCGGAAAATTTATGATTTTCCCTGGAAAAGTTTTGACAGGGTCGTGTGTGGTATCAGAATGGAGGTACATTCTATCGATTGCGAAAATTGAACCCTCAGCCCGATCCGATGTATGGTACTCCGGCAAACAGGTTTTGAACAACCCCCCGTGCAGAGTGGTGTCGGAAAATTTGCGATTTTCCCCGGAAAAGTTTTCACAGGGCCGTGTGTGGTATCAACATGGAGGTACATTCAATTGAATGCGGTAAAATCTATGTTTGGCCCGATCCGATGTTTGATTTGCCGGCAAACATGTTTTGAACAACCCCCTGCAGATCGGGGGTGGGAAAACTTACGATTTTCTTTGGAAAAGTGTTCACAGGGCCGTGTGTGGTATCAAAATGCAGGTACATCCAATTGAATGCGAAAAAATCTGAGTTTGGCCCAATCCGATGGATGGTTCTCCGGCAAACATGTTTTGAACAACCCCCTGCAGAACGGGTGTCGGAAAATTTATGATTTTCCCTGAAAAATTTTCCACATGGTCGTGTGAGGTATCGACATGGAGGTACATTCATTTGATTGCGGAAATTGTTTATTTCGTTCCGATCCAATGTGTGGTTCTCCAGGAAAAAAATCGCGAACACCCCCCCGTGCTGAGGGGTGTCGGAAAATTTGCGATTCTCCCTGGAAAATTTTCAACAGGGTCGTGTAAGGTATCGACATGAAGGTACATTCATCAGATTGCGGAAAATTCTTATTTCGTCTTGATCCAATGTCTGGTTCTCCGTAAAAAAAATCTTGAATACCCTCTCGGAAAATTTATGATTTTCTTTGGAAATTTTTTTGGAGAAACGTGAGTAGCATCAAAATGCTCACGTGATCGCTGGCTTTCTGAAAATCGAACAATCAGCCCGATCGCATCGTGGGTTCTCCAGCAATCGCCGATCGAAGATTGTCAATTTTTTTTTGTCGGACGGGTACTAGTACGGGGAAAAAACCAAAATTCGAAAAAAAGTCAAACTCTTTTGCCGAAGCCATGTGCGGTATCAAAATGGAGGTATATAATATCTGTTGCCAAAAATGTTGATTTTAGCTCGATCCGATATCTGGTTCTCCGTACAAAAATTCTTGAAAATAAAGGCAAATTTGCAATTCTCTTTGGAAAAGTATTTACACAGCCGTGAGTGGTATCAAATTGAGATAATCGAAATTGATGACGTACAGTTCTAATTCAGCCCGATCCGATGTATGGTTCTCCGGCAAACATGTTTTGAACCAACCACAGCAGATCGGGTGTCGGAAAATTTATGATTTTCCCTGGAAAAGTTTTGACAGGGTCGTGTGTGGTATAAAAATGAAGGTACGTTCAATTGAATGCGAAAAAATCCAAGTTAGGCCGAATCCGGTGTTTGGTTTGCCGGCAAACAGGTTTTGAACACCCCCCCGTGCTGAGGGGTGTCGGAAAATTCATGATTTCCCCTGGAAAAGCTTTCAAAGGGCCGTGTGTGGTATCATAATGAAGGTGAATTCAATTGAATGCGAAAAAATCCAAGTTTGGCTGAATCCGATGTTTGGTTTGCCGGTAAACATGTTTTGAACAACCCCTTGCGCATAGGGGTTTCGGAAAACCTACGAATTTCCCTGGAAAAGTTTTCAGAGGGCCGTGTGTGGTATCAAAATGAAGGTGCATTCAATTGAATGCGAAACAATCTAAGATTGGCCCGATCCGATGTATGGTTCTCCGGCAAACATGTTTTGAACCAACCCCTGCAGATCGAGTGTCGGAAAATTTATGATTTTCCCTGGAAAAGTTTTGACAGGGTCGTGTGTGGTATCAGAATGGAGGTACATTCTATCGATTGCGAAAAATTGAACCCTCAGCCCGATCCGATGTATGGTACTCCGGCAAACAGGTTTTGAACAACCCCCCGTGCAGAGTGGTGTCGGAAAATTTGCGATTTTCCCCGGAAAAGTTTTCACAGGGCCGTGTGTGGTATCAACATGGAGGTACATTCAATTGAATGCGGAAAAATCTATGTTTGGCCCGATCCGATGTTTGATTTGCCGGCAAACATGTTTTGAACAACCCCCTGCAGATCGGGGGTGGGAAAACTTACGATTTTCTTTGGAAAAGTGTTCACAGGGCCGTGTGTGGTATCAAAATGAAGGTACATCAATTGAATGCGAAAAAATCTGAGTTTGGCCCAATCCGATGGATGGTTCTCCGGCAAACATGTTTTGAACAACCCCCTGCAGATCGGGTGTCGGAAAATTTATGATTTTCCCTGAAAAATTTTCCACATGGTCGTGTGAGGTATCGACATGGAGGTACATTCATTTGATTGCGGAAATTGTTTATTTCGTTCCGATCCAATGTGTGGTTCTCCAGGAAAAAAATCGCGAACACCCCCCCGTGCTGAGGGGTGTCGGAAAATTTGCGATTCTCCCTGGAAAATTTTCCACAGGGTCGTGTAAGGTATCGACATGAAGGTACATTCATCAGATTGCGGAAAATTCTTATTTCGTCTCGATCCAATGTCTGGTTCTCCGTAAAAAAAATCTTGAATACCCTCTCGGAAAATTTATGATTTTCTTTGGAAATTTTTTTGGAGAAACGTGAGTAGCATCAAAATGCTCACGTGATCGCTGGCTTTCTGAAAATCGAACAATCAGCCCGATCGCATCGTGGGTTCTCCAGCAATCGCCGATCGAAGATTGTCAATTTTTTTTGTCGGACGGGTACTAGTACGGGGAAAAAACCAAAATTCGAAAAAAAGTCAAACTCTTTTGCCGAAGCCGTGTGCGGTATCAAAATGGAGGTATATAATATCTGTTGCCAAAAATGTTGATTTTAGCTCGATCCGATGTCTGGTTCTCCGTACAAAAATTCTTGAAAATGAAGGCAAATTTGCAATTCTCTTTGGAAAAGTATTTACACAGCCGTGAGTGGTATCAAATTGAAGATAATCGAAATTGATGACGTACAGTTCTAATTTCAGCCCGATCCGATGTATGGTTCTCCGGCAAACATGTTTTGAACCAACCACAGCAGATCGGGTGTCGGAAAATTTATGATTTTCCCTGGAAAGTTCTGACAGGGTCGTGTGTGGTATCAAAATGAAGGTACGTTCAATTGAATGCGAAAAAATCCAAGTTAGGCCGAATCCGATGTTTGGTTTGCCGGCAAACAGGTTTTGAACACCCCCCCGTGCTGAGGGGTGTCGGAAAATTCATGATTTCCCCTGGAAAAGCTTTCAGAGGGCCGTGTGTGGTATCATAATGAAGGTGAATTCAATTGAATGCGAAAAAATCCAAGTTTGGCTGAATCCGATGTTTGGTTTGCCGGTAAACATGTTTTGAACAACCCCTTGCGCATAGGGGTTTCGGAAAACCTACGAATTTCCCTGGAAAAGTTTTCAGAGGGCCGTGTGTGGTATCAAAATGAAGGTGCATTCAATTGAATGCGAAACAATCTAAGTTTGGCCCGATCCGATGTATGGTTCTCCGGCAAACATGTTTTGAACCAACCCCTGCAGATCGAGTGTCGGAAAATTTATGATTTTCCCTGGAAAAGTTTTGACAGGGTCGTGTGTGGTATCAGAATGGAGGTACATTCTATCGATTGCGAAAAATTGAACCCTCAGCCCGATCCGATGTATGGTACTCCGGCAAACAGGTTTTGAACAACCCCCCGTGCAGAGTGGTGTCGGAAAATTTGCGATTTTCCCCGGAAAAGTTTTCACAGGGCCGTGTGTGGTATCAACATGAAGGTACATTCAATTGAATGCGGAAAAATCTATGTTTGGCCCGATCCGATGTTTGATTTGCCGGCAAACATGTTTTGAACAACCCCCTGCAGATCGGGGGTGGGAAAACTTACGATTTTCTTTGGAAAAGTGTTCACAGGGCCGTGTGTGGTATCAAAATGCAGGTACATTCAATTGAATGCGAAAAAATCTGAGTTTGGCCCAATCCGATGGATGGTTCTCCGGCAAACATGTTTTGAACAACCCCCTGCAGAACGGGTGTCGGAAAATTTATGATTTTCCCTGAAAAATTTTCCACATGGTCGTGTGAGGTATCGACATGGAGGTACATTCATTTGATTGCGGAAATTGTTTATTTCGTTCCGATCCAATGTGTGGTTCTCCAGGAAAAAAATCGCGAACACCCCCCCGTGCTGAGGGGTGTCGGAAAATTTGCGATTCTCCCTGGAAAATTTTCAACAGGGTCGTGTAAGGTATCGACATGAAGGTACATTCATCAGATTGCGGAAAATTCTTATTTCGTCTTGATCCAATGTCTGGTTCTCCGTAAAAAAAATCTTGAATACCCTCTCGGAAAATTTATGATTTTCTTTGGAAATTTTTTTGGAGAAACGTGAGTAGCATCAAAATGCTCACGTGATCGCTGGCTTTCTGAAAATCGAACAATCAGCCCGATCGCATCGTGGGTTCTCCAGCAATCGCCGATCGAAGATTGTCAATTTTTTTTTGTCGGACGGGTACTAGTACGGGGAAAAAACCAAAATTCGAAAAAAAGTCAAACTCTTTTGCCGAAGCCATGTGCGGTATCAAAATGAAGGTATATAATATCTGTTGCCAAAAATGTTGATTTTAGCTCGATCCGATATCTGGTTCTCCGTACAAAAATTCTTGAAAATAAAGGCAAATTTGCAATTCTCTTTGGAAAAGTATTTACACAGCCGTGAGTGGTATCAAATCTAAGATAATCGAAATTGATGACGTACAGTTCTAATTTCAGCCCGATCCGATGTATGGTTCTCCGGCAAACATGTTTTGAACCAACCACAGCAGATCGGGTGTCGGAAAATTTATGATTTTCCCTGGAAAAGTTTCGACAGGGTCGTGTGTGGTATAAAAATGAAGGTACGTTCAATTGAATGCGAAAAAATCCAAGTTAGGCCGAATCCGGTGTTTGGTTTGCCGGCAAACAGGTTTTGAACACCCCCCCGTGCTGAGGGGTGTCGGAAAATTCATGATTTCCCCTGGAAAAGCTTTCAAAGGGCCGTGTGTGGTATCATAATGAAGGTGAATTCAATTGAATGCGAAAAAATCCAAGTTTGGCTGAATCCGATGTTTGGTTTGCCGGTAAACATGTTTTGAACAACCCCTTGCGCATAGGGGTTTCGGAAAACCTACGAATTTCCCTGGAAAAGTTTTCAGAGGGCCGTGTGTGGTATCAAAATGAAGGTGCATTCAATTGAATGCGAAACAATCTAAGTTTGGCCCGATCCGATGTATGGTTCTCCGGCAAACATGTTTTGAACCAACCCCTGCAGATCGAGTGTCGGAAAATTTATGATTTTCCCTGGAAAAGTTTTGACAGGGTCGTGTGTGGTATCAGAATGGAGGTACATTCTATCGATTGCGAAAAATTGAACCCTCAGCCCGATCCGATGTATGGTACTCCGGCAAACAGGTTTTGAACAACCCCCCGTGCAGAGTGGTGTCGGAAAATTTGCGATTTTCCCCGGAAAAGTTTTCACAGGGCCGTGTGTGGTATCAACATGAAGGTACATTCAATTGAATGCGGAAAAATCTATGTTTGGCCCGATCCGATGTTTGATTTGCCGGCAAACATGTTTTGAACAACCCCCTGCAGATCGGGGGTGAGAAAACTTACGATTTTCTTTGGAAAAGTGTTCACAGGGCCGTGTGTGGTATCAAAATGCAGGTACATTCAATTGAATGCGAAAAAATCTGAGTTTGGCCCAATCCGATGGATGGTTCTCCGGCAAACATGTTTTGAACAACCCCCTGCAGAACGGGTGTCGGAAAATTTATGATTTTCCCTGAAAAATTTTCCACATGGTCGTGTGAGGTATCGACATGGAGGTACATTCATTTGATTGCGGAAATTTTTTATTTCGTTCCGATCCAATGTGTGGTTCTCCAGGAAAAAAATCGCGAACACCCCCCCGTGCTGAGGGGTGTCGGAAAATTTGCGATTCTCCCTGGAAAATTTTCAACAGGGTCGTGTAAGGTATCGACATGAAGGTACATTCATCAGATTGCGGAAAATTCTTATTTCGTCTTGATCCAATGTCTGGTTCTCCGTAAAAAAAATCTTGAATACCCTCTCGGAAAATTTATGATTTTCTTTGGAAATTTTTTTGGAGAAACGTGAGTAGCATCAAAATGCTCACGTGATCGCTGGCTTTCTGAAAATCGAACAATCAGCCCGATCGCATCGTGGGTTCTCCAGCAATCGCCGATCGAAGATTGTCAATTTTTTTTTGTCGGACGGGTACTAGTACGGGGAAAAAACCAAAATTCGAAAAAAAGTCAAACTCTTTTGCCGAAGCCGTGTGCGGTAACAAAATGGAGGTATATAATATCTGTTGCCAAAAATGTTGATTTTAGCTCGATCCGATGTCTGGTTCTCCGTACAAAAATTCTTGAAAATGAAGGCAAATTTGCAATTCTCTTTGGAAAAGTATTTACACAGCCGTGAGTGGTATCAAATTGAAGATAATCGAAATTGATGACGTACAGTTCTAATTTCAGCCCGATCCGATGTATGGTTCTCCGGCAAACATGTTTTGAACCAACCACAGCAGATCGGGTGTCGGAAAATTTATGATTTCCCTGGGAAAGTTCTGACGGGGCCGTGTGTGGTATAAAAATGAAGGTACGTTCAATTGAATGCGAAAAAATCCAAGTTAGGCCGAATCCGATGTTTGGTTCGCCGGCAAACAGGTTTTGAACACCCCCCTGTGCTGAGGGGTGTCGGAAAATTCATGATTTCCCCTGGAAAAGCTTTCAGAGGGCCGTGTGTGGTATCATAATGAAGGTGAATTCAATTGAATGCGAAAAAATTCAAGTTTGTCCGAATCCGATGTTTGGTTTGCCGGTAAACATGTTTTGAACAACCCCTTGCGCATAGGGGTTTCGGAAAACCTACGAATTTCCCTGGAAAAGTTTTCAGAGGGCCGTGTGTGGTATCAAAATGAAGGTGCATTCAATTGAATGCGAAACAATCTAAGATTGGCCCGATCCGATGTATGGTTCTCCGGCAAACATGTTTTGAACCAACCCCTGCAGATCGAGTGTCGGAAAATTTATGATTTTCCCTGGAAAAGTTTTGACAGGGTCGTGTGTGGTATCAGAATGGAGGTACATTCTATCGATTGCGAAAAATTGAACCCTCAGCCCGATCCGATGTATGGTACTCCGGCAAACAGGTTTTGAACAACCCCCCGTGCAGAGTGGTGTCGGAAAATTTGCGATTTTCCCCGGAAAAGTTTTCACAGGGCCGTGTGTGGTATCAACATGGAGGTACATTCAATTGAATGCGGAAAATCTATGTTTGGCCCGATCCGATGTTTGATTTGCCGGCAAACATGTTTTGAACAACCCCCTGCAGATCGGGGGTGGGAAAACTTACGATTTTCTTTGGAAAAGTGTTCACAGGGCCGTGTGTGGTATCAAAATGCAGGTACATCCAATTGAATGCGAAAAAATCTGAGTTTGGCCCAATCCGATGGATGGTTCTCCGGCAAACATGTTTTGAACAACCCCCTGCAGAACGGGTGTCGGAAAATTTATGATTTTCCCTGAAAAATTTTCCACATGGTCGTGTGAGGTATCGACATGGAGGTACATTCATTTGATTGCGGAAATTGTTTATTTCGTTCCGATCCAATGTGTGGTTCTCCAGGAAAAAAATCGCGAACACCCCCCCGTGCTGAGGGGTGTCGGAAAATTTGCGATTCTCCCTGGAAAATTTTCAACAGGGTCGTGTAAGGTATCGACATGAAGGTACATTCATCAGATTGCGGAAAATTCTTATTTCGTCTTGATCCAATGTCTGGTTCTCCGTAAAAAAAATCTTGAATACCCTCTCGGAAAATTTATGATTTTCTTTGGAAATTTTTTTGGAGAAACGTGAGTAGCATCAAAATGCTCACGTGATCGCTGGCTTTCCGAAAATCGAACAATCAGCCCGATCGCATCGTGGGTTCTCCAGCAATCGCCGATCGAAGATTGTCAATTTTTTTTTGTCGGACGGGTACTAGTACGGGGAAAAAACCAAAATTTGAAAAAAAGTCAAACTCTTTTGCCGAAGCCGTGTGCGGTATCAGAATGAAGAGGGATAATATCTGTTGCCAAAAATGTTGATTTCAGCTCGATCCGATGTCTGGTTCTCCGTAAAAAAATTCTTGAAAATGAAGGCAAATTTGCAATTCTCTTTGGAAAAGTATTTACACAGCCGTGAGTGGTATCAAATTGAAGATAATCGAAATTGATGACGTACAGTTCTAATTTCAGCCCGATCCGATGTATGGTTCTCCGGCAAACATGTTTTGAACCAACCACAGCAGATCGGGTGTCGGAAAATTTATGATTTTCCCTGGAAAAGTTTTGACAGGGTCGTGTGTGGTATCAAAATGGAGGTACGTTCAATTGAATGCGAAAAAATCCAAGTTAGGCCGAATCCGATGTTTGGTTTGCCGGCAAACAGGTTTTGAACACCCCCCCGTGCTGAGGGGTGTCGGAAAATTCTTGATTTCCCCTGGAAAAGCTTTCAGAGGGCCGTGTGTGGTATCATGATGAAGGTGAATTCAATTGAATGCGAAAAAATCCAAGTTTGGCTGAATCCGATGTTTGGTTTGCCGGTAAACATGTTTTGAACAACCCCTTGCGCATAGGGGTTTCGGAAAACCTACGAATTTCCCTGGAAAAGTTTTCAGAGGGCCGTGTGTGGTATCAAAATGAAGGTGCATTCAATTGAATGCGAAACAATCTAAGATTGGCCCGATCCGATGTATGGTTCTCCGGCAAACATGTTTTGAACCAACCCCTGCAGATCGAGTGTCGGAAAATTTATGATTTTCCCTGGAAAAGTTTTGACAGGGTCGTGTGTGGTATCAGAATGGAGGTACATTCTATCGATTGCGAAAAATTGAACCCTCAGCCCGATCCGATGTATGGTACTCCGGCAAACAGGTTTTGAACAACCCCCCGTGCAGAGTGGTGTCGGAAAATTTGCGATTTTCCCCGGAAAAGTTTTCACAGGGCCGTGTGTGGTATCAACATGAAGGTACATTCAATTGAATGCGGAAAAATCTAAGTTTGGCCCGATCCGATGTTTGGTTTGCCGGCAAACATGTTTTGAACAACCCCCTGCAGATCGGGGGTGGGAAAACTTACGATTTTCTTTGGAAAAGTGTTCACAGGGCCGTGTGTGGTATCAAAATGAAGGTACATTCAATTGAATGCGAAAAAATCTGAGTTTGGCCCAATCCGATGGATGGTTCTCCGGCAAACATGTTTTGAACAACCCCCTGCAGATCGGGTGTCGGAAAATTTATGATTTTCCCTGAAAAATTTTCCACATGGTCGTGTGAGGTATCGACATGAAGGTACATTCATTTGATTGCGGAAATTGTTTATTTCGTTCCGATCCAATGTGTGGTTCTCCAGGAAAAAAATCGCGAACACCCCCCCGTGCTGAGGGGTGTCGGAAAATTTGCGATTCTCCCTGGAAAATTTTCCACAGGGTCGTGTAAGGTATCGACATGAAGGTACATTCATCAGATTGCGGAAAATTCTTATTTCGTCTCGATCCAATGTCTGGTTCTCCGTAAAAAAAATCTTGAATACCCTCTCGGAAAATTTATGATTTTCTTTGGAAATTTTTTTGGAGAAACGTGAGTAGCATCAAAATGCTCACGTGATCGCTAGCTTTCTGAAAATCGAACAATCAGCCCGATCGCATCGTGGGTTCTCCAGCAATCGCCGATCGAAGATTGTCAATTTTTTTTGTCGGACGGGTACTAGTACGGGGAAAAAACCAAAATTCGAAAAAAAGTCAAACTCTTTTGCCGAAGCTGTGTGCGGTATCAAAATGAAGGTATATAATATCTGTTGCCAAAAATGTTGATTTTAGCTCGATCCGATGTCTGGTTCTCCGTACAAAAATTCTTGAAAATGAAGGCAAATTTGCAATTCTCTTTGGAAAAGTATTTACACAGCCGTGAGTGGTATCAAATTGAAGATAATCGAAATTGATGACGTACAGTTCTAATTTCAGCCCGATCCGATGTATGGTTCTCCGGCAAACATGTTTTGAACCAACCACAGCAGATCGGGTGTCGGAAAATTTATGATTTTCCCTGGAAAAGTTTTGACAGGGTCGTGTGTGGTATCAAAATGAAGGTACGTTCAATTGAATGCGAAAAAATCCAAGTTGTGTCAAATCCGATGTTTGGTTTGCCGGCAAACAGGTTTTGAACACCCCCCCGTGCTGAGGGGTGTCGGAAAATTCATGATTTCCCCTGGAAAAGCTTTCAAAGGGCCGTGTGTGGTATCATAATGAAGGTGAATTCAATTGAATGCGAAAAAATCCAAGTTTGGCTGAATCCGATGTTTGGTTTGCCGGTAAACATGTTTTGAACAACCCCTTGCGCATAGGGGTGTCGGAAAACTTGCGATTTTCCCTGGAAAAGTTTTCAGAGGGCCGTGTGTGGTATCAAAATGAAGGTGCATTCAATTGAATGCGAAAAAATCTAAGTTTGGCCCGATCCGATGTATGGTTCTCCGGCAAACATGTTTTGAACCAACCCCTGCAGATCGAGTGTCGGAAAATTTATGATTTTCCCTGGAAAAGTTTTGACAGGGTCGTGTGTGGTATCAGAATGGAGGTACATTCAATCGATTGCGAAAAATCCAACCCTCAGCCCGATCCGATGTATGGTACTCCGGCAAACAGGTTTTGAACAACCCCCCGTGCAGAGTGGTGTCGGAAAATTTGCGATTTTCCCCGGAAAAGTTTTCACAGGGCCGTGTGTGGTATCAACATGAAGGTACATTCAATTGAATGCGGAAAAATCTAAGTTTGGCCCGATCCGATGTTTGGTTTGCCGGCAAACATGTTTTGAACAACCCCCTGCAGATCGGGGGTGGGAAAACTTACGATTTTCTTTGGAAAAGTGTTCACAGGGCCGTGTGTGGTATCAAAATGAAGGTACATTCAATTGAATGCGAAAAAATCTGAGTTTGGCCCAATCCGATGGATGGTTCTCCGGCAAACATGTTTTGAACAACCCCCTGCAGATCGGGTGTCGGAAAATTTATGATTTTCCCTGAAAAATTTTCCACAGGGTCGTGTGAGGTATCGACATGAAGGGACATTCATTTGATTGCGGAAAATGTTTATAACGTTCCGATCCAATGTGTGGTTCTCCGGAAAAAAAATCGCGAACACCCCCCCGTGCTGAGGGGTGTCGGAAAATTTGCGATTTTCCCTGGAAAATTTTCCACAGGGTCGTGTAAGGTATCGACATGAAGGTACATTCATCAGATTGCGGAAAATTCTTATTTCGTCTCGATCCAATGTCTGGTTCTCCGTAAAAAAAATCTTGAATACCCTCTCGGAAAATTTATGATTTTCTTTGGAAATTTTTTTGGAGAAACGTGAGTAGCATCAAAATGCTCACGTGATCGCTGGCTTTCCGAAAATCGAACAATCAGCCCGATCGCATCGTGGGTTCTCCAGCAATCGCCGATCGAAGATTGTCAATTTTTTTTGTCGGACGGGTACTAGTACGGGGAAAAAACCAAAATTTGAAAAAAAGTCAAACTCTTTTGCCGAAGCCGTGTGCGGTAATCAAAATGAAGGTATATAATATCTGTTGCCAAAAATGTTGATTTTAGCTCGATCCGATGTCTGGTTCTCCGTACAAAAATTCTTGAAAATGAAGGCAAATTTGCAATTCTCTTTGGAAAAGTATTTACACAGCCGTGAGTGGTATCAAATTGGAGATAATCGGAATTGATGACGTACAGTTCTAATTTCAGCCCGATCCGATGTATGGTTCTCCGGCAAACATGTTTTGAACCAACCACAGCAGATCGGGTGTCGGAAAATTTATGATTTTCCCTGGAAAAGTTTGACAGGGTCGTGTGTGGTATCAAAATGAAGGTACGTTCAATTGAATGCGAAAAAATCCAAGTTAGGCCGAATCCGATGTTTGGTTTGCCGGCAAACAGGTTTTGAACACCCCCCCGTGCTGAGGGGTGTCGGAAAATTCATGATTTCCCCTGGAAAAGCTTTCAGAGGGCCGTGTGTGGTATCATAATGAAGGTGAATTCAATTGAATGCGAAAAAATTCAAGTTTAGCTGAATCCGATGTTTGGTTTGCCGGTAAACATGTTTTGAACCAACCACAGCAGATCGGGTGTCGGAAAATTTATGATTTTCCCTGGAAAAGTTTTGACAGGGTCGTGTGTGGTATAAAAATGAAGGTACGTTCAATTGAATGCGAAAAAATCCAAGTTAGGCCGAATCCGGTGTTTGGTTTGCCGGCAAACAGGTTTTGAACACCCCCCCGTGCTGAGGGGTGTCGGAAAATTCATGATTTCCCCTGGAAAAGCTTTCGAAGGGCCGTGTGTGGTATCATAATGAAGGTGAATTCAATTGAATGCGAAAAAAATCCAAGTTGGCTGAATCCGATGTTTGGTTTGCCGGTAAACATGTTTTGAAACAACCCCTTGCGCATAGGGGTTTCGGAAACCTACGAATTTCCCTGGAAAAGTTTTCAGAGGGCCGTGTGTGGTATCAAAATAAAGGTGCATTCAATTGAATGCGAAACAATCTAAGGTTTGGCCCGATCCGATGTATGGTTCTCCGGCAAAATGTTTTGAAACCAACCCCTGCAGATCGAGTGTCGGAAAATTTATGATTTTCCCTGGAAAAGTTTTGACAGGGTCGTGTGTGGTATCAGAATGGAGGTACATTCTATCGATTGCGAAAAATTGAACCCTCAGCCCGATCCGATGTATGGTACTCCGGCAAACAGGTTTTGAACAACCCCCCGTGCAGAGTGGTGTCGGAAAATTTGCGATTTTCCCCGGAAAAGTTTTCACAGGGCCGTGTGTGGTATCAACATGGAAGGTACATTCAATTGAATGCGGAAAAATCTATGTTTGGCCCGATCCGATGTTTGGTTTGCCGGCAAACATGTTTTGAACAACCCCCTGCAGATCGGGGGTGGGAAAACTTACGATTTTCTTTGGAAAAGTGTTCACAGGGCCGTGTGTGGTATCAAAATGCAGGTACATTCAATTGAATGCGAAAAAATCTGAGTTTGGCCCAATCCGATGGATGGTTCTCCGGCAAACATGTTTTGAACAACCCCCTGCAGAACGGGTGTCGGAAAATTTATGATTTTCCCTGAAAAATTTTCCACATGGTCGTGTGAGGTATCGACATGGAGGTACATTCATTTGATTGCGGAAATTGTTTATTTCGTTCCGATCCAATGTGTGGTTCTCCAGGAAAAAAATCGCGAACACCCCCCCGTGCTGAGGGGTGTCGGAAAATTTGCGATTCTCCCTGGAAAATTTTCAACAGGGTCGTGTAAGGTATCGACATGAAGGTACATTCATCAGATTGCGGAAAATTCTTATTTCGTCTTGATCCAATGTCTGGTTCTCCGTAAAAAAAATCTTGAATACCCTCTCGGAAAATTTATGATTTTCTTTGGAAATTTTTTTTGGAGAAACGTGAGTAGCATCAAAATGCTCACGTGATCGCTGGCTTTCTGAAAATCGAACAATCAGCCCGATCGCATCGTGGGTTCTCCAGCAATCGCCGATCGAAGATTGTCAATTTTTTTTTGTCGGACGGGTACTAGTACGGGGAAAAAACCAAAATTCGAAAAAAAGTCAAACTCTTTTGCCGAAGCCGTGTGCGGTATCAAAATGAAGGTATATAATATCTGTTGCCAAAAATGTTGATTTTAGCTCGATCCGATGTCTGGTTCTCCGTACAAAAATTCTTGAAAATGAAGGCAAATTTGCAATTCTCTTTGGAAAAGTATTTACACAGCCGTGAGTGGTATCAAATTGAAGATAATCGAAATTGATGACGTACAGTTCTAATTTCAGCCCGATCCGATGTATGGTTCTCCGGCAAACATGTTTTGAACCAACCACAGCAGATCGGGTGTCGGAAAATTTATGATTTTCCCTGGAAAAGTTTTGACAGGGTCGTGTGTGGTATAAAAATGAAGGTACGTTCAATTGAATGCGAAAAAATCCAAGTTAGGCCGAATCCGGTGTTTGGTTTGCCGGCAAACAGGTTTTGAACACCCCCCCGTGCTGAGGGGTGTCGGAAAATTCATGATTTCCCCTGGAAAAGCTTTCAAAGGGCCGTGTGTGGTATCATAATGAAGGTGAATTCAATTGAATGCGAAAAAATCCAAGTTTGGCTGAATCCGATGTTTGGTTTGCCGGTAAACATGTTTTGAACAACCCCTTGCGCATAGGGGTTTCGGAAAACCTACGAATTTCCCTGGAAAAGTTTTCAGAGGGCCGTGTGTGGTATCAAAATAAAGGTGCATTCAATTGAATGCGAAACAATCTAAGTTTGGCCCGATCCGATGTATGGTTCTCCGGCAAACATGTTTTGAACCAACCCCTGCAGATCGAGTGTCGGAAAATTTATGATTTTCCCTGGAAAAGTTTTGACAGGGTCGTGTGTGGTATCAGAATGGAGGTACATTCTATCGATTGCGAAAAATTGAACCCTCAGCCCGATCCGATGTATGGTACTCCGGCAAACAGGTTTTGAACAACCCCCCGTGCAGAGTGGTGTCGGAAAATTTGCGATTTTCCCCGGAAAAGTTTTCACAGGGCCGTGTGTGGTATCAACATGAAGGTACATTCAATTGAATGCGGAAAAATCTAAGTTTGGCCCGATCCGATGTTTGGTTTGCCGGCAAACATGTTTTGAACAACCCCCTGCAGATCGGGGGTGGGAAAACTTACGATTTTCTTTGGAAAAGTGTTCACAGGGCCGTGTGTGGTATCAAAATGCAGGTACATTCAATTGAATGCGAAACAATCTGAGTTTGGCCCAATCCGATGGATGGTTCTCCGGCAAACATGTTTTGAACAACCCCCTGCAGAACGGGTGTCGGAAAATTTATGATTTTCCCTGAAAAATTTTCCACATGGTCGTGTGAGGTATCGACATGGAGGTACATTCATTTGATTGCGGAAATTGTTTATTTCGTTCCGATCCAATGTGTGGTTCTCCAGGAAAAAAATCGCGAACACCCCCCCGTGCTGAGGGGTGTCGGAAAATTTGCGATTCTCCCTGGAAAATTTTCAACAGGGTCGTGTAAGGTATCGACATGAAGGTACATTCATCAGATTGCGGAAAATTCTTATTTCGTCTTGATCCAATGTCTGGTTCTCCGTAAAAAAAATCTTGAATACCCTCTCGGAAAATTTATGATTTTCTTTGGAAATTTTTTTGGAGAAACGCGAGTAGCATCAAAATGCTCACGTGATCGCTGACTTTCTGAAAATCGAACAATCAGCCCGATCGCATCGTGGGTTCTCCAGCAATCGCCGATCGAAGATTGTCAATTTTTTTTTGTCGGACGGGTAATAGTACGGGGAAAAAACCAAAATTCGAAAAAAAGTCAAACTCTTTTGCCGAAGCCGTGTGCGATATCAAAATGAAGGTATATAATATCTGTTGCCAAAAATGTTGATTTTAGCTCGATCCGATGTCTGGTTCTCCGTACAAAAATTCTTGAAAATGGAGGCAAATTTGCAATTCTCTTTGGAAAAGTATTTACACAGCCGTGAGTGGTATCAAATCTAAGATAATCGAAATTGATGACGTACAGTTCTAATTTCAGCCCGATCCGATGTATGGTTCTTCGGCAAACATGTTTTGAACCAACCACAGCAGATCGGGTGTCGGAAAATTTATGATTTTCCCTGGAAAAGTTTTGACAGGGTCGTGTGTGGTATCAAAATGAAGGTACGTTCAATTGAATGCGAAAAAATCCAAGTTAGGCCGAATCCGATGTTTGGTTTGCCGGCAAACAGGTTTTGAACACCCCCCCGTGCTGAGGGGTGTCGGAAAATTCATGATTTCCCCTGGAAAAGCTTTCAGAGGGCCGTGTGTGGTATCATAATGAAGGTGAATTCAATTGAATGCGAAAAAATCCAAGTTTGTCTGAATCCGATGTTTGGTTTGCCGGTAAACATGTTTTGAACAACCCCTTGCGCATAGGGGTTTCGGAAAACCTACGAATTTCCCTGGAAAAGTTTTCAGAGGGCCGTGTGTGGTATCAAAATGAAGGTGCATTCAATTGAATGCGGAACAATCTAAGATTGGCCCGATCCGATGTATGGTTCTCCGGCAAACATGTTTTGAACAACCCCCTGCAGAACGAGTGTCGGAAAATTTATGATTTTCCCTGGAAAAGTTTTGACAGGGTCGTGTGTGGTATCAGAATGGAGGTACATTCTATCGATTGCGAAAAATTGAACCCTCAGCCCGATCCGATGTATGGTACTCCGGCAAACAGGTTTTGAACAACCCCCCGTGCAGAGTGGTGTCGGAAAATTTGCGATTTTCCCCGGAAAAGTTTTCACAGGGCCGTGTGTGGTATCAACATGAAGGTACATTCAATTGAATGCGGAAAAATCTATGTTTGGCCCGATCCGATGTTTGATTTGCCGGCAAACATGTTTTGAACAACCCCCTGCAGATCGGGGGTGGGAAAACTTACGATTTTCTTTGGAAAAGTGTTCACAGGGCCGTGTGTGGTATCAAAATGCAGGTACATTCAATTGAATGCGAAAAAATCTGAGTTTGGCCCAATCCGATGGATGGTTCTCCGGCAAACATGTTTTGAACAACCCCCTGCAGAACGGGTGTCGGAAAATTTATGATTTTCCCTGAAAAATTTTCCACATGGTCGTGTGAGGTATCGACATGGAGGTACATTCATTTGATTGCGGAAATTGTTTATTTCGTTCCGATCCAATGTGTGGTTCTCCAGGAAAAAAATCGCGAACACCCCCCCGTGCTGAGTGGTGTCGGAAAATTTGCGATTCTCCCTGGAAAATTTTCAACAGGGTCGTGTAAGGTATCGACATGAAGGTACATTCATCAGATTGCGGAAAATTCTTATTTCGTCTTGATCCAATGTCTGGTTCTCCGTAAAAAAAATCTTGAATACCCTCTCGGAAAATTTATGATTTTCTTTGGAATTTTTTTTGGAGAAACGTGAGTAGCATCAAAATGCTCACGTGATCGCTGGCTTTCTGAAAATCGAACAATCAGCCCGATCGCATCGTGGGTTCTCCAGCAATCGCCGATCGAAGATTGTCAATTTTTTTTTGTCGGACGGGTACTAGTACGGGGAAAAAACCAAAATTCGAAAAAAAGTCAAACTCTTTTGCCGAAGCTGTGTGCGGTATCAAAATGAAGGTATATAATATATGTTGCCAAAAATGTTGATTTTAGCTCGATCCGATGTCTGGTTCTCCGTACAAAAATTCTTGAAAATGAAGGCAAATTTGCAATTCTCTTTGGAAAAGTATTTACACAGCCGTGAGTGGTATCAAATTGAAGATAATCGAAATTGATGACGTACAGTTCTAATTTCAGCCCGATCCGATGTATGGTTCTCCGGCAAACATGTTTTGAACCAACCACAGCAGATCGGGTGTCGGAAAATTTATGATTTCCCTGGGAAAGTTCTGACGGGGCCGTGTGTGGTATCAAAATGAAGGTACGTTCAATTGAATGCGAAAAAATCCAAGTTAGGCCGAATCCGATGTTTGGTTTGCCGGCAAACAGGTTTTGAACACCCCCCCGTGCTGAGGGGTGTCGGAAAATTCATGATTTCCCCTGGAAAAGCTTTCAGAGGGCCGTGTGTGGTATCATAATGAAGGTGAATTCAATTGAATGCGAAAAAATCCAAGTTTGGCTGAATCCGATGTTTGGTTTGCCGGTAAACATGTTTTGAACAACCCCTTGCGCATAGGGGTTTCGGAAAACCTACGAATTTCCCTGGAAAAGTTTTCAGAGGGCCGTGTGTGGTATCAAAATGAAGGTGCATTCAATTGAATGCGAAACAATCTAAGTTTAGCCCGATCCGATGTATGGTTCTCCGGCAAACATGTTTTGAACCAACCCCTGCAGATCGAGTGTCGGAAAATTCATGATTTTCCCTGGAAAAGTTTTGACAGGGTCGTGTGTGGTATCAAAATGGAGGTACATTCAATTGAATGCGGAAAAATCTATGTTTGGCCCGATCCGATGTATGGTTCTCCGGCAAACATGTTTTGAACAACCCCCTGCAGATCGGGTGTCGGAAAATTCATGATTTTCCCTGGAAAAGTTTTGACAGGGTCGTGTGTGGTATCAAAATGGAGGTACATTCAATCGATTGCGAAAAATTCAAACCTCAGCCCGATCCGATGTATGGTTCTCCGGCAAACAGGTTTTGAACAACCCCCCGTGCAGAGTGGTGTCGGAAAATTTGCGATTTTCCCCGGAAAAGTTTCCACAGGGCCGTGTGTGGTATCAACATGAAGGTACATTTAATTGAATGCGAAAAAATCTAAGTTTGGCCCGATCCGATGTTTGATTTGCCGGCAAACATGTTTTGAACAACCCCCTGCAGATCGGGGGTCGGAAAATTTACGATTTTCTTTGGAAATTTTTCCACAGAGTCGTGTGTGGTATCAAAATGAAGATACATTCAATTGATTGCATAAAATCCTCATTTCGTCCTGATCCAATGACTGGTTTTCCGGAAAAAAAATCTTGAAACCCCCCTCCTGCAGAGGGGTATAGGAAAATTTATGATTTTCTCCGGAATTTTCTTTTCGAAGCCGCGAGTAGCATTAAAATGCTCGGGCGATCGCTGGCTTTCCGAAAATCGAACAATCAGCCCGATCGCATCATGGGTTCTCCAGCAATCGCCGATCGAAGATTGTCGATTTATTGTTGACATACGGGTAGTACGTAGTACGTGGAAAAAACCATAAAAACAAAAAAAGTCAAAGTTTTTTGCCGAAGCCGTGTGTAGTATCAAATTGAAGGTACATTCAATTGATGGCGAAAAATCCTAATTTCGGCTCGATCCAATGTTCGGTTCTCCGGCAAAAAATTCTTGAACACCCCCTTGCGCAGAGGGGTATAGGAAAATTTATGATTTTTTCTGATTTTTTTTTTGTCGATGTTGTGTGTAGTATCAAAATGAAGGTACGTTCGATTGATTGCATAAAATCTTCATTTGGGCCCGATCCAATGATTGGTTCTCCGGCAATCGATTCTTGAAAATCGCACATTTCGTGGGTATTGCGGGTGGTATCGCTATTTCCGTATAGCCATAAAATTGAAATTCGGTTCGAGCCCCCATTTGCGAACGCGGCGTCGTTCGACCACTGAAAGACGCGGATCGTTCACAGCTACGCGTGTGTGCTCGAACTGTTGCGATCGGATCGGTCTTTCTATCGAAAAAGTCCGCCCGTCCGTCTCTCATGGCGTCTCCATGTTAAACGTTATTCGGCGCCAGCTGGCGGACGGTGCTCGAACCCGTGCTCAATCGCCTATACGAATACGTGTTTTTTCGACGTGCATCCAACGGTGCCGGTCCCGTCCCGATCTGACCAGCCGTTCACCGGCGATCGATTTTTGAACGACGCCCACCCCGGGTATAGGGAATGCTGTGCATTTTGGTCAAATTTTTTTGCGGTAACCGTGAGTGGTGTCAAAATGATGGGGCAATCGGAAGCTTTCAGAAAATCGAAAAATCAGCCCGATCGCATGATGGGTTCTCGAGCAATCGCATTTTGATCGCTACGCCTAAAGCATAGGGCGTCCCCATGTTAATCGCGCCCCACTTGTATCGGTTCCCGGACCGCCTTCCCGCGGCAACCCGCGGCCCAAGAATATGAAAAAGAAGCGCACATCGATTCTCTACACGCCGGTGCTCGAATTATTGCGCTCCGACGCTCCGTTCTCTGGCAATCGGATTTTTAGTTTTGCATGTTTCGACTATAGGGAATTAACGTGTACGGCAAATATTGAAATTCGGTTCGAACCCCCATTTCTGAACGCGGCGTCCGATCGGCGTCGTTCTACCACCGAATATTGCGGATTCGACACGGCTACACGTGCGTGCTCGATTCGCCCCTGTCCGACATGGGGGTCGACGCCAAAGTTATTTATAATTATTTAGTAATATAATTACGACCATTTCGCACGATTTTAGAACGAAATAAAATGGTTTTTGAGCGCCATTTTGAATACGCCATCTTGAATTCCGAAAAATATATCAAATTCATAGTCATCCTCATCAATACCTTTCATTTGGATATAAATAAGACCATATAGCTTGATTCTGGAAAAAATGACCAAAAACAAAAAATGACCTCCATTTTGTTTCCGCCATCTTGGACTCATCCAAATTTGATGAACTGTTTTTCTACTCATCATTACCTATCATTTGAATATAATCATGTCAATTTCCCATGATTTTGAAAAACAAAATGTGAAATTTAAGCGCCATCTTTGATCCGCCATCTTGGATTCCTGCATGGGGTCAGAGGTCGCCTACAAGTGGATTCAACATGTTTAGGGGTTTATTAATCGAATCCCGAAAACCGCATGCTTCCATCACGAAGGAGCCCACGGGATATCGCATGCTTACCGACTATGTGTGTTCTACGATGAATTTTAAATAACAATACAATTTAATTATTAAATTATTTATTCATTTCAGTATCCCAACAAATATTACAGTACAGGGAGGATATTTACACGATGATCTGATGTGATTATGATTCCAACCACTAGGCCAGTTCTACGTTTGTTTCGTTTTACATAAACATGCCACCACACACATCCACACACAATTTGTACAGCATTATATTATATGGTGGTATTAAGAGAGAAACGGCCATTTTTACAATAAGAGGCTACGAAATAAACTTACAGTAACTGATACGTTTATCCCGATCAAAATACACATTCATCTCGATCACTACCAGAATGGAATAGAAAATTAAAACAGAAAAATAAGACATTTCTAGGATTCACAGGCATTGAAAATACCGTAGATACTAAATATACAGTACAAGATTTGATTTCAAATATTTAAATAAGATTAAAATGAGGCAGAATATACGCCTCGTATACGAGTTACAGTGAACAGAATAATGTTCGTCATGCACCTTTTACACTCCAGTAATTCAACCCCATTACACATCTATTGGTGTCAAGACGAGAGCAAAATAGTAACGACGCCAACGTCAAGTGTGTCGAGAAATAAGTAACTTCGTACATCGAAATTAATATTACATTCGTGTACATTTCACATAATGTAAAATACTATAATAAGCGGCACAAATAATTATGAAAAATATAATGAAAGGAATTTGAAGCAGTCATTGAACACATAATAAGTAACAAATAAATAGTTGCGTACATATCATATTAACTTAGAACTTGCATGCATCGTACGGCTGTGGGACCTTTAATCAAATATATAGAATTTCAACCACAACCATTAGTTATTTATTTCACGTAGGCCTACTGAAAATGACGGGTACAATGTAAAAATTATTCGAATACGGTAATTGAAACTCAAAAGCAATGTACGACAAGTGACGAGATATCTACTTACTACGCACAATATATTATTTACAGGATACGGTGCCTTTCTAATCGATAGTTAGGCCTACTCATCGATTAAATAGAAATAGATGATTTCACAATGTGATAAAAACCCCTGACGGTGAATAAATGAGCTCAGGACAGTCTTGTCAATTTAAGACAACAATAGATTTCCAACTGTTTTGACATTTTCCATTTCCAATATAAATTTAGAATCCCAGATTCCCGTTTCTTTCTAAAAGTAGACCACCTGTTTCGATATGAGGAAACTTTTTAATCCAGCGGTAATGTGGTTACGGTGCAGATAGATAATCAAAATCATACTTCAATCTAAAGCTAAAATGAAAACGGAAAACTAAGTAGGCCTACTCAAGTCAAAATATATTATATACATTGCTAGAAGAACTAATGGAATCTACAATTATCATATTGTAGTCATATATATATATATATATATATACCTTTATATATCACAAATACGTATGCATATCATATATAAGGTAATAATCAACGGTATAGTATTCCCATAGTGTGAGGTTTATATAGGGCCTACTCAGGTAAAATGAACAATAATTAAAATCGTCTCGTATGATTTTTCCCGTTACTGTATTCGCACTGTTCTAGTCAGTCACCATTTCGGGCCTACAGCACAATTTAAATAAATGATAACAACCATTATTATAACCTTACTTTTTGAAAAAACTTTTCAACTTGAATATTGTGTTTTCTAAAGAAAAGTACTTGGACCTACCAACAAATTTTGGCATAAAAGCTCAAAACAATTGAACAAAATGCAACATGCCAACTCATTAAACATAGGCCTATCAGCGCCACATATTATCACTGTAAATTCTCGTTTTAAAAGTACACAAACAAAGTTTCTATCAATATTGCACGTTCAAAAATAAAAACAAAAAATTTCAACCGAAGTAGGTTTACCACTGATCGGCATCTGATGGGCACGTAGAGATATACAATAGACGAACGCAGCACATGCCTTGTAAGATGAGCCAGTTAACTGCTTGAAAACGTCTTTTCATTCATTCATTATTTACATCCATTTCACGTAACGCTATCGACGGAATGCTTTTCGAGCATTACAGAGGGGTGGTGTACGGGGGGGGGGAGGGGGGGGGGCACGAGTAGATTCTTAAATCTATATTCTAGATACGTTTTCTCCGAAGATACGTTACAGAAGGTAAGTTGACTTGATACAGAGGACAAAATATTGTAGCCGTCACGAAGCAGCAGTATAGAAGGGATCAATGGAATCTGCGGTTCGGAGTGAAATTCACATAAACATCGCAATTACATACTTTCACGAACTTTGTTCAAACAGGCCTGTAAAGTTAGATACCGTAATAACTCGAACAATTTAAATTTTGTACCGGTACTTAAAAACTAAAATGAAATAAATGACAAAATGGCAGCCCATGTTGACGGTGATCAATATTATAACTATAAATAAACAAGACGACGTGTAATGTGACATACATTTCACTTGTCGCACATGACGAGGTGAGACCAATAGGGTACACATTTTCTCCTTAATAATGCCATATAACTTCAACATCATCAGTATATGCGGAACCGTATAGATAACCCGCATTGTTTCGGCACTGCAATTTCCATACCTATTACACGCTGTTTCAGTTAGAAGTGTATGATTTTCCTGAACAGATGTGGAGGGTTCGGGAGGGGGGAGGCGGTTGAAAAGGTGATGACGCTACTAATGGACAATATATATATATGTAGATATAGATACAGATACACAGTGAGACCTCTATCTACTGATTTTCGAGTGACCGAAAAAATAAATCATTCATGTAGGAAAACGATCCATCCAGAGAAATTCAACATTGATTAGGTGGGATAGAGTAAGACAGAATGAATGATAGAAGCGAGAAAACGATGGATCCGGGAACGATAAATACAGGTTTCACTGTATGTATTAGGGATAACTTCGATTATTTGAGAATTGATTACTAATCGATTCTACTACCAAACAACTCTCAAAACCGAGAGTCGATTATTTTGCTTTTTTTTTTGCTTTGAACTGTACTGATTTAGCCTCGGCTATCTTCGGCTATCTTCGTAGCAAACGTAAACAAACGGGAAGTGGGGGGAGTGCATTTGGTTGCTAACTTGCCAGTTGCTATGGTTACGTGACCTTGTACGGCTTAAAATAGCCGATCAGTACAGTTTATACCAAAGCAACTGCAACCGCTAATAACAACGCAAAAAGAGCGCGGGAAGTTTTGAACAAGTATAAATTGATACCAGCAACATTTACTGTACCAACAATTTTCAGAATCAATTCTGAGGAATAGATAATCGATTTTGAATTTTCAGAATCGAAGTTATCCCTAGTATGTATATACATAAACATATATACATATTCATCCGAATATGTATAAAACGAGACTCTAGTAATATCGACCTACGACTCCGTGTTGACGGGCTCCCTGGCGTGGTGAATCTTGACGTGCTTGTTGTGGTTGGACTTGGTCGACGACGCCTTGCCGCAGATGTGGCACGAGAAGGGCCTGGCGCCGCTGTGCACCCGCATGTGGTCCTTGAGGTAGTAGTTGCGGTGGAACTTCTTGCCGCACTCCTTGCACGCAAACAGCTTCTCCGCCTCGTGCTCCTTCACGTGGCGCTGGCAGTTGTTCTTGCGGACAAACTGCTCGCCGCACACGTTGCACGTGTACTGCCTGCGGACGGTAAAACGCCAGTGAGAGGGGGAGAGAAAACGTTTAGCTATGAATGTGATCGAATCTAACAGTGCCGTATTGTCCTGAATATAAGTTGACCCCCAAACTTTTAGATCAACAATTGAAAAATGTTCCTCTCATTTTCCACAAAAATTATCACTTTTCCGAGTTGGAATTTAGTCAATTTCGTATTGCGCGTGTGAGAAACCGTTGCCAGGGGCCTCACGATCGTGTGTACTCGGCTAGTGCCGATGATGCGCGATTGTCATATGGCCCGCCTACTCGTCAAGGTCAAACAAGACAATGCAGGGAACTGCTCAACGTGCCTATGTTTATTACGACGCGTCAAATAAAAATGATGGAAACTGGGAGAATCATGCTTCTTCATGATAAAACATTTATTAAACGTGTTTTTAGTGCAATATTTTGCAGTTTCAAGTCGATTCCGTTGTAAAGAGCATTGCATGTGTAGTACGTCCAATTATATTTAGTGAAAACGTATTTTTGACCGATTTAGGCCGAGATCCGCATACAAGCCGAGGTTGACTTTTGGACTCGCAATTTCGAGAAAAATCCTCGCCTTATATTCGGGACAATGTAGGCCTACGGTACATTAATCCGCTTTTATAGAATATTTGTTCACGTTTCAATACAATTGATGTTTTGTTCATTTATATTGGGTTCAACATACACTGTCATTTTCCGATTGGTACTTCAATGCATCACGCATTATTTATCCCCACAGAAATTGTGAGTCAAAGTGTAGCCCAACTTTGGATTCAATGTGCTACCGAACACTTCGAGACATTGTTGATTAAGTAAGTTTATTTATTCATATCGACATTATGATAGTCCCTGGGCCTGTTAAGTATGCTACGAATCCGACTGATTTTCAAGCCCGCACCGCGTATGCGACATCTGTTTGTGGGAAAGACGTTCACACGAAAGTTAACAACTTCTATTGACTTCAAAATAATTGTTGAAAAATGGGGGAAGACGTAGGGAAGTGACTCTACCAAGTTTCAAGCCCTTGCAGTATTGACAACAGATTTTTTCTCTGGTTGGACGGGAAATATTCAATTTTCAAATATTCGAAAAACGATATTTTCGGTATATCGATAAGATAATGCAAACATTATAACGATTATCGATATTGAAATCAACATCTTTTTCTCGCCTAGTAGGAACCAGCCCAGCATTTACCTAGGGTACAGAGGGAAACCACGAAAAACCTCTGTGAAGGTGCAACGGTGGCGGAAATTGAACCGAAGCCCGATCTACCCTCACCTCCCGGTCATGCGTAGCAAGCGCGTGACCGCTGAGCCACCTGTGCCGGTATGTACGATTCTAGTGGCTGATTGCAACTGAGAATCCGCGACTACAGAAGAACAAACAAACAAAACGGTAAATTCGTCACGCATTGAAATGGTTTTTAATCCTCATATACAATTGAAAGCTTGAAACATAAACATATCCTGCATGATTAAATTTAAAGCGGCTGTCCATAAATGATGTCACACAATTTTAGGGTATATCGACCCCCCCCCCCCCCCCGTCCGAGTTGGTCACAGAGATGATGACCATGAAATTATTCATGCGATTTTGAAAAACTGGGATTGGGATATTGAGAAACGTTTTCCTCGATTTTTTAGTAATTGCATCTTTTTTTAAGCATTGTAATAATTGCACAACTTCTTTCAATAATATTGTAATGATTAGTATAATCATAAAAAATAATAAAATTATAAAATATAATTTCATACAAATTAAATGGCGCCAACCTATTTTCGTGAAAATTGAAACAAAAGAATAATATGTAGTGTCAATGTGGACGTCACCCCCCCCCCCCCCCCCGAAACGTGGACGTCATGTATGGACAGCCCCACAGTGGCGTCGGTCGAGGAAGAGAACTTACCGCTTGTTGCGGTGAGAATCCATGTGTTGCGTGAAGTCGCTCTCTCGGGAGAAGGCACTCTTACACAGGGTACACTTGAAGGGCTTGTTGCTACGAGAGGTGTGGGTCCAGCGATGCTGCTGGAGATTCCATTTGGTCTACACATAAGAATAATCAACAAATATTACAATTTACGTTCAAAACAATAAGCACTAAAATGAATTTATATGTGTTGGTTCAGTTTGGTCAACCTAACAGTTTAATAAAATTCATTTTCTATAAAACATCACTAACGATAGAATGAGTTATAACGGCATGCAACAATTAATTTTGACAGTAAACATCTGCTGATGACAGGCCAACAGTTACCAACCGTACGTATAAAATGTATTATATACATTCATTATTTTACCGAGTCAAGTACACTTTTTACGGCACAGTTTTGTCGAGGCATTTGTACTACCAAGACATTCTGCTATCGTTACTAGTTCACAGCGTAATTATTCCAGTACAAAATTCACTGCATAAAAGCAGGGATGGGTCCCTGCTTTTTATAAATTTAATTTTCATTTATTGTATCACATAACAGGAATGATGATTCATTCACTCACTCACGGATTGTTACCGTAAGAAATATGTATGAATATAAACCAAGTCGAGAAAAAAATAAAATTATATTGTAAAGTAGGCCTAAACAAATGTAAGATGATACTAAAGCTGGCCTTGCATGAACGCGGTATTCGATTAGCGTTTTTTTTTAGCCCGGATACCGTGCCGCCTTGCGCCACTCTTGCCAATGATTGGTCGTTTATCAACATGGCGGCTAAAAAAACGCTTGGCCAATTCCCTGAGCAAATACCGCGTTCATGGACGGCCGGCTTAAGATGAATTAATAAAATGATTACAGTTGTTGTAAATTACAAGAGATGAAAAAAAAAAGAACAAAAATGAAGGAAGAGGCAGTCAAACAGGATGACGAACAGAACAGAAACAAAAAAACACGATATCAAACGAAGAATTCCTCGAAACTATGGAGAGAATTTTCTCAAAAATGTGTTCTTAATGCCATTTTGAATTTATTCTTTTCCAAACACTGGATTCCACGTGACAGATGATTCAAGAGTCTCCTCCTGACTTGGATCCCTCCCCTTGAGGTCGTCTTCAGCCGGCAACAATCGTGTGCTAAACGCATCACTCCTCTCGTACTGCGCTAGTGATGACTGTTATTTATAAAGAGGTCAGGATTTTCTTTTGTGAATACGCGGACTGTCTGGATGTTTACGCACACTGAATATGTTCATGCAGACTGTTTACGAATATGTAGACTGCCTTTTATGCAATGATTTTGTCTAAAACGTAATTATATGAGGCACGCATAAAACCTACGTATAATACCAGAACTTGAAAAACGTATTATGCCATGTATAAAACTAAAATGTGGTATCATCAGCATCAAAGAAAAATTGATGAAAATTATGAATAACATCCTACGTCTGTCTGTGAGATACTGCGTCGTAATACTCAAATATTAAATTGAATTCGATTCATCAGTGTGGTAAATCTAATAATTGAGAATGTAGAATGAACACGATGTACGCCCATGTTTCAAAACACCTTTGATAATATTCCTGTTGTTCAATCAGTCTCAAATAGAAGCAAAAATAAAATGTCAGTTAGGCCTACTCCCCAGTGACCAGAGCTTTGAAGTAATTTATCTATACCGCAGATCAACTGTATATGTGATATTTTTTGAAATTTAATATTCAGCAAACTACGCATATAATTAAAGCATATTCAAGTACAAAGAAGATGTTAATAGTTGAGCATAAACTCCCCCAAAAAATATTTTTTTTGCCAGAAATATAAAACCAATGTGTATACGGTATGATATAAAAATATGTAGGCCTACGTATTACACCAACCCAGCCCTGCTTGGACGCCCCGGTCTAGAATAGTATAGACCTTGTATCGGGCTATCTCCGTACGCTGGATGGCTGGTGTCAGCAGTCCTGCTAGTTCCACCGATATTCGTGAGGAACGCTAGGTGACAGGAGGCCAGTCACGTGATCCACTTGACGTTTCACAGCTGTCGTCTTGCCGCCAACAATGACGTATATTTGGTGCGTGCATGCGCAGAGCGTGGCCCATCAGTTTCCTGTCACTTAACGTTCCGCACGGATTTTGATGGAACTAGCAGCACTGCTGACACCAGCCGTCCAGCGCACGGAGATAGCCCGATGCAAGACCTATACTATTCCAGACCGTGGTTACGTCCACGGAATCCAAGAAAAAGTATCAATTGTAATTACCGTGAATTGTTTATTGCACACAGCGCAGGAAAACGGTCTTTCTCCGCTGTGGAGTCTCATGTGGACGAGAAGACTTGATTTGAGGAACACGTGGCCGCAGATGGAACACTCGACGTTCTCGCCCTCGCGGCCCACTTTCGGCATGTAGCGCCGGTCGTGCGCCCGACGAACGTGCCGCGTCAGGCTGGCGGAATGAACGAACCGTTCGCTGCAAAACGTGCAGCACTTGGGCTTACGTTCGTGTATCTCCTTGTGCCACTCGAGCTTCTTCTTCGAGTGGAAAATATCTCCGCAGAAGCACACGTAATCCTTGACTTTCTTCTTCAGCTTCAAATGGAAACGATTTTTATGCTGGATCAAGTTGCTGTAGCGACGGAATCCCAACGGACAGAGCGGGCATTTGATCGGCGCCAGGCCGCTGTGCACGTTCAAGTGCTCGCTCAGTTTCTGTTTCGTGATGAACGCCTTGCTGCA
Organism: Brachyptera putata; assembly: GCA_907164805.1. Lineage (NCBI taxonomy): Eukaryota > Metazoa > Arthropoda > Insecta > Plecoptera > Taeniopterygidae > Brachyptera > Brachyptera putata. Next base: position 1,380,391 of record OU015464.1, read on the forward strand.
CACGACGCACGCGTGGGGCTTTATGCCGAGGTGACGTTTCATGTGAAGCTGCAGGTTCTGGCGGCGATAGAAGTTCTTGCTGCACGATCGACACTCGAGGGGGTGTTTCTTCAAGTGGATGTTGTAGTCGGCTTCTTCGGCGAAGATTTCTTGGCACGTGTCGCACATGTGCTTCCCGTCGACGGTGCTGTGATCGAGACGGACGTGTCGGATCAGGTACTTCCGCAGCGAGAATAGCTCGGGGCACGACAAGCACTTGAGGGATTTCTCCACTTTTATCGCCGCCGGCTCCGTCTTTATTTCCGAAACTATCGGGTCGGCCTTGCGTTCGACGTCGTCCTCGAGAGCGACACCGTCCTCTTCCACGAAAACGCCCATGAACTTGTAAGCCTCGTTCTTGACAAACAGGACGCGACCGTTCACCTTTTTAACGACCCTTTTCACCTTCCTTCTGGTCCTGACCGCAGAGACTCTCTCTTCCTTCTCGGAGGGCTCGCTACTGACGATCGTCGACTCGGCGGGAACGGATTCCGTCTCGGAGGCGACCTTGTTCGACACGTGGGTACTGCGATGGACTCGAAGTTCTTTCGGACAGTTGAAAGTCATCGAACAAACGGCACACTTGTGAATCTTCGAAGATCTCCCCCTGCCGATGCGTTTCTCGACGATCGGTCTGCTCTCGACGATATCCTCCCACGAGTGATCGATGGCTGAAATGTTGCAGTCTCCGTTGGCCTCGTTGTCAGAGCCGTCGGATTCGCCCCAGCTCTCTCGTGCCAGCAAGTCGTACGATGTAGAGACGTTCATGTCGTCACTCTGCAATCAAAGTACTACTCGTTAACGATCGTTATTATGCGAATAATGCTTGACAATGTTAAAGTGATGAACTTTTGTGTAAAATTTGGAGATTTTTTTGGCAAGTTTGCATGTACCATCTATGCAGAACTATGAAATATGGTAGCATTATTTTATTATTTTTGAACAAATTTTTGGAGACCTAGCAGACCAAGTGTCCACATACCAAGCGTCCACTCCATGCCAATTGTTTCAAGTCACACAATTCCGTTATTCAATATAAAAAAAATGCCGTCAACTCCGATTCTATTGAAATTTTAAATGCAGATAGGAATGATGATTAAAATGTGTTTGCCAAATTTTAGGATTCACTTCGATAACGAATCAAACTTCTATCGAAATCGAATGGCAACCCTATTGAAAACTGGTTGACAAAAGGATAATAAAATGGAGTCATTCTATGTCAAATAGGCCTAAACAAAGCAAAAAACTTCCTCGACTTCGATTTCAATAATATTTTGCATGTTGGTTAGGAATTACGAGTAGATTGTGTTTGCCAAATTTTAGCTCCACTGTCGATCGATTTATGAGGTACAGCTGGTCAAAGTTTGCCTGTTGACTCAAATTTCAGAGCAAATTTGGGTCCGGATGCATCAGTGGTAAATGCTATAACTTCGTACCCAATTGTCCCAGGATCATATACATGGTGTCATTTGAATTCTGTTGGAATCGCGAAAGTCACCTTTTTAGACGCACTTGTATTAACCATTACATTTAATGTCATCTAGGGTGAACTTTCACCTCGAATATTTTGGCATTAGTATAACGGAATTTTTTCAAAATTAATTTATAAACATATCTACCGGTACACGCATTTACTTGTAAACAATATTCATGGTTTTTCCTGCCAACATCATAGAATCTTTTGAACCACATACAACCATACAGGTATTCCACGCTCATAAAATCTTAAAACCAAACTGAATGCATGTGATCTTACCTGAATTGCCAGCTCTCTGGCGTCCTTGATTACGTCTCCCTTGCAGTCCAGTTCCGGCTCAGCCTTGGCGTCCGCCGTCGGTTCCACTTTCTGTAGTTCAAGTTCCGGCGTGACCATTTCCATATCGTCTCGAGAGCCAGCTTTCTCGTAGAACTGACTCGGCACCATGATGTGTATACCATCGATCTCGATGATGTTGATTGGACTCCCGGACTCATATCGCGTTGTTTCTGTGCAGTTGCCAGATTCATCGTTTCCGTTTGAAAAGCGTGACCGAGGGCTCGATGTAGCAATAGGCGAGGGTGTCCCGTCTTCGTTGTTGACTTCGGCGTCGTTGGCGGGGCAACCGCAGTCGGAGGTGATGTATTCATCGTTGTCTGTAGCGCTAATGGGCGGCAGCTGGATTCTTAGATTGCTCGGCACGATGTCTACAAAATTGGCCGCCACGCTGCTGTTTTCAAGAAAGTCGTTGATCATTTCGTCACGGCTTCTCGACAGACTGTCGGTGGGGAAACCGTGCACCGACTTATTGCTCAAATCCGTTCGAATTCGCAACCCTGGGCTACCACTTTCTGTTCTCGACTCGTAGCTCAATGCCGGACTAGTCCTGCCAGATTTATGGTCCGAAGCCGGACTCAGCGATTGGTCATACTCCTGGCCAGCTGATAGTAGCTCGATATTAGTTTTAGAATCCAGGTTTGCGTAATCGTCTTCACTGATCGAGTTTCTCCTCACTTCCAGCCCCGGGCTGATGGACTTTTGTTCAGAAGCACACGAGATGTCCGTTGGGTAATCTTGGCTTTCTTCGGCATACATCAAATCATGCTCCCGCTCGATTGACGTTAAACCCATTCCAAGTTCTCTCGAACCACCTGGTTGACTGGCATAGTAATCTTTCTCTGCAAGATCAGTCAGGTCAATACGGCTCAATTCGATGTCCATGCATTCTTGTCTCATACTCGGAGGTGTGCTTCTTTTCATCGTATTGCTAATAGAACTGGAAAGTGATCGTTTTCTCTTGTTAACCGAACCAATCTTCGAAGACTTGGGTCTTTCATCGTTTGCGTCAACTGACGTCATAGGTAGAATCATCACACTGTTGCCATTTTCTGGTGTTTCTGGTCGAGATCGAAGAGGTGTCAGTTCGATTGATTTATTAGCAATCAAGCCACGCAGTTCGGTGATAAGATTTTGTGGACGATTGTTAGAAGTCTGTGTCACTTTTACTTCTTCGTTCATCGGCCAGTGCGTTGTTGCTTCAATCTTTGGCATGACTACATGATTGATACGAGGAGTATGAACATTCGAGTTACCGGTACTCGGTAAAATGTGTACAATTTGAATCTTGTTCGAGCGATTAACTCCAGGTCTGCCTGTTGCCATATCAGGACTAAATTTCATATTGGGAAGTTTACTGGAGCCAGCAGTAGAATGTTCGTTTGAGATTGGAACTGCGGACAGAGTAGTCGGAGCTGCAGACATCTCTGCGTGACAGGTAGATGGCCTGAGTGGTCTCACTTTCGGGCTACTAGGAAGAAAACTATAACTTGGGGTTTGGGCTGGCAAAGAAGTGATCACGCCTTTAACGGGCGTGGTTGCTTGGCTTCGGAGTTGTGCTTTAGCAAAGTGATCGGACACGGGCGTATTGATCTGTATCGGAACAGGATCTGAAGATTGGAGAACCTGGCGGGAGTCGGAATTTCCGTTGGGATTAGAGTAAACATTCCTCTGGAGTGTTGTCTGTTGTATCGGTACGTTATTAGGAGAGTTAACTAATTGCACTTGTTGCTGCTGCTGCTGTTGTTGTTGTTGTTGTTGTTGTTGCTGTTGTTGTTGCTGCTGCTGCATCAGGAATGGATTGTATATCATCTGCATAAGATTGGGATTTGAATTGGGAGGCATCAACATTGTAACAGGTGCTATAGAGGAATTCATTCCACTGTTCGGGAGAATCTGTTGGTAGGTGAAAGAATTTCCGGAAAACTGTTGAACGGGAAAACATTGCGGCGGCGTCTGATAGAAAGGTGTTGCCTGTGTCGTTGGTCCAGCAACTAAATGTTGCGACTGAACCTGTTGACTTCTGATGAGAGCTTCGATGACTTGTTCCTTTGGATGGGTTTCAAGATGGCTGTACAAGGAGATACCCTCTCGCAAGTACAGCGTACATACCGGGCACGCTGACGGTTCCATCGCAGCGACTAACGGTTATCCGTTGACAAAGTGAAAAGTTAACGACGCTCAACTGACGTCTTACGATCTAGAGTAGACCTACTATGCAACAGCAACGAAACTTGTGTTACATTTGTCCGCCATGGATTTTGAGACCACACCTGTAACAGTTACGAGCATGAGATAAGATACGGAGATTGTACATCATATGCCTCAGATAAACAATACCTTTAAAGGAGCTTAGGTCCTAGCCCTGGAACTCTAGAATAGGGCACTACACTGAGCAATTATAATTTCCACATCTGCTTCAAATTCCAGAAGAGGAATGTTTCTCGGTAAGGTGATAACGAACAAAATTTCAAAAGTAGGCCTATTGCCTGGTGAACGTAATATTCAGGTTAACTAGGCCTAATTTGTCCTGGGGTAATTGTTAATTGTCAATTGGTGAGCATTGGATGGTGCATAATAATAAAAACGTTTGGTCATAGGTTGAATATTTACAAAAACGAACTCAGGGCCTAGAGGTCAAGGCAACCCAGGGCGGAACTCTTTAAAGGGCATTATTTTGGTCAAAGGTTCAACGTGGGTACAGACAATACTTTCACTACAATTTGAAGAAATTTCTGCAACTGAAAATACAAAATTGTCAAATAAATAATTGCTTGAAAATATTGAAAATAGATGTTAATAATGAAGTACCGGTATTGGTATAAAATAGGTCATTTATCATTTTTACCAGTAGCTCACTCACACAAAAATGTCTAGAAAATGATTGTTTCATTTATTTGGATTGGTCATTTAGCTAGGCTAGAAATAGAATCATAATCATCTAAAAAAACTTGTAAAAAATTTCTAGACGGCTGAAGACGGGATGACATTTTATTTTATTGTTCTACACTTTGCTCAAGGCCTAGTCCCATGTCATTTTATTTCAATGTATTACTTTGAAAATCGTCAGCCACTCTTGTGAACAACTATTAAGGCTTAGACCTACGCCCAATGCCTTGCTTATTATAATCTGACATACCCTAGGCTAGGCCTACTGAAAATGTGATCAATTGGGATGAAGGAACTAAATGACAATATTATTATTAATACATTTCTATTATAAAACCAGGACATAAGCACAGGCCTAAGCCTACGCTATTCGAAATTATATTTGATAAAAATGCATATAAGTTATACGAGACGATCGATGGAACAGCTTCAGAGTAAGAGATTATTAAATACAACGTAGGTCTATGTATGCACGAAACACGAACAGGGTACCAACTAGGCTAGGGGTCTAGGCCTGTCCAGGCTTTGCAGACATTTTGTTTACTGAACATACCTTGACAAAGACCAAAAATCCTAATTGCTGCCTCGGCAAGAGTTGAGTTTTATTTAAAAAACATGGTTAATAGTTCGTTTGCAGTTTGGGATGATACTCATTGAATTCCTAAAAACAAACTTAAATCGTTTAGAAGAACAATGAATACTTCGATCCTACTAGTTCCGACCCCATCTTGAATATTGACTGCACTCCTATGGACATAAATCACTGTCGTATGTCGCTGAGCGCTCTTTTTGCTCTTGAAATCCAAAATAAACCAACATTACAAAAATGAAAACTTGAATGTGACTGACTAAAATGGCCGAAGATTTAAGTTGGGGAGGTAAGTGTTTAAAACATTATCCGTTATTTAGATTATACTCTGGCTTTACTGAAATGGTTGATACTATAGATTTAAGGCATGGAGACGTTGAATTTCGTTGTAATTCGTTGAAACAAACAAACAAACAAACAATTAATTTAACAGAGTATTTGGAAAGGGGGTTGGACAGACAACTTGTCGCAGGAAGCAGTGTCCGGTCTGACGTTGATTGAGAAGGGGACTGACTGCTATCATTATTATAATGTAGGCCTACTCGACTGTCCAAAATCGTCTGCGATCATATTCTTATCATTATGCCATCATATTGGCAAACTTACCTAAAAAGGCGAGTCTAAACGACATAATTTTTCTTGGTGTTTCAGAGGTTCGGGACCTTTTCCGCTCTTGGCGCGAGTCAAACGAACGTAAAAGCCGTGACATAGTTGACCTATGGGAAACTACACTTCATAGGAAAGTCAACAAACTAGGTGATGAAAGTAAGTTGTGAGGTGCTATGTAATGGTGCTTTGTAAGTTGTAATGGTTAACATAAACTGGTAGTGGAATCAACATATTTGCATGCAAAAAGAGGCGTACATACTTGATTTCTGTAATTATAGTTCTAGTACCGTTTCATCAAGTATAATGACCGTATGCCTAGTTTGGAGCCGTAGGAATCATTTTTTGGAGTCACTGTGGTTCTTAGAAGCCTGTGGATGGTTCTAGAATTTAATGTGTCGTATATAGGCCTACAGACTTTTTTTACTTCGATTAATATTTTATTATACTGTACATTTTTTTCATTCAAGACTGCTACACACAAACAATGGCTGCCATAGGCCCTATGTAACGGAAAATAATTGCTCAATAGTTGATAATAATGACAAATGATGAATTGTTATTATTATCATTATTACCAGCACTAGTAGCTCAGTGGTAACAAGCTTGCTATGTGACCAGTTCTTCATCAGAGAAACCTTCATCTCGATCAATCATTCATCCGAAGATCTTGGATCTGTTTCCAAAGATCTTGGTAATCATTACAGTGTCGTTGAACCCTTGAACATAAATTGATAACAAATTCTTATTTTACATACGGCCTAGGGTCAATAGGCCAGATCGAACTTGAATGACTTTTAGTTTTGGATTCAGTTATTAATCTGAATTTGTATGTTCTGATATATATATTTTTTCATCTAGAACTGTTGGTTCTTGAGCAAGTATGCGTTGCGGGACTCGATTGCAACCGTATCGACGTTGCCGATCGTTGCCTTCAAGCTTTGCTGATCGAGTTTCCAACCAGCCTCCGAGTTCGTAGACTGCAGGCACTGAGGCTTGAAGCGTTAGAGAGGTAAGATACATTGCCATATATGAATATCATGATGCAGTTTTGACCTGTTCTCTCTTTCCCTTTTACCACATTCATATATCAAGCCTCAGGCTATTTTCCTACACACACCAAGTCATTTGCATAATAAAGTTGATGTTTGTAAACTTATTTCAGATACGATGAGGCATTGGAATTGTTGGACTCGATTATAAAACGGGATGAAACAAACGCAGCTCCCCGCAAACGACGTGTTGCTATACTGAAGGCCAGGGGTAAAATTGCCGAAGCGATCAAAGAACTTGCTGAATATCTTAGAAAGTGAGTGCTGTCAACAAATATGAAAACATTCCCCGTCTCATTCCAAGATATCATCTAACTAGTTTTATTGTTGTATGAGTTGACATAATGACGGCTTTGAAGTGCATTAACAACGAGATATTTTGTTCATACCAAGTTTATTTATAGTAAGCACGTGGTTTTCACAAATGAATTCCCAAGTTTTTCCTTGTGTCGTTCAGAATGTAGGCTAGCTGTGTTAGCAAGTGCCAAAAAGAGTGAACTCATCAAGTACAGGGTAGTTAACTAACATTGACGTTGTAGGCGAATTAAAATGACTTGAAAACTAGTTGTCGTTGGAAAAATTAAATTGCATTCTGTGTTCATAATGAATGTCTATATGTAATTATTAATATTGGTGGCAAGACTGCCTCGATGTCTTTCGAGCCCCGACATTTTAATTCAACTCAACATATCATAACATTTTCAGTTTCAAACGTAATATATAAATGCTCTGTTTGAACATATTGCAGTTAATATTGCATAAATGCGTTTGCCTCGCACCATTCATAGGAAAGTATCTTACTCAATCCTGGAAATTTTCCACTATCCAAAAGTTGTAGCACGCTAATAAAATAATTTGAATAACCTTACATTTCATCTTCACGTAATCTCATTCACCATTCACAGACACAATAGATCTTGATAATCACTACAGTGCATCTTTAACCCAATATATGAGGTCGAGGCAGAAATCTAATATCATTCTGAAAAATGATGTAGCTTTACGTGCCTCATTCAATTCAACTACTGTAACGACGTGTAATAAATGTTTCAGGTTCATGAGTGACCAAGAAGGCTGGCAAGAGTTGAGCGAGTTATATCTCATGGAACAAGACTACAGTCGTGCGGCCTTCTGCGTGGAAGAGCTGATATTGTACAACCCTCACAGCCATCTGATCCACCAACGCTACGCGGAGATACGATACACGCAAGGCGGTTTCGAGAACATGGAGCTGGCACGAGCTCACTACTGTCTAGCGTTGAAACTCAACCCCAACAGTATGCGAGCACTCTACGGACTGTTTCTGGTACGTAGGAATAAGCACTTGCGTTGTTGGTTCTTTTATTTAACGTCATGTATGCCGTACTCGTTTTAGGTCACTACTTTCTACTTACTGTTTGTGGCTTTCTTTTCCTGTTGAATTATTTTCACTGGCTTGTTACGTTCGAAATTCAGTGGACCCCAAAAAAACATTTCGAGTTATAAAAGTTTGAATTACCGGTATTGAAATATTCAACGCTGAGGGTGTGGGTCAAAACTCCGTATGGACCAGAACTACTGTATTAATTATTTCAAAACTTGCGTGATACGAGTTTGAATTAACAAAGGTTTATTGCATTTGTACTTACCATCTAAAATGTGGACACGTACGAGCAGCTAACACGACCGTCGTTTCATCAGCTTTGATATTTCCATTTCAGGTCGCAACCAACATCTCCATATCGCCGAAGTGTACGGCCCCGAAGAAGCAAGAGGCGAGCAAACTGGTCAAGTGGGCGTTGAAACAGATCAACGCTCGCTACAAGGAGCACTGCCCGCGCGACAACCAGGTGGCAGCACTCGAAGGCTTGGTCGGATCCTTGCAGATAACGGCCAATTAACGGGGGGTTCGTGGAAACGGGGGGTGGTGGGAAGAACTACGCAGGAATGGAGGGTGTTATACTTTCAGTGCAAGTGTGCATTTTTTTTTGACCTCGTATAATTATGAAATAGCCAAAGGTTCGTCGAGTAGTTTTGAAAAAATTTCCTCGTGATCATCGGGTATGTTTTTGTTCTTTACAGTAATCGTTGATGTCCTAGTTGGGCAGAAAAGTAGGATTGAGACAGCAGTTTGAACGAGTTATTATGTTTTTGAGGATGATTTGAAATGTTGTGTGGTTAACGTGTGTATATTTATCAAGACACAGTGGAGTTGCAGTTGATAAAGATCATTTTCTATCAAGTTATAGAAGAATACAAGACAATGTTTAATACAGTAGGCCTATGGAATGTTATTTATAATATTTGTTTCAGTTGGTTTAAGAAATCTCTTAATTTCCCTGCATACTTGGTTGTCACAGTTTTCTATCTTACACCTTGACTCGATAGACAGCATATTTGTGAAGAAAATTTTCAAATAAAATATTCTTTTCAAAAGTAAAAACAAAATTGTGTAATAATATATAAGTTGGTTCAAACATTCCACTTCACACTATGCCCTAGTCTTCATAAATTTCAGATTTCTGGGTGTCAAATTCACCATATTTTTCATGATCTACCGAGATGTGTATTTGTCGCTAATATGAGCTACATGCAGGAAAAGTCATTAATGTAATCATGCGATTCAAAGAGCAGTGTAATCTAAACGGAAGTAGGTAAGCTGCTGTTCTTATGTTTTTCATATTGTTGTATCTTGCAATTTATGTTATACTATTAATTATTACATATTTTATTAGTTATTTAAGTAATGAAATTAAAAAACTTGTGTGTATGCTATTTAATTATATCACTTTTATTGTATCGACAAACGAGTTTCATCGTAGAACAAGTTTTATTTATGCCTATGGTATAAATAGAACTTGACATTATTAAAAAACTAAACCAAATGTCACAGTTTCTGTTCATTGTCTTCAATAACTGGTACCCTCTTTTGATGTCCTTCCACAGCCATTGCCTTACGAAGCTTCCTCTGTTTCCTAAAGTCTTCACCGACGCGGAAAAATTTTGACCGGAAGTCTTCCATTTCGATGTCTGGACACATATTTGGATAATCTTCCTGTTGGGTACAGAAAATGAATAATAATGGATACAGTAAAGCCTCGACCTTCTTTACTTCGAAATGTAATGGAGCCTGTAATTGGAATTACTGCATTACAAAGTCTTGAGACATTTCAAATAAAATTTATCAAGGTGCAGTGAATTCAACAATCGATCTTCGAGCATATATGTTTTTCGCTGTCGTTCAGACCTCTTAGCACACTTGTTATTTGTGGCACTTAATTACATTCCATTCAAGGGAAATTTTTATGGTAAATCTAAATAAAGTATTGGCGTAGGCCTAAGTGAATGATGAATGAAGGTTATTCTATTAGGAAAGTAGGAATGAGGCGCTTGTGGCCTGCCCAATATTAATTAAATTACGACTGAGTGAAACCTCGTGAAATATGTTGGGTTGGTCAACTGCGGCGGGAATCGAACGGCAACAATCTCAGTTCAGTAACAGGTAGTTCATATAACTTACATGAGGTTCTTGATGCTTTTCAAACGTGAGTAGTCTTCTTCCGGTGAACGAATTAAGTATTTGTTCCGAATTGCCCATTAAATTGAAGCAGGGATGTGTAGGTAATCGTGTCTCTTCGTATTCTTCCCGAACGACAGGAATCCAGCATACAAGTCTGCCGCCGATCCTCAAGTGTTGAGCGGAGAAATTGAGAAGGTCTTTATAAATATGTTGTAAACCATATTCAACCTTTGACGGTATGTGAGACGGTAAATGGTGTTCGCTTATCTGATTAGTCTTTTCTGAACTCGACCCCAACCGCTCGGTTGCTTCACGAATGCCGTACGGAGCTGTGAACCATTGAAAGTTTGAAACATTTAATTACGGGTGTACGAGTTTGAGAATTTAAGTTCGAGTTTGAGAGAAAATCGCAAGCTTCAATTCGAAAAAAAAAAAATGACACGCCTTATCAAGTACTGAGTTTTCAATTGGTTTTGAGTGAAGTAGGCCTACAAATGGTTGATCGGTGTGTTGGTCTGAATAAGACGAGTAACTTATTTTGAAATAACTACGGAGTGAAAGTTACACCGTCATTTTGTCGAAACGGCTTTTTCATGATTACATAATCTCATACAGATACTATCTTACTGCGTCACTTACGGTCGGTGATAATAGCGTCGAGTCTAAGCGACGGATGCCACATGGGGAGGGAGGAGTCAGCGACTACGACGTCCAGATATTGGGATCCTTTTCCGTACTGGTGCATATTCGATCGAATGCTCTCATCTTTATCTCTTTGTTTCTGTTGGACAATACATGTTATTATTGCTCGACTACTTCCGTCACTAGAACATCTAGAACTACATCTGTCTATAACTACTTGAGCTGTGTTTGACACTATATTCAAGTTTAAAAGTATACCAACATTCAACATGAAATTGGAAGAAACCAGATACCCGAGGAAATAATTTAGTACCTGCACTACCACAGGTACAGTTACGATTAGTGTTTTTTTTAAACTAAGATCGGTTGAAATTTGTAAACATGATTTGACTCGATTCACTGATAATACAAAATCAGAATTGCTAACCTGTCAACACTAATGGTGAATGGAGATCAGTGTCCAGTATTGCAGTAACATATTTTTGCCTTTGATCATAATTTATTTATTATTATTGACATATTACATCAATATTAGTCCTGTAAGAGTATGTACTAGTATATATACAATAAGCTCTCTTTAATTCAAAATTCTGTGGACACAAGAAAATCAACTTGAATTATAAAAGTTTGAATTATCTAAATGTTCAACATTGAGAGCTTATGGGTCAAAACTTGGTAGAGGTAAACTATTGTTTGAATTATAGCAAAATTAAATCATCCGAGTTTGAATCATCGAAGGTTACCCTACCGGTACTTCAGACTAAACGAGGTAGGCCTACCATAATTATTTCCCAGGATTTAAAGACAAAATTATAGTACAGTACATATTATTATATAAACAATTTCAATTTGCTATGCTTACAGGAATTCTAGTAAAGTCCGATAAAAACGTGTAAATAGTTAGTCACACCTGTTTTTGTATGCGACTGGGTCTCGTTTTAGCGTGCAGCATCATGAAGTCTATGTCGGTGCCAAGCACGTAGGCGCCGAAGTGAGCTGCAGCGACTAGCAGCGATCCAGTGCCGACAAAAGGATCCAAAACTAAGTGTCCTCTCTGCACCTGCGCTTGGTTTGCCATCAACAAACTAAGCTGCGGATCCATCGTTGTATTTCCAATGAATTTCCTCTTTTTCAAGGACAATTTAGTAATTAAATCTCTTTGACCATCTGCAATCTGTGCAAATTAAAAAACATTATCAAAATAAATAGATAAAACATCAATATTACATTGTTGTAATTGAACCTAATTTTATCTTCACATTGAAAATTGTATCTGGATATATTTGTAGTTTTCCATAATTCAAGACAAAACAATTTAACGTATATTTTTTTCAGATAAGAAAGTTCCCACGGAGGAGATTTTATTCGTTAGAATAAGCCTGGTGTATTATTGCGCCATTTGGAAAGTGATATACGCAACGTTTCTTACCCATCGTCCGAAGAAGACATCGTACGGCTGTTCCGGAACACAATTTGAATCCAGGCCATAGTACTCAATATACTGGAGAGTGACATCTGGATCTGTTAGTTTTACAGGACCCTCCAATGGTAAATAACTGAAAGACTAACATAAAACGAGATGTTCTGTAATGTGAAGATAATTCAATATCATAAATATGGAGATGAGATTGGAAAAAAGCTAGCTGAAAAAAAAGTAGATTCCTCACATCAACTTGTTTTTTTCTAGATACTACTTCCTAGTGCACATTTTGTTGATGAATGAAAATGTACGACTCATCGTTTTCTAGTTCTAGGTTTGTTGAGCTGTGTGCTCCGATTATCCCCAAAGCCTGTAGATGCTTGATACATTCAATGTTTGAACTTATTCAGTTAACATTGTATTTGTTACATTTGTTACTGCGTACCTCTATTTTGTCTACTTTTTCAGCCTGCGTTTGTCTACTGTTAAATGTGTCAACATTGATTTTAAAAGACAATTCAGGATCGACCATATGCTTCACTGCTTCTTCTGGCAACACTTTCAACATCTCGTGTAGATCGTCTTTGGTGGTCGCTCGTGCCCAGAGTTCGACACAACAGCGTAAAAGTACGGAGCGACTCGCAATCTGAAGTGCGGCTGCTTCTGACGGAAGTTCAACGATCCAGTACGGCTGTAACAGAATGACATGACAAATACACCATTGCATTATACATCAATGCCGACTTAATGAATGTAGTAGAAAATAAATATATATTAAATGTTGATTAGTGACAACGCCAGGTTTTTTAGGTTTTTTAGTGATGGAACTCGATGGTGATGATTCGGCTAAGGTTTGTGTCGAATGGACAATGGGATTGGAATTTCTCGGATCAAACCTTGACATAGCCGCTGAGTAGGCCTACATAAATTCCTTACGGGATACCACTTTATGTATGACATATCTATCAACATCTAGGCCGAAGATTTTGATTATGATGATGATGATTATTGTTTGTTCAACGACCCCACCAACAGCTAGGTTATACGAGGCTACGAATGAACAAGTGATTGCGAAACTATGAAGTGATGATAAGAGAAAGGACCACAATGCCTTATGCGAGACTCGAACCCACACCCAGCGGTGACTTCAGTTTCTGAAGCGGTGCCTCAGCTGACCGAGCTACCGAGGGCGGCTGCCGAACATGTTCCTAACATAGATTGGCAGAGCCATACAAAACCGTGTCAGGATGGTCGACAATGGCGGGAATCGAACCCCGGTCTCCTGAATGACGGCTCAGTGTATTAACCACTTGGCCACACATCTCAGTAGATAAATTTACCTAGAGGCTACTTTAATATAAAAACATCTTAAAACTTACCAGAGTTGGCGATTTTTCTACATATTTCATGGATATACTGAATAACTTGAGTAACGAATGGATCTCCTAAGAACAGAAAAGAAAACATAACCAAACAAAACAACCATGTGGCTCTCACTAATGTATAGGCATGTGTATGTTAGCAAACTCATCAATATCAGTTGTCAATAGAATATCTCACCGAATGTCTGAAATCTACATGGTCATTAGCGAACCATAACAGATATTTATTCAAAATACGACGATTCATTTTGCCATTCAAGGAAAACTTCGGCAGTGTCTTGACAGCATCTGTCAAATACGGTCAAGGTCAATTGTTGTCTTAGTAGAAAGCAAGAGTAGTGAAAATACTACTACATCCGCTAAATTAATTAGCTGTAATGTGTACATAAGTTGGAAGCATATATCATAAAGTTAGTTGAATGCACAAGTTTCAGGCAAAATAAATGATTATTCATGCATTTCTTGTAAGAGTATAGTTATATTTCTTCATTTTCATGACGCTCCCTAGCCATAATTTTTTCTAGTTTCAGTAGTTGCCGTAAGGGGTTCAATTCAGAGCCCGAATTTTACGAATGTAGATTTAGATCGAGGATCATAATCAAAGACCTAATTATATAACCTACGGTTGATCATAATCATTTATTGATAAATCTATGGTAGAAAATACGATACAGAATATCTTTCAAAAGACTGGTATAAATATATACCTCATGAGTGAACCGTAAAAACGTTCATGTTTATGTGACATGAACCATAACAGCTCAATATTCGATCTGCCAACAATGGACTTGATAAACATATTTTGTAAAAATCGAACGTTTTCTGTTCTGCAAGTTTTTTTATAATGAATTAAGACTACATAAAGGTCTTTTTATATAAATAATAAATTTTCTGCTAATCTTCTCTCATAATAAGTAATAATTCACAATTAATACACAGTATGATTCTATACTATGGTATGATGACTGACTCAATCTCACATTGTTCACATTAGCCAATGGAAATCTTTAGCGGGAATACTATTCTTGAACAATGTGTGCGAACCCCTTAAATACGGAAAACTCACAACCATCCAAATTTTCAGAGTGAAGACGTATTTGCCGGACTGAAAAGATTTGTAACTTTTAATACTCAAAATGTTTTACAGTTATGATTTATTGTGTAAGCAAAAGAATGGTAGATTCAGTACAATTTGGTTAGCAGCAACTAAAAACCATAAGAAACTGAATAAATGTTTGTATATGAAAGTCAACATTGCAGCTACATGGTAAGCTAGCAACCAAGATGCTCCCAAGTGTAGACCTAGGCCCCTAGGCCTGCACATGCCACATAGGCCTACACCTGGACCCTTGGGGGCCTAGACCTAGCTCGAGACCTAGGCCTATAGTAGGCCTAGAAAATTGATTATGAAAAATTATTACCATCATTTTTTTCTTGGTTGTAGGCCTAGGTCTACATTAGAAATATCGTAATAAAAATTATTGAAATGGAGTAGGGCCTAAGGTAGGCCTATATGAATAGTACTATCTTTGATGAATAGGCCTATGTTGCTATACATCCTACTCCAACTACCCTGAGTGTCCTGTTCATTAAACATACCCCCCATGAAGGTTTCTTTTGCCTGCCTCGTAGCCTTGTTTAAATCCCTTCTAATATCCCGTATCTCCTCCTTACCCTCCCCTCTTGCCATCAATTTCCTACTTATTTTCCTACCCTTTCTTTTAAGCCTCCTAACCTTACTATGATAAGTAGATAAAGTAGATGATATCAACATATACCGTACCCATGCCTTATTCGTCATGATTTTTTTCTTCACCCCCCCCCCCCCCCCCCACTGTAGCTCAGTCAACTAGGCCTAAGGCCCCGCTTTATAAACTCACGTCAATATTAGGCATGGGTCCAAGTCCTGCATGATGCATGGGTTTTTGTAAATATATCCTTTTACTTATCATACTTCATATTATTAATTATCACCTGTGCTAGGTGAAAACCTTAACATTTTTAGCTACAAAATTTATTAGTAAATTTCATTGCCATATTTTCTAATTCTCATCTTCATGAAATTTTACTGGTCATAAGCGGTATAGGCAAATATCATACTTAAAGAATGTATTTAAAGCTCCTACTTAAATCACAAAACTTTCTTTTTCAGTTCTGAGATTGCAAACATTATAACAATACGAGACACCGTACAGCGTGGAGAAAATCAGCGCATGAGATTTTCTCTCTACCTCAGCTCGATGCTACTTCACGGTGCGTGCCTGGTGTATAGGCAACAAGTGATACTCTTTGGGCAACACATGTCAATGATCTGGGAAAACTTGCACAGTACAGCTACTGTATTACAAAATATGCAGAAAGGTATATATATTGATAATTAAATCCCTTCACTTACTTAAACTCTATAATTGTCACTTTATAAACTGTATACCCTTAATTAAATTAGTTTTATAATATTTCAGGATTTTTTTGTACCAATTTTGTATCACTTTTGTAATACCATTGTACTTCTATGTATTGATTTTATTACGCTGTACCATCTTGGTATCCCGCTTTGCGGACAGCCGTCAAATAAATTGACATTCTCCCTCAACAATAATTGAAACTGTCTCAAATTACCTCAGACTTGTTTCGGCAAAAATATTGTTAGGGCCTATGAAATGTACGATTTCATGGATTAAAATGATGAGCGCATTGCTTGTATATACAAGAATTGTTTTTTTGCATTGTTTGTAAATGTCAAGTGTTTGCCTACTGACGTTGATATTTCAGCTCGTCATTCGCGAACTGATGAGGAAGAGAGCGAAGATGACGATTCTCCTGCAAAAAAGAAACCACGTAGGAAGCGTGTCACCAAGAAGAAGACCGCAGTCCTAGTTACCGAGAGTTTGGAAGATATAGAAAACAACCTGGAACGAGTAATAGCTGAAAATATGAATGTTCTTGACCAGAATGTGGAGCAAAATGCCGTTGATATATTTCAATTGCTTGATCCCATCGTGCCAGTAGCAGCTGGGGAAGTGGTAATGATTTAGTTTTATTTCAAAGAAATTAACAATATGTGATTATACTGACAAGTAGGCCTAGGGTGTAGACCTACTATACTCATTAATTTTTGGTTGGAAATTATTACATTAAAATCCCATACCAGTAGGATGAATGAAATGATGGAATTTCTGAATATATAAGTAATTTCAAAAAGAGCACCAAGAAAACTATATGGATATGTTTGGAAATTTCATGCCCAAAAATAAGTGTGACCTCCGTAAAAAAAATCAAGAAAAGAGTTGGTCATTTTGTGGAACTTCTTTACAAATACAGTAACAGATTTGAATTTAAATTTATTTCATTTCACATTATGGTTTGATTGAACCAAATTTGGATTTTTTGATCCATTACATAGCAATTGTGTTTTTCCAAAAATGTATGCTGAGTAACAAAATTGATAGCATATTGAGATTGCTGTCAGTCGCTGTAAACAAATAAACTCAAATATAAGACATACATTTCGAAGTCTTACGCTACTTATATGTGACCGTGATTTCTGTTTACGTAGGAATTTCCCGGAGGCATGTTCGGCACTCTTGATAATGCACTTCTTGACCGTATGATAACAGGAAACTCCTTATTCGCCCAAGAGTGAGTACTGCATGATACAATATTTGTTTTTCAGTTTCATTTATACGTAGGCCTAAATATTATTTAATAATGAGCATTGTTAAACATACGATTAGAATAGAATTTCTTCAACAAATGATCTACGTTTTTTGCCAACGCATTATATGCAGTCAAAGACACAAACTTCAAGAATATAGTTTCTGAAACGATCATGAAAAATTGTCAATAGGGATTTGACAGAGTGACAAATATTAGATACATTATAATTTAAAATTGTTCATAATGAAAATAGTCGTAGGACTTGAAAAAATGACTGATTCTTTTGTCTGGAAAATGCTGGAGAGTAATGTTATAAGATTACCGTACTTTTAATACACAATGAAACCTCTTTCTATCGCTTTTTTAAGGGACCAGGAAAAAATATCCACGCAGGAAAACGATCCATGCAGGAACATTTTTAATTGGTCAAGTGGAACCTGTGGGACAAAATAAATGATAGAAGTAGTAAATGCGATGGATCCGGGAACGGTGCTTCAATGTTTCATTGTATTATCAACTGTGCTTCAATGTTTCATTGTATCATCAACTGTCTCACAAGTGTTTGCCCTTTATAGCGAGGCTGCTCTCATTGAAGAACTCAATGAATCCGTACTATTGCAAGCAGCCGAGGCTACTGCGAACCAGATTCTTCCGCCGCAAACGAGTCACTCAGAAGTGAGTGATGACATTCAACAAGCGAGAGCATTAGCAACGAACGTACAAGTACCAACGGAGATTCTGCCAGAAGGAACAGAAGCTCAACCTGATGAACCAGTTGTTCAAGAACCAGTTGTTCAAGAACCAGTTGTTCAAGAACCAGTTGATATTCAACACCCAGTTCAATCACCAGCTGTTGAAGAAATGGTAATAATGCCTGCTCTTACTGTCAGTTCGGTATTAAAATCATTAATATTCTTGAATATTTTCTGACTGTACTTTTCCACTTAATGCTTCAACGGTTTCAACTTACTTAGGAGTCGAGGCCCTACTACTGAATGATTTGAAGTAAAATATTGATCAATTTATTATTCATGTATTTTCTATTTTCACATATAAGAGGGGAGATATCCGTGGTCGTACTACCGTTGATCAAGTCATTGAAGCTGTCGTTAACGCCAGTACTGAGAGCGTAAGTACCAAGTATTGACTTTTATTCAATTATTGATTGATTCAAAATCTAAATATTAATTATTATTAAATAAATACAAATTTAATGACAGTGTTTCAAACGAAATTAAATATATTCAGCCTATGTCTATAAGTGATGACTGTTGGACCTTTTGTTTAATATATTATGAATTAATGATTTCATAATTATCAATTTTAGCAAAGTTTCGTCTATTGCTGCAAGGCTCGTAGCCATGTAGCTAATATGACGTTGTTACTATGTACTATGTAGTAATCTACGGTGAATGAAGAATACAATACAAGTCAATAACAGTATTAAAATCAATTTTTTTTGTAAAAAAGACAAGATCAAAAATGATGACTATATGATTGAACATAAATCTTGAATACTGTGAAATGTTTCAGGAGACTTCTGTGGAAAACGGTCCGCCGCCAAAACGGCAACGTAGGTGGAGGACGGGTGTTTTTCAAGACAAAGTGAAAGAGATAAGTTTTCAAGAACTAAATGCACAAGCAAAAAACCCACTGGCAATTGAAAAGAAGCGACGCGTTCGGGTAAGCAAATGTTTGAAGTCGACCTACGACAAGCTGTACGGAAGTAAAACACATTTGTTATTATGTTGATTTTCTTAAAAATAACATTTATTATAACGAATATTATTTTAAACAAATTAAGGGCGGACAGGCATTTGATACGAATTTAGTGTCTGCTATTCACGTCTGGAGTTCTTGAAAATAAAATTTTTATTACAAATATTATTAGATGAGAGTTAGTGAAGATTTTCATCCTACTCTTATGGACCTTTGTCTGTCTGTTTTTTTGTTTGTTTGTTTGTAAGATCGATCGACATGAAACGTTTTCTGCACTTGCAAATTTATCCAACTTGGAATCGGTTGGACCATTTTTGAGAAACATAATCCTAAAGTTTCTAAAAACCCCATAAGATCAGACTCGGCAGAAAAAATTGAAAAATGAATCTCTCCAATATAATTCAAATTACCCTCAAATGTAAACACAAAAATTATACACATTATTAAGAATATGTGTTTTCGTTTGACGTGTGAAGTGCGAAAAAAACACGTTTTTCAAGGGTACGGTAAAATTGAGTCTTTGCTTACGGTCATCTAATTAAAATAACGTTTACCACCAGGTTTGGGAACAAGACATCCTAGATATCAAACAAGATACTGGGAAGAAAACGTCCATTGAGCAGCAGCTTGACGAGCCTGGAATAGCTCTGCTACATCCGGAAATCCAGGAAATCTACGGCACACTTCTCTACTTGCTTGACGAGGACATGCTTCTAGACAACAGAATGAGGACAGAACGCAGTTCCGTTCGGTCCCTTGATAGGTAAAGAAGTCAACTTCAACAATAATACATTGACTGACACAATTTCGATGTTCAGCTTAGATTTAACTTGGATTTTCTTTTAGTTCTAGGGTCAGGTTACCGGAACAACAAGTTTCAGCAACTGATGGTAAGGAAGATTGACTAACCCAATTTTCAAATTATGATTACTGTATGTAATTACAAATCATTTGCTCTGTTTTGAGATGTGAATTTAGATTCTAGAGATGATTTTTTGTGAAGTCTTTAAACAATTATATATCAAGAGTATAATGTTATTGGAAACAAGTTATAACTATAATACGTACTGGCAATGTTACATCCCAAAGTTGTATTCGAACAGTTGGGCTCACATTACTAATAATCACGAAGAAGTATGAAATGAGTAGTATGGCATTTATGATGGGAATGTTTGTATTTGTAGCAACGTTGGAAGAAGAATCAGGCACGACGCCCCTTGTTCAGATTCGGGACAAATCTCTTCAAGCGAACAGGTCCTTGGAGGGTATAGTGCCACCTCCAGAGGTGAACACGTCGAACCTACCCACGGGCGAGGAACAAGATCTTCCGGAAATAAATCAGTTGAACGAAGCGGAGACAGTTGTGGGCGGAAACGAAGAGGAAAATCCTATTCAGACGGAGATTCCTAACGATGAACCGATGCCAACGGAGATTCCAGATGCTGACAATGCCCCAACGGGATTACCGAGTGTGCAACCACCCAAGGGACCGCTCAATTCATCGCAATTGAGCAACGAGTCAATTAGGTAGGGAGACAATTTACTCGTGTAAATTTAATGAATTAATAAATAAATTGTAAATTGTAATTACATTGGTATTTATATTTTTGTTTGTATTTGTAATTACTAATAAGGGATAGTAGTAAATTGTAATAGTAATTATAAATTGTAAATTTTGTAATTGTAATAAGAGAATGTCAAGAGTGAAATTCTGCGATAGGCCCTAAGTGAGGATATGGAAAAGAAAATCTTGAAAATATTAGAATTGAGTCAACCGAACTTATGAGAATTGACCAATTCTGGCGGTACCAATTTTTCAACTTCCATTTTTTCCGTTGGTAAAACTTTGTTATACAAATGAAAAAACAATCTTTTGGAGAGAGTAAAATCTAATCTTTGCTATGCTCATTTACTAATAAAATGATAATAATTATGTTTTCCTGGCGTTGAAGCTAAATATTGGACTAAAGTACGTGTGTTATCTTCCAAGAAAATTAAAATAAATTGAAGAAAAAAGTGAAGAAACAGAATTCTATGAATAAAACCGTTCGTTCATTTACAGCCTCTCACAAAGCCAGACCACGACAACAGTATTATCTACGCTGGAAGAACTGTGGGGAGGATCGGACCGCTGCATTACGTTCACCGAGATCTGTCCGCCTCAAACGACGTCAAAAAAACAAGCTGCCAAAATGTTTTACATCCTACTTGGTAAGTTGAAAATTGTACTTAATTTTTGAGTACCGTAATTGTAAATATCGATACAGCATAAGAAACCAATCAATTCAGTTGGACAAGCATTCTAATTCTACATCTACATAATAGGCTTGAAAATTCACTGCCTTTAAGATGACTTTGAATCTGATTACCAAAATTACCTTTAAAATAAGTGAATGAGTTTTAAAACTCTTGAAACTACCGTCTCCCCTACCAGTTGATCTATGCGTTATATCAATTCATATCGTCGATGCTCATTTTATTGTGTATTACGCTGATGATTTACGCTAGGGATTATCAATGACTCAATCGGTCATCTCTAATTAAGCCCACCCAACCTTCTTCTGTAACCGACGACGATGCCTACCGGTATATATAACACTGTAACTCTATTAATAATCGGCCTACACTAACACTCGTCTCTTTACACGAAATGTTCCAGAACTGCACAAAATGAAGAAAGTCCGTCTAAATCAAGTATCTGCTGCTTTGATTGAGATTTATCCACTGCACTGACTACTCATTGGACAACCTAGACCTGCATGCATTTACAGACTCTAAAATAGTATAATTCATAACTTAATTTAGAATTAGGAGATATATATTACATTACTGTACCTATAGTTGGTATAGATAATAATGGAACATATAAAACAAAACCTCATTATGCTACCTACGGTTAGGTTATAAGTACAACAAAAATATGCTGAAAACAGTCAAATTTATCGTAGATATTAGAAATAGATTGTATCTTTTGTTTGTAATGTACCAATGTATTGCGTAGGCCTACTATATATGGGTGGGTCATCCATAGTTTATTGATGTTAATTTTATCATATAGTTTATTATTATTCTAGTTCAAATTGTAATCTTGTTTTCATGTTTGTTAGATATGCTCAAAGATTCAAGAACAAATATTTTACCGACCACCATACATTGTTGATACCGGTAAATTGTAAGCGTTAGGCCATAGTTAATTTATATTTAGTCAATCATTAATAGATAGGGCCTATAATAAAATATTATTTATTCATGTTATTGCAGTTAAAGACTATAGTAATTACAATATTACAAACACGACTGAATTGTTAAATTTTCTCAATTAGGTAAATACTAAATAGTGTACCACTGTAGTACACTGTACCAAATAAGCTATGATGCAGACTGTTTCATATTAAGTTTCAATTTATAATTATAAAGTGAAAAATAATTTAAAAAATATGTGAATATGAGACTATAAGTAAACAAATTATTATCTGTTCAATATTTTCAAGTGATTTGTTTAATTTCTATTAAACTATGCAAATTGTACCTGATCAGTTTCAACGCTCATATTTTAATCTAGTTATTCAATTAGTGAAAGTTTGTACGAATCAAATAGACCCATGTGATTAGCTCGGATAAAGCTGGTATTTAACTGTTGACAGGATAGCGTAGAATAAACCTAATGTTATCCTAGCCAGAATAGTCAAATTAACTTTATTATTCTGTTATTGTTTGACATAGTTTTATTAATAGGAATTATTATGTAATAATGTAGCCTATATTTGTTAATTTAATTCATATTTTATTACCAGATAATTAGTGTTATGCAAACTTCATGAATGATAATTATACAGTTCCATGGTATTTAGTACACATAAACCTTGATTATAAGCTAATCTGTAATGCATCTTCATTATTTCAGTGATCTATGCATATTGGGATACTCCAATAATAATATAAATTAAAAATGCCAAATTGGTTAGCAATCAAGCTAGTCTGTAACAAATGTGATCTGTAATTTAATGTACTGAATTTTGTTGAAATATAAAATAATTATTTGAAAACTCAATTGTGTATATTTTCTGAGTCTTTTTTGAGTTGTGCACCTTTATTCAGTCCTGCTATTTGAACACAACTTGTTCTGCTAATTGACAAGAGGAATAACTCCAATAAGGTAACTGTTTGCACCGTTATTTACTTCAGTTTACGTTCTCGGGTTTTATTATTTCTTTGGTTGCTTTACTTGTCCGTAGTTAAGTATTGCTTCTTGTTTGCTCACGTACCTTTCACGTACATTAGTAATGTTTTCTTGAAGTGCGTTAGCATTTAGCTGGGTACACAGATTAACATCTTTCTCTAACCCCTCACACTTACGTTCGGTTTATTCAAGCCATAAACTACGGCAACGTACGATCGTATGATAAGAGCAAGACAGAGATACCGTGAAATACGTCTGGTGATAATAAGATTCAGGATAGACGGCAGGGAGCGGGGGTTAGGCCGAGTTGATAGCGTGCGAGACAAACAAAGAGTCGAAGACAAAATCTCTCGCCTGATCACACAAACAGGCGATCTTTTCCACGTTGCTTGAAAAGCACTCTTGGAAGTAAAATCTCTTCAGAAGTTACTTTAAAATACCTAAATTTCTTTCCTCGCCACTGATGAAAAATAACGTGATTCTGTTGAAACTTACTGCTCAATAATAGGAACGTGTCCTCATTTTAGAGTTCCCGAAAAAGGAACGCGTTCCTTTCGTGAATATCCTACCCAACTCTGGTTGAAACTTGCTAGGTAACTTCAGTATTTTACCAGTTCTTTCTACGTGGGAATATACCTAGAACAAATCAATGAATATAAAGATCACATTAACCTCTTGAATACAACTTTTAATCAATCCCAAAAACACTTGAAAAAAATTAGTTTTCAACATTATGTACCAATATTTCACATTCTGAATGGTAATCCGTATGATCTAGACCTATTTACCGGTATACAAACAATTGATAGAATGTTAGGGCATATAAAATAAATAAATATCAAACATGATGAATATATTCAAAACTATGTACAAAATAAATTAAATCTACTTCTATTACCAGTACAATATATACAAAATCAGTAATTTTAAATAAATATTATACAGGCAAGCTTTGGATGCTCTAGTCTTAACTGAGAATACAATCAACAATAATTAGTTAATTATAAATACAATGATACTACATATTAAAGTATGTTCAATAGAAAATCATATTGCCAGTGGTAGCCAATAAACCACCAGTAATTCTAAATTCAAAACCAACGAGGAAAATCCACGACTAACGTTACGTTTCCTTGCTGTGATTTCTCAATGCCACCGTAGTTTGGAAATAATTCTCCACGACTCGGCTCTGCATGGCGCTCACGCACGGCACTCGCACCAGGCCGCACTGATATCCTGCAGCCAGCCACAGAAAACTACGGCAATTGGGATTCCAGCTCACCTGCAAATAAAAACGTTATTATTAACGTTAAATATTAACGTATATGGACTAAACATGAATGTGACTAACAATGAATGATCGAAGCAGGAAAACGATGGATCCGGGAACGATGCATAGAGGTTTCACTGTACCGGTACCACGAATCGTAAAGGATACTAAAAATATATATTCTTGTGAAAAATTTTAATTTGATAAGTCAATTTCATGAATGCTAAATTCCTACATCCCTACTTACGTACAATGAACCACCGAGACGGGTGGTCGAGTACTGAAATCACTCCTCATCGAGAAACCGATCTTGAAGTGTACTAGAATGAGATATTCTACTCACTCGATTAACAGATGTAATCGGATACATCTCCGTGGGCGCGACTCTCATTTTATCCGACTGACGCATCGAGGCCTTCGACTCTTCGGGAAGCTTCTTGAAGTTATCCTGCAAACCAACAAATAGCAATGCCAAATAGGAAATCTTCACTATTGGAAAGTAGGACTTGAGTTGAAGAAAATATATTTTTGTGATGACGATATAAGAGATGGATGATAGATGATTTTTTTTTTTTTTTTTTAATGTTCCTTAACGACCCCACCAACAGCTAGGTTATACGGGGGTACGAATGAGCGGGTGATAATGAAACGATGGAGTGATGATAGGTGAAAGGACATTTACAAAAACCCATGCCTTATGCGGGACTCGAACCCACGCCCAACGGTGACTTCAGTTACTACCACTAGCGATAATTGACTTAGCCACCGGGGCAGCTAGATGATGATACATTGTAGGAGCTCAAGTACGCTGCTATTCATTCTTTCCCTTTTACCCAATTCATATGATTATCAAATCTTCCATTGAAGGAGTATGTGATTCACGAACACCCATTCAAAGATACACGCAATCTTTACTCACAGTAGGAAAGTTGCAAAACGCAAGCCTGAACTGTTTCGCTACTTCGTCATACTTTTCCGGCAGGAACGTCTTTTCTTTGTCGTTGCAAACTTCAAAGTCGGAGATATTACTGAGATCGTCTGAAGATTGTCCGTCGAAATCGTCGTTCGTTTCCGCCGAGCCATCGTCGGACGACTCGTCACTGACGTCTTTGCTCTCGTCGATCGTCGTCGACGGACTGATGACGCTGTTTTCAGTTTCCATCTCGTCGACTTTCTCCGAGCGCCCTTCGCCAACGTCCAGGCTCTTCTCTTTGACCTTGGCAACTTTTCCCGCACTTTCACTGCTTCTGTTCGTCGCCTCTACGACACTACTTTCTACCTCTTTGCAAGATAGTACTCCAGCTTCGTTAGGATTCATTGTTTTGGCGTCGGGTTTTTTGGTTTCAGTCTTATCATCCTTATTCAATGTTACTTTCTTCTCGGCAGCGGTCTTACGGTTTGATAACGGCATCACTTCGACATAACTGATCACCTGAAAGGAAGAAATATACGATTTAGAATGATTACTAGTGTCGAAGTGTAGCCGCTGAATTCGAACTTAGTAGTACAACATAAATAACAGCATATAAGTGCCTATAAGATAATATAAGATAATGCCACAAAACTATACAGATCTAAGTTGGATGAGGAACCATATTGAAAAAAAGTTTGAAGTTGATAGCTGTAGCCGTTTGACCTGTGGAGAACCGACAAAAAACATAAAAAAAAAAAAAAAAAAAAAACGAACACCAATTTTTTTCAGTATGTCAAATTGAATCCTCGCTAAAGCTCGTCTAATTA
Source organism: Brachyptera putata (assembly GCA_907164805.1). NCBI lineage: Eukaryota > Metazoa > Arthropoda > Insecta > Plecoptera > Taeniopterygidae > Brachyptera > Brachyptera putata. The sequence continues at coordinate 1,406,888 of OU015464.1, forward strand.
GCGTACCATTCTTTTGTTCTTCATCCCCTTCTCCGTGTCGACGCCGATGAACAGCTGGTGGGGGAATATCACGGACAACTCTCCCGCGACGGTTCCTTGCGCCATCGCGTTGGTCCACTCGCACCCCGAGATACTCTGCAAATAGAATAGCAATTATCAAACCATACATGTAGCAATCATTCAAAAAATGTGGAAAGTTTGGAAAATCCCCATAGGCCTGAGAAAGCCAGGGGAAAATACTTCGAAAACAGAAATTCTCAAAAGCTCTGAAATTCATACAAAATATGGAAACAACTGTCATACACATGTTCGGTGATTTTTTCAACAATCGGAAGAGCAATAAGGAAGAAAACGCAATAAAAGTAGGCCTATACATTTCATCTAATATTATGAACAACAAGTTTTGCAATGCGACAGGTTGCACTATAAATAAACGTCAACAAGTTGAAAGCAAGGTCTGTAGATGTAGACTGAGCTGACAGAATAATTTTTCATTATAAATTTCCATAGGCTACTTCTACGCGAGGAATTAACAACAAGTGATTTCAGGTGATTTCAAGGATTTCAGGTGATTTCAAGGATTTCATGTGATATCAGGGATTTCAAGGATTTCAGGTGATTTCAAGAATTTCAAGTGATTTCAGGTGATTTCAAGAATTTCAAGGATCTCAGGGATTTCAAGGATTTCAGGTGATTTCAGGGATTTCAAGTGATTTCAGATGATTTCAGGTGATTTCAGGGATTTCAAGAAATTCAGGTGATTTCAAGAATTTCAGGTGATTTCAAGGATTTCAGGTGATTTCAAGGATTTCAGGTGATTTCTGTGATTTCAGATGATTTCAGGGATTTCAAGTGATTTCAAGAATTTCGGGTGATTTCAGATGATTTCAAGTGATTTCAGATGATTTCAAGTGATTTCAAGGATTTCAGGTGATTTCAAGGATTACAGGTGATTTCAAGGATTTAAGGTGATTTCAAGGATTTTAGGGATTTCATGTGATTTCATGTGATTTCAAGGATTTCAAGAATTTCAGGTGATCTCAGATTATTTCAAGAATTTCAGGTGATTTCAAGGATTTCAGATGATTGAAGGGATTTCAAGCGATTTCAGATGATTTCAGGGGATTTAAAGGGGATTTCTTCTGATTTCTTCTGATTTCAAGGATTTCAGATGATTTCAAGTGATTTCAGGTGATTTCAAGGATTTCAGGTGATTTCAAGTATTTCAGGTGATTTCAGATGATTTCATGTGATTTCAGATAATTTCAAGAATTTCAAGAATTTCAGGTGATTTCAAGGATTTCAGGTGATTTCAGGGATTTCAGTTGATTTCATGTGATTTCAGATGATTTCATGTGATTTCAGGGATTTCAGGGATTTCAAGGGGATTTCATGTGATTTCAGATGATTGCAGGGATTTCAAGGGATTTCAAGGGGATTTTATGTGATTTCAGGAATTTCAGGTGATTTCATGTGATTTCACGGATTTCAGATGATTGCAGGGATTTCAGATGATTTCAAGGGATTTCATGTGATTTCAGGGATTTCAGATGATTTCAAGGATTTCATGTGATTTCAGATGATTTCATGGCAAGTGTACACCTGATTTCAGGAGTTGTTAACCCCTCGCTTCTAAGCTCGTCTCAGAATGTATGTTTTTTTTAATAACATCGAAACTTGATACAAAATCATTGTTCCCCAATCAACGCTAAGAAAGAAAGTAGGATCGTACACTGCATCTACAAATGCTGACTTGCAGTTTCTACTCACCCAGACTGGAGAGTTCTGAGCTAGCAGCGGGTAAGCAGTGAATCCAATGTTACGGACAGGGTAGAGAGTTCCATTCGTGTGGTGAATTCTGAAACAAATCACAAACATACTGAATACGTACACACGCCAAACTGGATTCTAGTTTTCAAGACGGAACAAATCCAGGCCATACAAACAGAAACACATGCATTGACAAGTTTTTAATCATATTTTTTAAAACCATTTTTCACTATAAATGTCTTATTGAGAGTACCGGTATTCAGCTATATTTAGGCCTACCAGTACCTAGTATTTTGTGGAAATTATCACAATTTCGAAGATAATGAGATCGTTTAAAATATTACTTTTGAAAAGTGCGTTCAAATATAAAATTAATTGGAGGAACCAATTGTTGAGTTGGAAAGAATAGCTATCTCTTTCCTCGAGTCGAAGAATATATTTTTGTGATGACGATATGAGAGACGGGTAAAAAAGATATAAAAAATAAGAGATATTCGGACAACTTCCTGCCTCAAGACTAAAAAATCCGGACGTATGTGTAATTTCATTGTTGTTGATCTAGAGGTTGCAGTTCTTGTTTATAGTAGTTTGCTACAGAATGCTACATTTCACATCAATATAATATACAGGCTACGAGAAGCCCAAAACTAGAACTATATTCGTCCAATTGTACAAACAACCGCTGGAAACAAGAGCCGGCGTGACGGTACGTACGAGTAGCAGTCGTCGTAGGCCGACACCGTGGCGACCCAGTGGGGCAGCCAGACCCCGTCCGTCACCAGGCCCTTGAACGTGGACGTGATGGGGAACGCCGTGGCCTCCAGGTCCCAGATCTTGGTGTAGCGGTCCGTCCCGCCCGTCATCAGGTAGCGGCAGTTGTAGTACGGGAACAGCGACAGAGCTGCGAGGACAGACACGCAATCAATCATTGGTACGCGGCAGCAGAAGGTCACATACGCCGCAAGTCTCGAATACTCAGACTCGATCGAATTGATAATTTTTTTTTTTAAATTGGGTTTTAACGACGACTTATAACTGAGATCTAATGGCGTCGGATGGATGAGATGATTAATGAGATGATTGGATGATGAGATGAAGGTTCATGGGTAATGGGAAGGATAGTTGGAAGGAAGCGGTCATGGCCGACTTATTGAAGGAACCGTCACAGCATTAGCCTGGACTACAGAGGGAGACCATGAAAAACCTGTCAAGACGGTCGGCGGCGGGGATCGAATGGTTCGGAATTCCCCTCGCCACCCAGATCACATGAAGCGAGCGCGTTAACCACTGCGCTGCATCTGCCGGTCGAACGAATTAATAATGAAACTTCCAAGTCTAGAAAGGAAATTCGATGCTCCAAGTTATTTCGGGGCTTGACAGTATTCGTTGATTTGTGCAATAAACTTATTTATTTCCATTTTTCCATCACTGTATGTTCTACAGTGAAACCTCCGTGTATTAATTTATCAAGGGACCCGGAAATTGAAACCACTCATGCAGGAAAACGATTCATTAAGGAAAATTTAGCATTTGGCATATGGCAGTAATGTGGTACAAAATGAGCGACAGAAGCGGGGAAACGATCAATCTGGGAGCGATGCATCGAGTCTTCACTGTAGGCCTATTTCTTATACAGTGAAACCTCCGTGCATCCATTTATCAAGGGTCCCGGATAATAAAACCATCCATGCAGGAAAATTTAGCATTGATCATATGGGAGTGGGGTGAGAAATAATGAATGATACAAGCAGGAAAACGATGGATCCGGGAACGATGCATAGAGGTTTCACTGTATTTTGAAAACTAATTGAATCAAAAACGCTCTCGATCTTGCTCAAGCCCGGCTTGGTAACAGATCAGCTTGAAAATGGCTCTCGACCGAGGAACGTACCCGAAACGGTCCCGTCATGCGCTTGGAACTTGTTGTACGGATAGATGTTGCGAGTTCTCCCGTCGTCTCTCGTGAGCAGCGGGGACTTGGTGAGCACGTCCCACACGGCGACCATGCCGTTGGTGAAGCTGCCGGCCACGAACTGGTGACCTTTGCCCTTGAACCACGACAGGCGCGTGCACATCCACTTGGCGGCCGTCGGACAAGACTCGCTCGCGTGCAGACGCAGCGTCATCACCGGCGCCGTCTTGAAGATCGGAACCTCGCTGGAATCACATCAGACGCTTGACCACAACACGGACTTTTTATTCATTTTTTTATACAGTAAACCCTCGTTAATTCGAATTCCAAGGGACCCCAGAAATCAAAATTCGAAATATGAAAAAATGTTTTTTGTTTGTATAGTGTGCGTGTAAAAGACGCAGGTTGTTTGTTCCCTCTCACTCTCCCCTCGCTCATACCAAGCATCTTTTGACAGCCACGTGTTCATCTTCAAGTGAAGTGTGAAGTGATTTACGTGCAACAAAGTGTCAATGATAGCTATATGTTATCATGTCATTAGGAAATACTCATCACAGCACAGGTTAAAAGAGCCAAATGACCAAATGTCAAGTAAAAAGCAATGTAGAGGGAAAAAATATATAAATGTTCTGGCCTAGAATGAAAGAACAGAACAGATTATCATGTCCCCAGTGCTAGACAGCTGATTTATTTACAATCAATGATTAACTTTCTACGCACAATCTGAATAATAGAACTCGGTCAATCAAATAACTTTGATTTAAAAATAAAGATGTGTCGAAAGTCCGCTAGTTAACTTTTCAACAGACAAGAGCATATCTATCAGGACAAGAGCGTCCTGCGTGGATAAGATGTCCTTTGTTGTCATGTTTGACATCTTGAAAAGGAGTATTACAAGAACAGGAACGACGGTATCTTACCGGTCCGGGCCGTTGTTCCGGAGCTGATCCGGGAACGGGACGGAGAACACGTGCACGGCCCCGTCGGAGCAGGCGGCCGCCAACAGGCCGAGCCTGCGGAGCCTGTCCGTCGAGACATCGCGCTCGTAGCAGCCCGAGGGGCACCACTCCATGTGCCAGACGGCTCCGTAATCGTGCGCGATCCCGAGCACCATCTTCGGCACGGCGCACGACCTGGCAGCACGACAAACAACCACTACGATCACTACGATCACTAACCCTGGGAGTCGTTCACGTAGATCAGGTTTTTGGTGATAAGTGAAACTCATGCATCGTTTATTCAAGGACACCGAAAATAAAACTATCACAAGGAAAACCTCCATAGCAGGAAAACCATCCATGCACGAAATTTAACATGATTAATGGGAGTGGGTGAGACAAAATGAATGATTCAAGCGGAAAACGATGGATCCGGGCACAATACTTGAGGTTTCACTGTAGCTATGAGTTGTAGGAATACAGCATTAGTTTTAGTTTTTGGTAGCATATATTACCGATATGTGAAATATAGCATTTGAAGCCAACTACTCACTCCAAACGGTGACTCAGTTTCTAAGCATGCAGTCGTAGAGTTGCGGATATATTTGCTGACTTTGAACGGTATGAGTACAATTCTTGAAAGGAGCTACATAATTCCAACGACGTTCAATCGGTCGGGCGTTTGTCCGAGTTGATCTCGAACCGGTTGAAGGATGAAAACTGCCCTCGGATATCGATCCGCCACACAGCCTTTAGACGAGCGTGAACAGAGAAGCGCGATGAGTAAGCGGGGCAGTCACTCCAGTGCAAAGGCGCGAAGTGCGCGACCGAGCAAGATACGACGGGCGCAGGGACTCGTAGAAGCAACGACGAAGGAAGATAGTGTACTGAGGTTAGCAACGTCCGCGGCAGGAACACTTAAAACCCTAAAGAAGTGGGAACAGCCCCTGGCCCAATCTAATTGGTTATCTGGGTTTTGAGAAATATATATATATATACCGTTCAAAAGTGATCACCAAAAGCCTGATATTCCGCTAGATCGACTCCCGCAGACACTCGACTAGACACTAGACACGGTGACCGCGCGGAAACACGCCGCAGAGAATTGAGATGACTCGGATGACTGACCTGGTGTTGTCGAGATGGCCGAAGTCCCACAGCTGCAGGAGTCCTGGGCTGACGGCGCCGGTGCTGGTCCGGTAGACGTCGTCCATGCGGCGGTGACAGCTGACCGCCAGGTACTGGCTGACGTTGGTGGTCGGCGCCAGCAGCAGGTCGGTGGGGATCGGGCACCAGGACGTGGCCCACACGGGGCCGCCCGCAAAGAACACCGGCACTCCTGGCAAGCAAACAATCACCGTTAGTAACGCTGAGGACACTTGTTGCTGGATCAGCCATATGGGCACTGGGGGGCATTGCGTTCCTTAAACTACTTTGGCCAAGGACGAGGTCTTGCAAGACTCAATTTGTCTCGTTGTTTCCTGTAGAAACTTCTCACATATCCATTATCGAAGTAATTTTCTCCAACCGACTGATGTCCTGCGTGGATAAAAAGCCCTTTGTTGTCACGTGTCAGTTCCCCGCCCCCCCCCGCCTAGCCCCTCATCATGCTAGCACGCGCTGCGTCAAGTATGCTGTGTCGGAACCCCCGACCGCTCATGTTCAGTGATAGCGAATACCGTTTCACGTAATGAAATATTCGATTGTGACAACTATTATACCGAATTTTTCCTGAAATTCGAATTACACAAACACAAAACAATAATAAAATAGAAGTTCGAGCTGATTATCACTACGAATTTTGAAATAATAAAAATTCGAATTATCGAAATGAATTAACATTGATATCCCTATACCAGCAGCCGCGGTCATTCCTCTAGTTTGAATGAGCGCGGGTTTACTGCAGGGCTCTACACAGCCGAGATCAGCGTGCCGAGTGGGCCTACAGATCACGAAGAGAAGACGAGGAAAGTCGTGTTACCGTCGACGAGGTCGGCCTCGAACAGCTTCCACTTCTTCCAGCGCAGGTTGTTCTGCTTGTTGGGATCGCGCACCACGAACTCCATGTGGAGGCTCGAGACGGGCATCGACTCGTGCGCGGCTGGCAAGTAGTCGGCGGCCTCGGACGCGTCGAGATGTCGCCAGTCGGACGCCGTCGTCGCCAGCCACGAGAACAGCGAGGCCGAGTAGTTCTCGTCTTGGCTGAGAACAAGTAACAGACGGGATATAGATGCCAACCCTGCTTGGAAATACTTTGGAGTAAAAATTACGGACATTTTATTCTGTAAGGTCTAATTGTCAACAAGCGTGCGTTTTAGTTATGATTTTATCTAGGCGTAAACATAATATGAATATTTTCAACAGATTCAATAACATAAAAAAGGTGAATGAATCTCGCAACGCGCTTCGAAATCGCGTTGAAAATACATAAGTCATGCAAAACCTGTTTTAAATCTTGCTTAATGTTGCTCAACGACCCCACCAACAGCGAGGTTATACGGGGGTACGAATGAGTGGATGATAACGAAACAACCCATGCCTTGTGCGGGACTCGAACCCTCGCCCAATGGTGACTTCAGTTGTGTCCTTGACAGTTTAGTTAACACGCTCAGAACGTTTTCTATTTCCATCCGGGACGTATTTGAATGCTACGATTTCTGCCAGGTTTCTTGTTGCATAACCATCGTAGCTCTAATAATATCTAACATCGAGCGGAAACATAGCTCAAGCGGCTTTGGTGTGAACAAGACTTCAGTGTTTGGCAATCAATGAACGCCACTGTATCAGGATATCATGAGTATGAGAGAGATACCATCAACAGGCAACTCACAATTGTAGCGTCCACTTGGCAGCCGGCACGAACGGCTTGTCTTGCACCTGGTTACTGACTTCTTGGGCGAGAAACTTCACTCGATTTGACAATTCTAGAAACAAAATGATGCACTGATTTGTTCGACTCTCGTGAATACAAAGGCGTGAAAAAACTCTAGAAAATGGCAAACTTTCCACTGAACCCATATTTTCTGCGCTCATTTGTCATCATCGGGCTGTGTTGTACTCTACACTGAATATGATGCTGAACGAGAGGAACCATTTAGTACGTTTTTCAGGGGACCAGACTAAAAAAAACTTATGAAGATGAAAAACTTGACAAAGAAACTGCTCAACATAGGCCTATAAGGAAGCATGTAGATGGGATCAATAAAATACATCTATATAATATAGTAAATGTACTAAAGAGTAACATACTAAAGAGGTCCTACTGTACCATTACCTTCCAAACAAGCGTCGAGAATTCAACGTGGGCTGTGAAATTCTTCCCCAACTCTTTAATTCATTCATGGAAACACAGCACTAAAAGATATTAAAGTATTCAATATAGCGACTAGTTCGTAAAACCGGAAGTACGTAGATTTACCACTCGATTTGATTCTCGAATAATTTAGTGACACACTATTCGCCGAACTATTCGTCGACTTCAAATATCCTAACACTACTTAGTATATTGGGTTTAACGACGCACTGTTATGATAGCGCAGATCTAATGGCGTCGGATGGATGAGTAATGAGATGAAGACTTATTGTAGGAACCATCCCGGCATCAGCCTAGACTACAGAGGGAAACCATGAAAAACCCCTGTAAAGATGGTCGGCGGCGGGGATCGAACCTCGCCTCCCGGATCACACTGCGCTGCATGTGCCGGCCCCAACACCACTACCACCCGGACAACACGTACTGAACGAAGAAGGCGACTGCGTGACGGCCGCGCTGACGGCTCGGACGCTCTCCACCTTGGTCTCGCCCTCGGAGCTGGCCGAGTGGTCGGAGAAGTCGTCGTCGAACGCCCCGTCCTCGGCGGTCCCGTCCGCGTGGCTCGACGTCAGGTGGGCGTCCATCAGCGGCTGGCTGCCGCAGTAGAAGCTGCACAGCAGGCAGTTGAACACCTGCACACGGCACGCGGGGCAAACATAACCTCAACAAACTTAAGCTTCATCTAGTTGGCTATTTAGGTGACGGTAAGTTTGGTGACCAACAGAAAACAACCAGAAAGCCAAGTTTCAGTATAGAGTCCCTTTAAAGAGTCGATTTAGCGGAATATCAGTGTTTTTGTGTTAACTTTTGAACGGTGTAAGACAACGAAATTCTGAAAACAAGGAAACACAGATATTTTCAATACCTTCGAGATGGTGTAAGTAATAACTATTCAGCTCAGACCGCATAATTATCAGGTGTATACGGTTAAAAACTATGTACTTTCTAACCGTATCCCCCTGACAGTCAGACGATTCGAGATAAATGGTTATTACTTACACCATCTTGAAGGTATTGAAAATATCTGTGTTTCATTGTTTTCAAAATTTAGATAACTTAAACCATTCAAAGTTAATTATTGCAAAAAATCTGATATTTTGCTGAATTCACTCCAATTGACTCTTAAGTAAGCTCTTTAATTCACCAACACAAACAATTTACTAATTGGAATTGTTCGCGCAAGCCGTCGACTTGAAAATTCTGATCTGTGGCGACTCCACGGATGCAGAGATTGACAGTGGAAACTCTTTAGTAGGGCTGAAGAAATACATTGATTTCAATATAGATATTAGTTTTAAAATTTCAATTATCTTATTGATAACGCCAAAAATATCGTATATCAAATACTTGAAACATAGAATGCTACGACGCAAGATACAATAAATGAGAGTGCAGTGGGGAAAGGCAAAAACATGGATAAGCCACATCCGTTTACAAATAAAAATATAGATAATACTAACGTCAACAGAAATGAAATTGAAATGAGACTTCAACATAATATTTCACGCCCGTTAATTTGGCTCGGGAGGCTATTTATAGGCTACACAGATGTTACGCTAGTATTCAAAACGTAATCACAAATTTGTGAGATTCAAACCGGCAGTTCCTTACCAGAACGGGAGACCATTTGCACGATTCGTAATGACGTTTGAGTGTTTCCAGGTCGTTGGCCTCGTAAGTGCAGCCGGGGTTCCGACAGTTGGCTACTCCGTCGTTGGCCAGCTGCTTGTTGATTCGCGTCAGCGTTATGTGCGACATTCTGGTCACACCGCCCCGGCGCTTGTACAGCTTCGTCTGAAACAGAAAACATTCATTCATACACCAAACACTCGGTAATCTGAAATGGAAATCAACCAATATTCAATAGTTTATAATTGACATTTTAGGGGTGTGCATATCCATGTTTTTTTCATTTCAAACCGAATCTTTATCACCTACTAGAACAAGCAGTCTTCTTTACCTACTCTACAGTGATAAAGGCAACAGCTGAAACGTCATAATCTTGTGTATCTACTTCATCTCTATGTGCTATCAACGGCTGCAACGCCACCATGAGTAGGCCTATCTACTTGTGAACCTCGGTAAGCTGCGTCTCTCTCTCCCTTTCACCCGATTCATATATCGAATCTTCATCAAAATTACCAAATCCGAGCCCGAATCTTTTTCAACATGCATCAGTGAAGCGTACAAACGACACCGCTGATCACGTTACACTTGATCCAGGAAGTGAATATCGTATCTCGGCATTCTCATAATTGCCCCTGCATGAAACATTTTACGCAGCACAAGTCTAATCATTACAGCAATTGTTCTTCAAACTTGAAAATACATTGAAAATACTTTTGAAAAAAAGATTCAAAATTTTCAAATTGTGCATGTTAAACCGAATCTGAATCTGAAAGTGGATTCGTATTCGATTCTACAAAATAATAATTAGAGAACATATGATAACTATTCACATCTATCACTTACTTTCAAACGTGGCATCTGCGTTCCGTCGCCCATTTTATCCTCCTTCATGCATTCTTGCAGCCGATGTTCAGCCCTGGAAACGAGAACATTTTCTTCAAATGTGTCACTTAGATACGGACAAGATATAACCCACAAATGAAGCTATCAACCTGACGGTGAAAAATAATTTTTTTACTTCTTTCTCGTTATTCTTACGAGCATTTTGGACACTTCTATCTACATATTATGTAAACTGTCAAGTCGGACCAAATGAGCTATAGAAATCTATAGAAGTCGTGTTTATCAGCGCTTCAATTTGACCAGTGAAAAGTTACGCGTTCTGGTCACGTTGACGTTCACAAGTGGTTTACTCCTGAAGGCCTACCAACTACCAAGGTGCTAAAACGGCAGACTATGAATGCTTCATTAGAATCAGATCAACGAATCAGCATTATTATATATTATCATTTTCCCGTCCAGCCTGACCTCGTGGGTTCATAGAAACTTCAAGATAGTGTTTCTCAAAAATGGTCAAACTGATCCGACTAAAAAACTAGACGGTTCCAAGTTGGATAAGGTGGCGTGTACAGAGACGACGACAACAGCAACAACAACAACAAACATAGACGAAGCTTCATCAGAGAGAGATGAAATGAGGGGTTAACAACTAAAAAAATCAGGTGTACACTTGTAAAAAAAAAAAAAATACGAAAATCAAAAAAAATACGAGAAAACTAGAAAAAAGAAAAAAAAAATTGAGAATCACTGGAAAAAATTCAAAATCACGACAAATCACGAAAAATTAATAAAGGAACAAAAAATTACAAAAATCGCAAAAAATCAAGAAAAAGTCAAAAAAATCACAAAAAAGCAAGAAAATCCCCAAAATATCATAAGAAATCACATAAAATGAAATAATCCAGTGTAGACTAGAATGTGAATCAGTTGAACTCACTTGGTAGCCGCGGCTCTCTTCCCCAGGGCCTCCCGCTCGACCGGCGCCTGTCCGGGGACGGTCCCCACGCCCCCCGGCTTGTGCATCACGCCCATGTGGACCTTGAGGCTGGACGGCAGCATGACGCGGTCGCACACGGGGCAGTTCAGCTTCAACGCGTCTTGCTCCTGGACACGTCAATCACGTCAACCCAGTTTCATGATCATTTCCTTCAAACTAGGCCTATATTCACTGGCACATGTAGCGCAGTGGTCAACGCGCTCGCTTCACGTGATCCGGAAATTAACCATCGACGAAACGGGCTATCTAAATATGATGATTATTTCCCTCAAAGTATTTATATTATTCATTTTCAAAGACTAGTTCCCGTCACGTACCATTTTATTTCAATTTAGATTTTTTCTTTCATTCATTTTTCATATATTTTTTAATCAATATTGATCTGTTATTTCGATACCTATATTGAGTTAATCGAATATCTTATCAATATAGAATGGCAACCCTGATTAGGATGCTACTAACTGTTCGGAAAAAAAAATGTTCGAATAATAAAGTGTTCAAATAAAAAACTGTTTGAATATGAATGCAGTAGCTTGATATTTCGGTAAAGCTGTACGCGGGCGTTAGGGGAAATCTTCCTCCCCTTGAAATACTATTAACACCTTTTAATAGCGCCAATTTGTAACCGAGCAGTTGAATTTGCACTGCGAATATTCAAACACTTTTTTCCGAACAGTTCATGCACTCCCCCCGATTGAACTCAAATCTAAAATGCATGCACGTTACATTGCCTACTACGTCAATAACAATACTATCCCGAACTCGGGCTGGTGTTGGCTACCCAGGACCGTCGCGTACTGGGACATGAAACTACGCACCTCGGCAGATTTCTGACAGGAGAGTTCCAGGTGGCTGATGAATCCTTCGACGCTCCTCTTGACCGATCCACAGAACTCGCACGTGATCGACTTCTTCTCGCGCGGCTTGAAGACTCGCAGCAGACAGTACCGCACTTGGTTCAAGTCTTTCATATCCTGAAACCATACACGAGTCACTTGGTTGCCAAGCGATATCGAATATTGCGATCGATTTTCGATATCATCATTTCGATTCGATATCGAGTGATCTGATGTACCCGTAAAGTAATAAGATACTCTAAAACAAAGAGTCAATAATCATGTACTGTTTTTTTTTTTTTAATCTTGCTTAACGACCCCACCAACAGCTAGGTTATACGGGGGTACGAATGAGCGGGTGATAATGCAACGATGAAGTGATGATAGATGAAAGGACGCTCACAAAAACCCATGCCTTATGCGGGACTCGAACCCACGCCCAACAGTGACTTTAGTTACTAGCCCTAGCAATAATTGACTTGGCCACCGGGGCGGCTCATGTACTGTTATAAACACCATGTTAAGAATACCTTGGTTGGACGATCGCTTGTTGGTACGGTGGAAAAAAAGACGATGGAAGTAGGAAAACAATGGACGTGGGAAAGATACATCTGACGTTTCATTGTAAACCTTATTTACAAGAAAAAACAAAATGAAAATACTGTAAGACAAGCCTACTTACAACTACAAGGTCTCCTTCCATCCATCCAAATCCAAAATGAACGCTTTTATTGTGAGCTGCAAACTGCTTGTACGCCATTTCCTTTTCACATTTCTCACATTTGATTTTCATATTCGGATCCACTTTTCCTCTCTTCAAAGCTGCCTCTTCAGCAGCTAACGCATATTTTGATTTCGGCAGCCGTCTTCCTCTCTTCGACTTGACCTCGGGTATCAATTCGGAACCGTTCGATTTCGTAGAAAATTCCGTATCCTTTGAAACTTCGCTTTCGTCGTCTGCCTCTTCTACGTCCACACCGTTTATACGACTACCTTCGTCTATTCCAGCCGCCGCTTTCGTCCCCTTACGATTCCCCTTCGTTCCCTTACTACTCCACTTCCTCCCCTTACGGCCTTTCCCTTTCCTGGAACGATATTCAAGTTCGTCGACTTCACTCACGTCATCCTCCCCGGAATTTCCCTCCTCACTTTTGGGTAAAATAGGACTTTTTGGATCTAGACGATCGAGTTGGTTCGCCATAACTGATTCACCGCCCAGCGACAGCGTCTGCACTTCAGTTTCATCAATGCTAGTATTTGGTATATCAGAATCCACTGTGACTGAGGACAGATTTGCGTTCTTCCTTAAATTAGTTAGTTTAGGTTGTTTAGGTTTCTTATTTGCAGACGACGTTACACTCCATCGATCTTTGGGCGGTTTCCTTTTTCTCTTGACCGGCACAAAAGGACTGATCATATCTCGCGAGTCGAATTGATACGACGAATCCGAATCACTTCCCGTATTGCCCGATCCGACGTCTCTATCCGACGTAACGAGTTGATCGTCAGAGTTCAACGCATCTTTAGCCAACTTTACTTTCTTTTTCGAAATGGGAATAACAGCTGGACTTTCAATTGGGGTCGATAATGCGCCATCACTTGCATCGAGATGATCTTGAGCTACCTCTTTGACAGACGTACTCAATACAACAGACGGGGTTACACTCAGTTTGGGAGGTCGGCCTCTTCTCTTTTTAACCGGCAATACTGAACCACTGAATCCTGCTACAGGAAGTGAAAGATCTTCGACAAGTTTATTTTCCTCATTATCGGTACTGCTAATTACAATTTGATTCTCATTATTATTTAGTGAATTAACCTTGGATCTTCTACTCCGTGTTGCTCCCGGCACTGAAGAACTTGTCGGGCCCTCGACTCCTTCTCCACCGTCGACTTTGCTCGTAACGTCTTCTTCGTCAGGTTTGCATTCATTTTCATTATAATTCTCGTTCAGTTTTCTTCTCTTTTTAATAGGTTTAGTGCACGGGGATTCTCGAGAGTCTAAAAGAACAGACGAATTAGTTTCGTTCACCGATTCTACCCCGTTGATGGAAGCTAGCGAGCTCGGCAGTTCTTTAGAAACAGTTGTATCACTGATCTTAGCAGGACCACGGTTCACTACAGAGGCCGAATCTACATCCGTACGCAGGTCACCTTCTCTTCCTGACATTTTCTCTCTCTCTATCACACTACTATCTTGAGACTCTGATATTTCTTTCTCTGAAGGTATAGTCAAAGTGGATCCACTCACCTTGGACGACCTTCCGCGCCGTTTTTTCAAAGGTCCTTGAGAATTGGTTTCAACTTGTATTGGCACGTCCGTTATCGTTACGATGTCCGTCACATTCACATCGTCTTTTATTGCTATTTCACCGGTAACGCTATTACTTTTCATAGGTTCTTCTTCTGGAAGCCTCGATACGTTTACATTTTCTACGAGTTTCACACTCGACTTGGGTGGTCTGCCTCGACGCTTTTTAATGGGTCCCTGCGGTGTATGCTCTAACGCCACTGGAGCAAGATCTACGACGGGTGCTTCAACGACGCTGGAATCTTGAGCGATAGAACTTGTAGGTGGATCAAGAACAGTCGAGAGAGAACTTACTTTGGATGGTCTCCCTCTTTTTCTTTTTGCAGGTAATATGTAGCTAATGTCACCGGGCGTGAGAAGTGGACTGTCTTCAGCGGTCCCGACAGCTTTGTCTTCGGATTGTAACGGTAATTCATTTGTCTCGTCAAGATCACGGCCATCAATTCTACTAACCTCTTTTGCTGAACTGTCTTTGTGGTCTATTACCACCGTTTCACTATCCGGACGGACGACGCGTGAAGGGCGGCCACGTTTCTTTCCTCGGTAGACTTGCGGTTCCTTGCGTTTGGTGTTGACGCGTATCTCCGGGCTGGGCGTTGATACGACGTCTCCGATAGACTCGGCTTGCTCCCAAGCGGTTTCTGTGTTCGTTGTCGCAGTCGACAGCGTCACAAGAGCATCGACAACGTCACGCTGACAACTGATTGATTCTTCAGTCACCACTTCACTAGTAGCAGTGGATGCGTTAAGATTGGTTACGTCATCTGTCATTTCTTGTTGGCTTTCAGGTATTGTGTAATTAGAACTATGCGACTCTTCTGTCTTTACCAGAACTTCTTGCAAGGTATTGCTTTGGTCAAGAAGCGTTGCCGTAGGCCTACCTCGGTCGCACGTTTCGATTACAGGAGGCAAAAGAGAGTCAGCGGGATTTGAATCAAGATTCTGAGTAACACCACTATCAGAGTTTTCGACGAGATTGGACCGTGTATCACCGTATAAACAAGTATCGTCCGAAACCAAAACATCGCTGAGAATATATTCGTCGGGAGTCGTTTGAACTTCGTAATCCTCGATCACTTCTTCAATTATATTTTCATTTGTGTATCTATCAGTTGTATTTTCCTCCAGTTCTGTGTTCGTCATTCCACCGACTTGACTAGCAGACAAGTCAGAATATGCATTATTTGTATCGTCTCCAACGGTTTGATTTTCACGACTATCACTAGGTGCGTGGGATTGGTCTGCATGATTCTGATTCGAGTACGAATCAACAGTTTCTGCTTTTACGACGCAAGACACAAATCTCTCATCAGTCTCCAACGTGGTTACATTATTCAATTCACCATTAAAGCAATTAGCCATTTCGCCGACACTTTCATTCGAGTCTGGTTCACCATTTCTAATCACTGTGGAAGAATCTACAGACCCATGGATAAGTTCCATTTCTTTTTCAACATTTAACACATCCTGATTCTTACTTTTATTTTTATCCACCAGGGAGGTATTCTTAAAAAACGTACACACATTTTTCCTATTAGGGGTGGTCAATTTTTTAGGTTTCAAAAATGTACAGACTTTAGTATCACCTCTCAATTGATTTTCACTTTTCAACGGACCTTTTAAAAAACTTCTAAACGCCGGTGCCGGAGGTACTAATACATAACCCAATTTTACAGCGTTTGCTGTTGTTGCTGACAAGGGAACAACAGTGTTTCTATCAGTCTCGTCAACGCGCTTAACGTGATCGATCTTTCTAACGCTAGACGGTTTCAGTAACGACGGACTCGAAATCGACGGCTCGCTCGTGATCGTGTACGAAACGTCCAGGTCTCGATTACGCGTTCTAGAAATCACTACTCTCGTCCTCGCGTCGGACAGCAAAGGAACTTGCGGCTCGTTATTCACGTCGGACTTCTCGTCTTTGCTTTCGACGTCCGTATAAACACGGTAGTTATTGCATTCGTAATTAGATCCGTCGTCAACGTCTAGAAGCTGGGACTCTTCACTGATCACGTACTGATCCGAACGGACAATGCCGTGTCCTTGCAACTAGAAAAAAGAAAACATTAATTTAAGATTATTCAAGACAAGAGTAGGCCTATGCCTTTCGATCGTACATTTGAAATAGTACAACCGAGAACGAAAATCAACGGCCGATCAGAAAAATAAATTGATAAAAATACATGTCTGGGCTTTCAAATTACCATTAACATTTTCAAATTACTAACTTAGATAAAAATGCTTCAATGTTCTAATCTAACCAAAATGATTTACAAATAGGCCTAGAGAAGTAACTCTTGCAGCTTTATGGGTTCATATATTTCTTCATGTTGTGGTCCTATTGTCCACGGTAAATGATTTATGAAATATAAAACATATTTTTTTTTACAATATTGCAACATGCATGTTGATTTTATTCACATTATACTAGATAGCTCTTGAGCTACAGTACCTACATGGCAAAAGTGAACATGCTACAAAGGGCCTGAATAAACAATGGATTAATCGAACGATTATATGATTATACCTATAGATCTAATCTTCAGCAGTAGGCCTACTTCCTAAAATAACAAAACCTATACGCCTACTGGGGCCTATATAGTAAATAGTATCATTATGATAAGTCTGCCATAACGGATTGATAAACTACTGTATTCAAATGTCTGTATTTAACCAATTTATCGGATAAAATATGATTTAATTGCTTTTGTAGATAGGATAATTAGGCCTATATTTCTTAAATATTGAAGGAAAAAAAATGATGAAAATAAAATTAAAATGAATAAAATCATGAAATCTATACAAATTCAAAACTCTTAGTATGAAAATGGGTGATGAAATGATCACGATGTCGGTATCAGCAAATCACCATAATTGTACTTTGTTCAGCACGTTAAACTCGAGCGATAAAGTACAATCACCGCTGTAACCACGGTAACCCCGAACTACAACCTGAAGAAAAGTGACAGATACCTGAAAATTGCTATCTGGTGTTGATGTGTTAACGTCGGTGGTGGGCAGGGCGCCCAACCTTACGACCGTGACTCCGACCTTCCTCTTGGGCGACTTGGTCTCGGAGGTGGGCGGCTCCGAGCGGGCGTTCTCCTCGTGCGATCTCCTCACGTGCTGGGCCAGCAGCTCCGCGGTCAGCAGGCCTCCTGGGCAGTACGGGCACGAGTGGAGGTTCACGTTTCGCGTCTGGGAACAATATACAATAACAATATAATAATGAATAAATATCCAATAATAGATATTTCTCAGAACCCAGATAACCAATTAGATTGGGCCAGGGGGTGTTTCTATCACTTCTTCTAGGGCAGTCTTCTTATCAGTCGGTTCCTGCCAGGTCCGACTTCTTCTTCCTTTTCTTCACTACTAATACTATCCTCTCCTTTGTCTTTTCTTCCTAAGAGTTCCCTCCACCTTCCTCTATCTTCCCACCATCTCTCATGTACCACTTCCTCCCATTTTTCTCCTCGGTTGACTACCCTACACCGTACTCCCTCCTGCCACTTCTCTCTTTGTCTTCTGACTTTTGATAAATAATAATAATAATAATGGAATAGCCTTCCACGGGCGCAGATAACATCAATATCAACTATGGGACGACTCAACTTCTTACTTTCAACACTCCTAGTATAACTGAATTGATAACAGATCTAAGTGATAACAGATCTATACAGATCTAAGTTAGATGAGGAACCATATTGAAAAAAAGTTTGAAGTTGATAGCTGTATCCGTTTGACCCGTAGAGAACCAAAAAAAAAAAAAAAAAAAAAAAAAAAAACATAAAAACGAACACCAATTGTTGTCAGTACGTCAAATTGAATCCTGGCTAAAGCTGGTCTGAAAAGAAGGTTTACTCACCGCGTTGCAGCTCCTGTAATGTTCGATCATGCCGTCCACGCTGAGCGCCATGAAGTTGCAGTTCTGGAAGAGACAGTTGATGTGCCCGTGCGTCTCGAGCGAGATGGTCCACGCCTGCTTGTGCACCTTGTTGTAGCCGCGCTTGCGCACCAGCACGCGCTCGCTGCTCACGGGCTCGGACGGCTGGTCGGGATCGCTAACGGGAACAAGGCGCATTTTAGGCCTGGTTCACAATTGGAATATGGAATAGCAATAGTTTTATAGGGTATAGTGACGTAGGTGGGCCACAATAGCCTCTCATTTCACTGGTTCACCGCCAACATGAATCATTATTTTGCCTTGAACGGTTGGAATTTCAGTGGCAGTGGCAACAACCAAGGCCTTCTAAATTATTCTAACATTATTTTATTAAAATAATATATTAGGCCTTGCAGCAACTGTCAAGTCATTTTGACATTTATTCCTTGAGAATGTCTGATTTGAGTCTCAGAGAAAAATAAATACCCGAAATACATAACGGTAAGTCACTTGACTACAGTAGTAGGCCTAGCATCATCTGATTGGTCAGAATTTGGCTTGTCATATTGGTTATAAGGAATAAGTCATAAGAAATGGATTTTGAAAAGAAATAGATGCACAACATTTTACTAATATCAGAACTCATTTTCAAAATCTCTACAACCAGACAGATTGAGAAACATGAATTTTCATACGAGAAGCATAACAAAACTGATTGAAACAATACAAACCTTATAGTATATGCAGGTTCTATACTGGCACTGGATTGGCCACTGTGCGACCTTGAAATATGTTGTTCAAGGTCAGATTTGGACCGCAGGCAACAGTTGCAGGTCGTGCACAGATGTTCCGTGTTGTGCGGTAGCTGGAAACAGTGTCGTGTGATTATCAGCCATTTCTATCAGAGGTAATGAGTTGGGACACGAAGGCTCATTCTGTTGTAGTTAACAATCCAACGCGGAGTATGTTGAATAACGGGGTCTCTCTCTCTGTTGTTACTATACTTCCCACTACTATTGTCTAACTGCCACGTGTTTATCTTCAAGCGAAGTGTGAAGTGATTTACGCACAACAAAGTGTCAACGATCACAATGATCAGGGCGATGCGCCTCCCTCCTCTCCCTCCCTTCTCCACCCGTCATCCATGCCTAAATATGGTATGCTTAAAACTGGTATTATAATGTATTATGCAAGCAAAACCAGGCATAGGCCTACAGTAATAGAGCTTTGTCTTACCCCATTGCAACTGCCATAATGTGAAGTCATTTCTCCATATTGAAGACAAATGAACGTACAATGCCGTAACGGACATTTTATGAAGCCCTTTTGTTCCAGTGATGTGTTCCAATGCTTAGCAAAGCCGGAGATGATACGCCTGCGTGTACTGTTGAAAACAAAGGAACGCATCATCATAAAAAACGAGTTGAAAGTGATTGACGACGAACCATGTCACAAACAAACCAAATAGCATATAGACATTCTATATTCATTTATATGCCTATTGAGGAATGGTGAATGGTGAATGAGATGATGGGAAGATGAGATGAAGGTTTCTTAGGTAATTGTGAGGATCGTGGGAAGGAAGCAGACGTGGCCTATACTGCACGAAAGGGAAACCACGAAAAAACCAGGTAAAGATCGATGGTGGCGGGGATCGAACCAAGTCCAATATGCCCCACACATCCCAGACAAAAGAAGTGAGCACGTTAGCAACTGAGCTGCACGTGCCAGTCTTGAAAGTTATAACATACCGGTACCGGTGGGACTACATGGGGTCAAGATGGTCATAATGCAGACATTTAACCAAGTTTACTTATTGACAGAATAAGCTTACCCTTCAAAAACCTGCACTGGAGCTTCGGTAGCATGTTGTTCGTCACTATTCACGCTAGAACCAGACGCACCTTCCAACGGCAAGGTTTGAGACACTTCAGTATTGCCAACCACCTGCTTGATGAGAGAAATATTTGGAGAGCCACCTCCACTCTGCTGACCAGTGGGAACCAAAACTGTCTTGCCATCCTCTATTTTAGCAATATACCCAAGCTCCTTCAATTTTGATGGCGTAACAACGTACACCTGCGTTGGTGGCACACTTCTGGTAGTATTTGTACCTGTACTGTTTGCTTGCGTTGTCGGACTATTTGATTCTTGTGGAACGTAAACAGTAGGGCTAGGCCTATTTGGTGACCACATTCTTCAAGGCATCACACAACAGTGTCTTATCTGGAGAAGAAAACGGAAAATGAAAGTGCAAATTGCCTGAATATGTCATTTTGACGTCCCAAATAGCATAGTGCAGGTCTAATATTGACATTACCCCAAAACAAGTGAAGCAATCTAGGGACTAATGTGCCAAGTTCAATGTAGCCTAAGCCTACAGGCAATGTATCCACACTCGGCCATCTTAACAAGAAGCAAAAACATAGGCCTACTCTCATTCTCTGCGAGTGATAGCGCAATAATGGAGCACACGCAATTGCTTTGAAGTTTGCGACCCAGTCATATCGGTGGGTCTATGCTGCCTCGTCTTGGCCTCGTCTCGAAGCCCTATAATACTGGCTACATCTTCTTCTCAGGAAAGTTAAGGGTTAGGCTCAAGTCCAATTAAGGATTGCATTATGCTAAGGCTCGTCCAGGCAGGCATAGGCATTAAGCTCAATGGCATAGGCAAGCCCTTTCATGTGAATGAGCCCATGACTTGGCAGAGGCTAAACTCAATTGTACAGGTCACAACTACCTGGGACCAAATTACGATATTCCAAAAATTATACACGATCAATCTCAAATAAGTAAAAAGTCTAATCTGTATGGTTCCAGCCTTCAAGTAGAATTATGGAAGTACCATGTGGAGACGTCAAACTGGCCAAGTAGAAATTTACATCCTAACCTTCCACAAAAGATGTGTCAAAACTATAACTATTTATATAATAACTAGGGAAAGTGATAGCAAAGTTGAAATTGTATAATTGTAAATTCACGTTTACCTTGATATAATCTGAAAATAAATTCGGTATTAGACAAAATGCCACACAACAAGGCGTAATGACGTTCAAGGAGAGTCTTTCGCAGACATATTGAATTTCAGACTTCACACTTGCACTTTGATCCAGCGTTGCTGCGCACGCATAATGGGAATGGATGGCCGTGATTGGTGAGTACAAGTACTCCGATGAAAAAAAAGTTAGTGAGAGAATGCATAATTTAGACGCCGATAAGAAAGTTGTACACTTTACCGACTTGCCATTCAAAATAACCCACTTTATTCGTGGATGATGATCAATCAAAATATTAGATCAAATTGAAATCATTCAATGAATTTAAAAATTTAAAATTGAATGAAATTGATGATAATGAATAAATGATGTTGAACAAGTTATGTTATATAAAAATGATTATTATGGTGAATTTTGATGAGTCTCTCGAAACAGAAATGATGATATTGTCCTGAATTGAAGATGTAATTGCGTATTTTTTTATTGTAGTTTCTATTACTCATTATATTTGTTTATATTATATGAATAATTTACAATGTACACATGTGTGCATCATGTCTTGATTCTCTAGAGTCTAGACTATTCTAGAAAATGTATAAAACAAATACACGAAAAATTTCCGTGGTTCCAAAAGCATTTGGTGGTTCTCTGCTTTGATTTGACGATTTAGCAAACCGTTGTAGGAACTAGTGGTTACCCTTTTGTTTTGTTTTCAAGTTTTGTGGAGTTGTGAGAAGTATTTTATAAAATGGTTTTATGCAAATTTTATCAGCAAGGGAGATGTAGATTTGGTGATGAATGTAGATTTGAACATACAGACAGCAGCAGTAGTTATTATGGTAGGCCTAAACTTTGCCTATGGCCTAGGCCTAGATGCAGACATATCCTAACCTCAAAATAATCTAAATCTCAATTATTGTCAATCTCAACTAGGCCTAGGCGTAGAGCTTAGGCCTACTTGAATTTTTTATCTTTAAAATAAACCATGCAGGCCTATGCCTAAAGTGTGCTTCCCACGCCGTTTTCCTTCTGGATGGCCGTACCTTTTTCGGAACGATTTTGGCTCTTGACCAATTACTTGGCTGTAAACGAACTGACATAAAATCGGGTCCTCCGTTTCATTCTTTCATCGGAGGAGTTCAGGCAACTTCAACATTTGTAAAGTCGTACTGTCTAGATATGTAACAATGTCAATGTCAATTAAATCATTAACCACTTCAACAAAAGTGGTGGTCAATTACTGGACGTACTAGGTCAATGTGCCAACTCCACACTCACTCAAATAAGTAAGTGTATGATTATTCTAGAAATGAGATGAGTTGGGCGTCCTTTGAATAAATATGTTTAATTCCAGGTCAAGGTTCCACATATGCGCAAGAAGGTGATAGATATCATTATGTCAAGTCACAACAAACGAACCGAGATGTTGCCTCGAGTAACGAGCCAAAACCAATCGGCCAAGTTCTGTACGTGTAATTGGTATTATTGTAAGATTATAGTTCCCACAACCTCAAACCCTCACCTAGTGCGCTCTGTTGCTGATTGCAAGGCTGTATTGAAAAAATAATGATCTTGCAGGAAAAATACATTTACTGTAGGCCTACTAATACTAGAAAGTAGAAATACTACCAAACTAGAAATAGTTTAATGTCAGTGTGAACGCAATAGTAGTTACCGTTATTTTTTACAGCTTTACTATCGTAGGGTGGTAGGAATGCAAACAAGGTGTATCTAATGTAGGCCTATGACTTTGTTTCAGTAAAGTGATTTTGCATTTTTACAAAGTGAAATAAAGTATTAGAAAATAAAATTGTTTTCTCCAAGTGTTGTATCTTCTTTTTCTCCCCTAGTGAAGTAGTAAACCAAGATATGATTGCTGCTGATAAAGGGGGGCAGTGGCCCTTTTCCGCTTATGCGCCTGTGAAAGAATACGGGTGCATCGTTGGTTTGGATGATATATCTCCAGAAGAATTACGTTGGCAGATGTACATGGCGATGCAGTCGGGTACCATTGACGAATGTGTAAGTTTTCCAAGAATGCCAGTAGGCTTATTATTGACATAGTAAAATCAGTGTTGGTACGAATTAAGTCCGCAGTGTGATAGCACAGTATTTTCAAATTTCTATATTCTCGTATAAGTTACGGTATTCGTGCATCTTATATTTGAGCCTCGTATCGATTTAAGGTTGATGCTAGATAAGCACCTACATATAGCTATTCATAATCTAATATTATACTTATGGACTGCATTGATTTAAATCGTGACATTCTTCGAATGATTAGTCGTATGTGCGAGAAAGCAGCGTAGTGTTAGAGAGAGATCATGTCTCTACTGTCTAGTGATTTGGGAACGACTGTCATGAAAAATATGTGAGGAAACCAAATTCATAATCGAGTGAAATTTGTCTGTACTCAAGACAGTTTGTACATCCAACATATTTGATCGTAGAAAATAATGATAGTGCTGTATGCCTAATAGTATTATTGTGGTTTATATTTATGATAAACTATACAGTAAACCATCTTTAATTCAAAATTCAGTGGACTCAAAAATACTCGTTCAAAAGAGTGAGAGATTTAACATTAAACTTTTGATTGAAACTTTTTGCCGACCAGAGTTCAGAGCTATTGTTTGCATTACAGCAAATTTGAATAATTAGAGTTGGAATTTCTAAAGGTATATTGTACTGTTACTTTTTCAGAAACGACAGTTCCAAGATTTATTGCAGAGTGCTGTAATGAAAAGAAACCTACTGATGAGTCAGTCACCAGATGCTTATACGATTGTTGTATGTATCATATTTTACTTTCCCACAATATTATAAACGTCTAGAACGAAACAATTTCCAGTTAATTATTCTATGGACATAATATGTTGATGAACAATTACTTATAATTTGTATTCAATTCAATATTTTCTATGTCGATTTGAAAAATTGAAAATTTCAATCAATGTTCGATATTGAAATTTTGGTATGTATTGGAATTCTTCTATTGAACGTCAATAATTTTAAAATTTCATACACTAGAAGGCCCACTATAAACAGTGAAGAGTGTCAACTAATGCTGTTTTGTTTTCTTCCAGCAAACTATTTATCACAGTAAAGATCCCACCACATCAACTATTCAGAATCAAAGTGACTTTCAATTTGCTCCTGGTATATTTGGAGGTAGCTCTCCTTCACCTAGCACATATTCAACCAACATTTTTGGAGGCCCTACAGTAGCATCACCAAATGCTTTCACCGGTCAAACCTCCAACGTATTCGGCGGGTCGACCACTCCCAATCAACCGCCCAGTGGTTTATTCGGAGCAGCTGCAGCGGCCGTTACGAACCAGTCCACGAGTTTATTCGGCGCGCCGCCTTCGCAGCCTCCGAGCGGACTTTTCGGTGCGGCAGCCGCTTCTCTGCAGTCGTCCCCCGGTCTCTTCGGAGCCGCACCCACCCAGTCACCAAGCCTGTTTGGAGCGAGTCCCGCGTCCAACTCGGGCAGCATGTTCGGCAGCTCCGCTCCTCCGAGTGGGCTATTCAGTGCCGCGGCTGCGTCCTTACAATCGTCTCCGAGTCTTTTCGGTTCAGCTCCTGCACAGGCACCGAGTGTATTCGGTGGAACGTCTGCTCTACAGTCACCGAACGTATTCGGCGGATCGTCTACTGTACAGTCTCCCAGCATATTCGGTGCAACAGGAGCAGAACATTCTCCTAGTGTATTCGGTTCGTCGGCTCCACAGCCGTCGAATGTGTTCGGAGCTCCGAACGCCAGTGCAAGTATATTTGGACAATCTCCAGCAGTGGACAACACTGCACAACAGCCATCTTTTTTCCAGAAATCTACTGCGTCGGTACCAACGTTTAATTCCGAGAATATTAGTAACTCGAAAGATGGTACGTTGTACACGCCAATCTCCCAACTGTCTGAAGATGACCTGGCTGCATTTAAAGCCAAGACGTTTACTATGGGCCAAGTACCAATTCGACCACCTCCAAAGGAGCTATGCTGTTAGGTGCGCATACGTAGTTCACCGACCTTCAAGTGTAAAGTTGACGTGTGTGCTTTTTAAACCATTTGTTACCCATGTCTCGAGCATTTCTTCACTGTAGCCAACATTTCCTTTCTCAGTTACCCCTGTAGCTCAGTCAGCCAAGACACTGCTTCACAAACTGAATTCACATTGGGCGTGGGTTCGACTCATAACGCATGGGTAATTGTTAGTAACGCCTTTCACTCGTCATCACTTTGAAGTTCCATTATCACCTGGTCATTCATATGTTCAGCGCTGTTCAAAAACGTTTCAAGCTTGGTTTGCTTCATTTAATTTATCCTCCTTCCTCCTATCCCTCCCGTGTTGAAGTAGTTAGTAGTTAGAACAACCAATTGTGCATAGTGTAGTAGTGATAAAAGGAACTAGAACTTTGTTTACAAATACACGCAAAATGATGTTCAAGTTTGCTCAGTTGTCTGAAACAGTTTCTTATGAAGTAAAACAGAGATTGTGAGGTTAAATTGTGACGTAATTCATGATAATAATTCATAATAACGCAAACTATATTGAAAGTAACTTACATCTGGACGATTTGTTGATGTAATCCAATTCGTGTAAGAAGTCCACATGCCACAAACAAATAAGTATTCACATTTAATTTGATTGCATTACTAGTTAATATCCTTTTCATAAGCCAATTGCAGTTGTTTACTTCCACTGCATCTTGGATGGCAATATGCACTGCATCTTAGATGCAAATATTCGAGGTATATAGAAGGCATGACATCAAGTTTCTGCAAAACAACACTAGGTAGAGGAGCGATCGGGTGTTCCAAGGAAAGTCAGGAAATGGAACAAAATTCAGAGTTGATATGACTATGAGACACCATCCCGAGACGGCAAACCAACGCAACCCTCAATACATCTTGGTACACGTTTATAGGTCCT
Source organism: Brachyptera putata (assembly GCA_907164805.1). Taxonomy (NCBI): domain Eukaryota; kingdom Metazoa; phylum Arthropoda; class Insecta; order Plecoptera; family Taeniopterygidae; genus Brachyptera; species Brachyptera putata. The sequence continues at coordinate 1,433,250 of OU015464.1, forward strand.
TTATATAATGATTGATATTAATAAATTATATTATTGAGGTGTATATGATTTGGGATATTTGGTGCAGAAAAATGTTTTCTTTTATACATAATACTTTTATTGTTTCTAATAAAATGGCTGTGGCCAGTGACAATTTTAACAAACTTGAGTACCTATATTCAAATGTACAGAGTTTTTATTACCTACTTACCAAGCACAAGTGGGCTTACTCCAAGAGATTTCAACTCATACTGGTCAGTAAAAATCATTGTACATATTTCCAATTGAAAACAATTCTTACTGGAATGTTCAAAAAGACCTTTCACCAAACTAATATTTTTTTTCAAATGCGCAACATTGTATAAATTGATTTAAGAGCTCAACATAAATATATATATATATATATAGTGTGAAATTGTATGAACATTATTTATTTCCTGAACCAGAACCCATCAATTTTTAAAATAATTTCAAGTTGAATTTTCTTGTTTTTAAGCTAACTTGACTAACCTCACATATATTCTATTGCATTGACCTACTAGTTAAGAAACGGTGCAAGCATAGAAATGAATTTTTCTATTGGTTATTAATCACACAGCTATGCTAATAGTAGTTATATTTCACATTCAAGTGAAAGTTCACTTTTTTATAAAAATTACCATTGGTCCCAGACAAAGATCTCATTTATAGGCACATTAAGGGGATACATCGCGTTACGAGTTACATCAGGACTAGGGGATAGGATTACAGTGTAGTATAATTAGTCTTTATCAATAAGTACATTTTCCTTAATAACTCAAGTATTTCGAGAAAATGATGTTATATAGTTGTACTAGGCGATTACCGGTACTGAAAAATAATAAAATCCTACTAGGCCTATAAATATTTAAAATAGTTGAAAATGAAAAATAATTTGATGTATAATTACTCAATTAGTATTGGTTTCTTCAAATTCAATGCAGCTGGGTAGAATGAATATAACAGTATTAAAATATGTTGTAAATAATAAATTATACACTGAAGAACTCATACAAGATCAGACAACTGTGACAAAACGAGGCCCTGGAAATGGGTGGTATATATTGCACACGGTTAATATCGATAGCAAGCATTAGGCAAATGCAAGTCATCGAAATATCTCCGTCCTATTGGACGTCCGCATACAATTATTTCACACGTCAGCCATAGTTTCACATAGCGTTAGAGAGATGCTGCTTTAGAGATCCGTAGCAGGGAAGGTATTTCACTGGACGGTATACAGAGTTACGTCATCCTAGCTTCAACAGGCAGAAAATTCATCACTTTGCAACAAACAGGTTTTATATCTGCACTATTTATAAAAATATACATTTTGTGAATATACGCATCAACTTATAGAATATTGACCATATAATTTGGCGAAACTGCCGTACAGATTTGCGTAGTTTTCACAGAGAGTTTGCAGTCCTGGGGCCTCATTCCTATTCGTTGCGACTTGTCATGATTTCATAACCTCGACTCGTATCTTTATACTGTCCTCATATTTATGAGAGTAAAATTTACATGATTGCATTCGATATTCAATTAATTTACTTTACACTACAAAGTGAATTTTACTCTCCTCTGTATTCATGATTAGGAGTATAAAGATACGACAGAATAGGTGATCTTTAGAATAGTCACAATGTGCAGGAACGAGGCCCCCGAATAACAATTTTACATCAACAGCCCTCATTTGTACATACAATGGCTCCCTACGAATTATAATTGTCACAAAGACAATGATACCTACTAATTTCTTTCATTATATTGATTACAAATAACTTTGAAAGTCAAAACTGACATGATTAAATTAAGCTAAATCTACATGTAAAATATACCGTAGGCAGACTTAATTGTTTACACTGATATTCATTTCAACATCTGTGCTTCAGTCACAACCACACTGTCTGCAAGAAGTAGCTATCTACTGTTGTTCACGGAGTTGATTATATACAGTTAAGATTAAACCCAACGGAGTTTCAAAGTCTTTATCATCGTAAGCTGAATAACTTGTTGGCTATATATACATTAAAAAAGTAAAATGTAATACAAGCGCACTTGTGCCATGTCCCGGTTCGTTGTTTACGCACGCGCACAGACACACCGTCACTAAAGCTACGACGGTAGTGACGTGAAGGCCACGGCAGCTGATTGAATCACGTTCGCAGCGTCAACGGGTACGGAGTTATAACAATTATTCAAATTATGAACACAACTTGACATACATACTTCATTAATTGGATTTCTATCTACCAGCACCTCGTACTTGTACCACGAATAGAAGGTAAATACAAACTGAAATACCATTGGGAGTGTTCCCGTTTCGAATGATTTCAATGATGTGAAACATTCATCTGATTTGGTGCCGGTAAGTAATAGTAGTAAATACGTTTTACTGTATTCCAATTCAAAATTGTATAAAAACATACCCGATTTACTGCTAATTATTACGAGCCGCTTACGTTGACCGTAGATATCGCAACCGTAACTAAATGCGCACGAAAATCATCACAATCACGAGTCGGAACCAGAAGTGCAACTGCAGTGACTTTAAGGCTTATTATTACTTGAATTACTACAGTGCTAATACTGTATACTGTTATAATTGTTGTAATGGTGTTCTGAACCGATCAGCGATTGCGAGCTAGACGGTACAACTGCGTCAACTTGCGAGAGTCGATCCGACTCCCGGGTTCTCGACTGCCGTCGGGACGTCAAGCCTAGAACAGAACGCCCACGTCTAGACACACATGACGGACAGCATGGACGGAGGCTTGCAGTAGAGGTACGGCGAAACAAACGTACACAACTTCTACATTTTTGTTTTGAAAAATGTTTATTTCATTGGTGAGAAAATATTGTTTTATATCAATCAACAGAGACACATCTTCAAGACACATAATGGATGGATATTTACTAATAGACGTGAAATCAAACTTGGATGCAAACAATTCCACAAAAACGTTTCGTACTGCTTTTTTTACAAGAAGTGATGTTTTCCATTATTATTACAGTACGACCAAATAGATTTGAGCCGAACTTCTTCCAACACTGGAAGATAACTTATCATAAGCTATACGCTAATAATATTTAGGGTGCGACTAAACAAACAGGCGTGGTTCAATCAGGCACACTCAATTTCCCTCATCGATTACGAGAGAATCTCAACATTGAATGTCATGACTTAGCAAGCAGTAACATCCATACTATCTTCATTTTCACACATATAAACTGTACACAATGCAAATGAGCTCTCATGCTTTTACAAGATGCAACACTTTTACTGACAATATTAATATCATGACAGAGAAATGCAAATAAAATACTGAACCTAAAATCCCTAGATTAATGTTTACAAATCGGTATAAATATAATTTTTCTCAATGCCATTATTAGTTGGTCCCATTAAAAACAAATTTTGATTAAATGTCAAAGACAGGCACCACATGAAAAACGTCACACTCGGACATAGACTAAACCTAATACTGGAAAAATATTCAATATTGGACTGAAAATTACTATCACATATACTAACAATATTGAGTAAATGCTATAAGAAAGCTTAACATACAGAGGAACTATCAAAGTTAATTAACCAGTAATAACTTTTCAAAGATATAATACATACACAACATATTCACCTACCGATCACAAATTAAAATATGATGCAAATTTCAAAGAGTGCCCCAGGAGTCGATTCAAGGAAACGAGAGCGAAAAGAATCCGAGCCTTGGCGATTAGAGAAACAATCAAACATGTTACCGACCGTTGGTAAAATCTATTCACTTGGCAGACTTGGTTATATGGAAATAAACCAGTTTAAAGGTCTGTTATAAGGTCACTGCAGCCTCGATAGTGCGTTATGACGCGCCCAACTTCTGTTCCTAATAACGTTTGGCGATAAAGTCTTGATTACGGTATGAGTTTTTCGAGAACTGAATACTACTGACTTTCGCATGAAGTAGCTTATGTGTTTCGAAGTGCAACATGAAAAAATCTCTACGTAACACTTCAAAACATTTATAAACGGCCTACTATAATTTATTATGAAATAAAGAGGTAACATTCTCAAACTACCTTCTACACGGGATTTTACACGTATTCATTACCAGCCAAACGATGTGTGGACCTACAAGAAGTCTGAAATCCATTCCCCATTTTGCCAACGAAATACTAAAGATTTAGTTATATTGTGTAAAAGAAGATGAACTACATGCTGATGTAGCTAGCTACAGAAAGTCTGAAATCCATTCCCCATTTTGCCAACAAAATACTAAAGATGAACTATATCTTGTAAAAGAAGATAAACTACATGCTTACGTAGCTACGCGATCAAACAGATATCACACTTCACATCATTCGGCTAGTAACGCACGCCATCAAAATTTCATCTCCACGCATTTCCGAGCTCGTGCCGAATTTCACTTCTACCGACTCCTGCCGCACGCTCCCAACGAACGAGCGGGAAACAATTCCGAGTGCAAGGCGGCTTTACCTTGCTTGTTGCGACCGTGGCAACCAGACACCCAAGTTGGTCACTTCGGACCCGTCCCTAACCCTGTGGATGTTGCTTACTCTATTCAACGTGGTCTCCCCTGCGGCCGGGTCCTGAATCTGCAGCCGCTGCTGGTGTCGCTCCCGATTCGCCAGCTTCGCTTTATTCATCGGGGCACCTGGGGTCAAGCAAACACCACGCGCCACACGATTAGGTAACGGCTCTCGTGTGCATGCCACCGCCACCACCACCACCCCGAGTACGCAACATACAGTCTAGTCTACAGAGCATTCGCAAACCTTGCACACAATTCACACGGCAGGGAGGTAAGGGAAAAGATCGACGAGTTGACACACTAGATTCGTAGGACCGGGTAAAACTAAAGAAACCCAGCTTATATAAAGTCCCATTTACACGGTCCAAGTTGTCAACCAACTTCTGTGATTCAAGGTTGGTTACAATTTCTTGGACCGTCTAAATGGTAAACTTGAAGCAAAAAGCTCTCATTCAACTCTTGGACACATCCTTTCACCCAAGTCATTTCGTTTAGGAAATTCCTATTTTTCGTCCAACATTTGATGACACCAACCAATCAGAGGCTCTGACGTCACACAAGTCTAGCTCGCATGCGCACTTGACGGCGACCGTTTGGTCTCCCGCCATATCTGATTGCCAGTCAGCTGTTACTAAGTCATCTAGATACTCGATCAGCATGTTCAACTATTGGGATTAATGTGCCGTGTATGGCCTTCAATAGATTGGACCGTGTAGACAGGCGTTCAATGTTCCATCCTAGTTGCTGTCAAAGTACTTGGACCAACCCTTGAATCCACGGACTTGGATGAAAACTTGGACCGTGTAAATATGGCTTAACACAGTGAAACCTCTATGCATCGTACCCAGATCAATTGTTTTCCTGCTTTCATTGTTTATTTTTGCCACCCTACTTCCATATAACCAATGCTAAATTTTCCTGGATGCGATATTTCAATTTCTTGATCCCTTGAAAAACGATAGGTAGAGGTTTCACCGTATGTGCATACATCGTGTTCATTGAAAACCTCAATCTATTATTCTTGTATCAGATGTTTCCTTCTACAATGATCGTAAAATAAACTTCACTAGCAAAATAATAATAATGATAAAAAAAAAACAGTATTAAAATGACTACAGTCAAAATGTTCTAGCTAGGTCTCAAATTAACTGCACTTGGTGTATATTGTATGGCATCTGATATGAATGCAGATACATTCAAGAGGAACCAATAGTTTGAGGTTCAACCAATTTTAGAATTGAGTTTAGGCCGGAGGATCAAGTTAGGAATAAAATGCACACACACACAAAGACAGTGGCAGAAAAGCGGGAGAGAGTGACATTGGCCTAGACCTATATCATGACAAGAAATACCGGTAAATACATACTGTAGACATTCCTATCAATGTATATTCATTTACAACGCATTCACTTGCAGATTGCAGAGGACAAAGTACCACCTTTAGAGTACCACAAATTTTGCCATACGTAAAATGCAAATAACAGGTCAAAAGTGGACTTGAAAGATGCACTAGTCAAGACTTATTGTCGTAACAGGGAATTGCATACAAATAATCATTAGAAAGTAGGGGTAACTGGGAAGAATAGAATATTTTATGAAGGTCGAGTCCAAGTCTTGGAATTTTTTACTATAGGCACTACCCTTATGTGTTAATTGACTATGTTATGAGACCATCCCATAAACCAATGGTTATGACTTACGATGTTTGGTAGCCAACAAAGTAACAGCTTACACTCATACAAAACCATCACCGTGAATCCATACAGAACCTCGACTATGTAAATAGTAAGCATATCTAGAAAACCGTTGACTTACCGATATAACTTAGAAGTACTGGCAGGAAAATGAGACCGTGAGCAGCCCCGAATAGTACAATGCCCAAGTACATTCTGAAGTAGAACACTTGGAATATCTGCGACTTGGCGAATCCAAGCACCATGATTCCGCCAAATTTGGTTAGCGTGATACCAGAGAATACCTACAAGCAAACAAACGTTGGTTAGATACATCTACGGATTCGTAATTCATCGCAACAGCGTCGAAATGCGCAGAGTTTCGTTTACGTACCGAACTTCCCATGTTGGTGAGCGCGTCTGTCGCTCGCATCAGTCGAGTTTCTTCCACGGAGACGGCAAACGAGTGAACAAGATGGCTGCAGAATTCTACAGCAATACCAACAGCCTAAAAACATACACAAATGATTACTCGTAAACCTACGAAAACTTATATATCACATCTTGATGTGTCGAGGAAATAAGTCTTGAGGCTAGATATAATAATTGGGTGAACCGGAGAGAATGAACACTAGCTGAATGGGTAAGTAAACTCATTGTGAAGAGCTAGTTGACAGCACACATACATTTACAAAAGATTCTCTATCTTCATTAACTTGTATTATTACAGTACTTTTGTTTCTTAAATGATGAGGCAGTAGAGCTAAAATTTGTAAAAATATCTAGCGTGTTTTTGTAAATATATGTATTCTGCCAACGAGCTTTCCGCAACGAGAGACTCTTGACTCAACAACAATGATAAGCTGCTGTTCGTTCTCTCCTTAATTATCACATTTATCCAAGATTTTTTTATTCCTTCCGCGACAGAATTAAAACACATCTATGTCAAAGAAAGTAGAGAATTCATTTTTCACTCATATCGTTCGGGGACTTGTAAACATGAGCTGGCGGCCGGACCGAGGGGTCCGTGGGCGAACGAGACTTGATAGAGCCGCACAAGTCGAAGTGCGGGCCTGGTGGAATGAGTTGGCGGGCGGAACAAGGTTTCCGTCGGCGAGATAGATTCGAGAAGGCATCACAAAAAAATATTCTTCAAACCACAGTATTTAAACTACGGTATGTCAAAGAAAAACTGGCCCAACTCACCATGACAAGGTTGACGAGCGATACGGCATTGAGCGTGATACCCCACCAGTACATGAGTCCGCCGATATTGACGACGATCATCGTGATGGTGATGACGACAACGACCGCGGAGAAGATGTCGAGGCCCATGAGCAGGAAGGTGACGACGAAGATGGCGAGCAGCGAGATGCCCATGCTCTTGAGCGTGTCGGGCCACATGGTCAGGTACTGCTCGTAGAACACGTAGAAGATGCTGTACGGGAACACCTCGACGTCGGACGCGATGCCCTTGCTCCGCAGCCGAGAGTTCAGCATGGACGTCAGGTTGGCTGCGATGACGCGGGCCGAACGAACCGCCTCGTAGTAGTCGGCCTCCGTCTTCAGGATCGAGTGGTACGCCATGAAGTAGTTGGCCTTCACTTGAGACAGCCCAGTCGCGTTGTCCACCTCGTACTTCACGCCCTGGTCGTCGGAAACACGGATTGGATATATTTACGAATGCAGAAATGACGAAAGAAACTTTTTGACCTCAACGTTCAGAAAAGGAGCATAGTAAATCTTACACTGCATCAGTTTTCTTCTCCCCCCCCCCCCCCCCCCCCCCCCCCCCCCCCTTCATTTTCAACTGATATTCAACCAAATTTACTAGACCAGTCTTGAAATACCAGTAGGCTATTCATTTCAATTAGCAAAATGAACGAGGAAAAAAGAAGCTAACTTCATGCCAGGTTGAACCAGTTTTCTCAATACTTATTCCGTAATACACTCACAAACGTTATATTTCAACTCAATTTTCAATTTGACTTGATGGGCCGATTTCAACATTGATTTGAAACTGAGAATCTTAAGCTTCGATCCAATTGTTTCCTCTAAATACAGACAAATGTAATCGTACTCGCTACGAAGACGTAACGAGACGTAGGGTACTGACCTGTCCGTACGCAGCATGGCCGGCCTTGGCGCACGACGCGGTCGGGTTGTCTTGCAAGAAGAACGAGACGTACTTCTTGAACTCCGTGACGCCCGGCCGGTTAGTTTTCTTGTCCAGCGGTATGTTACACTTGTCGCAGCTGTCGTTGTCGTTCGGACAGAACGTCTTGTTGTTCGGGAAGTACCGGCAACAGTCGCCGCTTGCCGACCAATCGAAGTAGTCGTCCATCCACGACGACGAAGGCCGCGCGATGTACGTCTTCGCCGGCTGCTTCGACGCCACGTAGATCTGGGTGGTCAGCGAGTCGTCGTTGCAGAACTGGCCGCCGCAGATCAGGTTCTGAACGAACGGGTCCGAGTAGTCGGGACCGTTCTTGACGACGAAGTACATTGGCGGACCGATCGAGAGATAGTCTTTCAAGTGCTGGAAAAGATGAACGGGTCGTAAGGAAGAGCAGCAGTTGTCTATCTGATGTGACTATGTAAACCTACACAAACTGATATCTGTAATTTAAAGAATTATGATTGCTTAAAATACAGCTGATCCAAGAAAGTTGCAAGAACATTAGATTTATAGCAAAATAAACAATGAATTATAGGTCACAGAAATGTAAAAAAAACATCTGAAAGTAGTGAAAGAATGTAATAAGGGCATCACCACCGCGGCATACCGTACACAATCGTGACCACCATAAAATCATATACAGAGTTTTGCTGGCGTCTGTCTGCGAGTCTGTCAGTTTGTTCGCAGGGCTAACGCTAGTAAATCAACGGGACTGCCTCACCTTGAAATATTTGAGCACAAACGAGTCTGCCGGCATGGACAGCTCCCTGTCGAGCCCGATCTCGATCTTGGGCAGCACGGCGACGCTGGAGCACAGCCAGCCGAAGAAGACGACCATGACGGCGGCGCGCACCGCCTTCTTCATCAGCAGCGGCACGTAGAGGGACTTGAACAGGTTGTAGAGCACGCCCTCGGAGCCGGGCGTGGAGTCCACCTTGGAGCCGCGCACGAAGCAGCACACGTCCAGGCGGTTGCCGGCCTGGCGGAGCGTGTCCAGCGAGAGCAGGCTCACGAAGCACGTGATCTGGAGGAGGAAGTCGACGAGCAGGGCCATGCCCGCGTACAGCGCGAACGCCTTCACGGCTGGCATGTCGGTCAGGCCGCCTGGTGGCAGGAGAAAACGTTACGATAGATCTTTGCCTTTTTTTATGTTGCTCAACGACCCCATCAACAGCTAGTTTATGCGGGGGTACGAATGAGCGGATGATAATCAAACGATGAAGTGATGATAGGTGAAAGGACGTTTACGAAAACCCACGCCAACGGTGACTTCAGTTACTACCGCTCGCGATAATTGACTTGGCCACCGGGGCGGCATTGGGATAGATCTTTCAGTAGGTACTGAATTGACGTGATTTCTAATTCGAATATTGTTTCAATTCAAATAATAGTTAGACGAGCTTTAACGAGGATTCAATTTGACATACTGAAAAAAATTGGTGTTCTTTTTTATGTTATGTTTTTTTTGTCGGTTCTCCACAGGTCAAACGACTACAGCTATCAACTTCAAACTTTTTTTCAATATGGTTCCTCATCTAACTTAGTTCTGTATAGTTTTGTGGCATTATCGGGTGGTAACTTTTTTTCATGAATTTTAGAAATTTCAAAAATACCCAAATCACACAGCGGAAAAAAAAAATATTTTCCAAAAAACTGAAATTTTGCATGAAGTTGAACTGCATTTTGATACACATTTCTGGAAATTTTCAAAACATAAAATGTGCTATATTGGTACCACTCGAAGCAGTTTTTACCCATTTTTACCCATACTATTACTATCCGCTCGTCTAACAATGTACATATGGCGTTTTCCTGGTTTATGAAAATAGACTACAGACAAACCACATTAGTGGATTAGTGGTCTAGAAATAACTACGTCATGTACATTAAACAAACAAAGAAATGAAGAAACTCGTACTACTACTACTACTAGTACTGACCGAGGAAGAAGCAGAACGACTCTGACAGGCTGGTGAGCAGCATGGAGGGCCCCACCTGGCCGAGCGTGCGCCCGATGTGCTGGGCGTGGCTCTCGTTGGGGCGCCGCCCGTCCCGCTGGTGGGTCTGCACCAGGATGAAGATGTTGTCGACGCCCACGGCCAGCACCAGGAACGGGATCACCTCGATGATGATCAGCGTGGCGGGGACGCCCACGAAGCCGAACAGCCCCACCGAGCAGACGACGGACGCGAGCACGATGAAGACCCCGCCCAGGCCCAAGGTCACCTTGCTGTCGATCTGGAACGAGAGGCGACGAGGTTTAGAACGGTGGCGCACGAACAACGGCTCGCTGATGCGATGGAAAAATGCAGCGACTCGATATTTTCATTTTTTTTAAAATTATTCGTCAGTTATTGGTTGAACATAGTTAATAAAAGTATTATAATTTTGGAAATATTAAACTTTCTTGTTTTGAAAACTCTGGTTTTTGAACGTATTCCTTCATTTTTACATGAAAAATTGAAATTGAAGTTGATGTAGGCCTAGTTATTTGTCATTAATCTACTGAATAGCTCTACATCTTTGACTTATGATGTTTGCCTAAAAACCTCACCACAATAGCTAGTTAATTTGAGGAAACGAACGAGCACGAACGTGTACAAAAACCCATTCCTCATGCAAGATTCGAACCCACGCCCGACTCGACTTGAATAACCAACGCAGAGTGTTAGCCGATCCCCGCAACTATATCTCACCAGGAGCGTGGAGCAGGTCCTGATCTGGCCGAGCGAGATGGCGATGTAGGCGAACATGATGACGTAGCTGACGAGTATCGTCATGACGTCGGACGTCGACTCTCGCTCCAGCTCGTCCTCGATCGAGCGTTCGGACGTGAACGCCACGTCCATGTAGTCGGGCCGCTCGTGCTCCGTCCAGTTCTTCATGAACGCCACCAGCTGGCGCTCCCACTCGAGGGCGGGGCCCAGCCTCTCCTTGGCGTGGTAGTTGTTGACCAGGAACGTCAGGATGATGGCGGTGGCCTGCTCGTACTTGGGGGCGCCCTCCGCGGTCGGCCCGAACTGCGTGAAGCCGCCGAGCGCGATGGCGGGGTCGACGGGGCCTCCGTACCGGGCCAGGCACTCGGGGTTGTAGTAGTTCCTAGGCGGGAGAACAAGTGCGAGTGAAGTGGGGATGTACGGTGTTTATTTGCGAAAAAGTGGACTGTTTTATATCAGTAATTACACCTAATTACCGGTCCCTTTCTTTTTTTAATAAATTATCAACATTGAAAACTTGACACAAAGCCATTGACAAGAGAGGAAAGTTTAGGATCGTTTGAACGGGGCACCACAAGGGTGATCTTACCACCCCAAAGAAATAGTTGGATACATTATAGCTCAATCAATAGGTAAAAATTATTACAGGGATAAGTCGAGATGAAAAAAATATATGCAAAATACGATGTCCCCCCCCCCCCCCCCCTTTACCACTACGAGACGCAGGTGACTCTGATAGACCAAAGTGTGACATATTGTATGATTGTATTGTATTATTGAACACTCTTGCAGATGTGCTAGATGCACGGTGGCAAGATCTTTCTATCACTATATTATATTATTTTCTTGAATACTATTAATTCCTTTGCAGTTCTTGCACTTTCTTCAAGATTGTTCCAATCCTTCATCGTCCTCTGTACGAAACCGTTTCTTCCTATATTAGTGTAAACTCTCTTTTCCCGTGTTCCCCGAACTTACTGCGTGCACGCCTTGACGTGGTCGAGGTAGTTGACCTCGAAGCCGTTCGAGTCGGTGTCGGTGGTGTCGAAGGTCTCCATGTCGTCCTGGAAGTAGCCCCACAGGCTCTGCACGACGCACTGCGACGTCTGGGCGGGCCCGGTGAACGCGGACGTCAGCGGGGCAAAGCAGATCTTGTTCAGGCCCTTGTCCCCTTCGGTGCCCAGCTGGCAAACAGACGGAACAATCGCAGTGAACGCTCGTTGAACGCAGTCGGGAAAGACCCGAAAAATCAAATTCTATTTATAAAAATTTGGTTCTATTGATGATCAAAAATATAAATGGGGAAATCGTGTGTTGTCGTACGGTCTCGAGTAACACACTTATTTTCTACTTACAACAAACAAACCTAACCTCGCATTCATCACCAAAACCCAACAAATCAATTATTGCTACATCTTCCTGCATGGATGGTTTTCCTGGATGGATCGTTTTCCTGCATGGATGGTTTTCTTTTAGTGGTCCCTTGACAAACGATGGACAGAAGTTTCGCTGTATATAAAATCACCTCTGTGTTCCATCAATGTGCTCTACACTACGAGTACCTCTAATCATAAACCTCGGTAAGCTGTTCTACGTTTCCCTTTCACCACATTCATATCAAGTATAAACACACAAACTGGTCATTTGTATTGGTTCTCTTCAATCTTCAATTCCAAGAAAGAAAAATATAACTCAGTGACGATGTGGGTTCAGTTCATGACCACGATAATGTGGATCAACGACTACCGTTTGTCAACAGATATACCGGTAAGTGAAACAGTTCCTTCCTACGCAAGCCAGCTCGCTAATACTTACCATTTCAATTTTGGTTTGTAGATCTCGGACACTTTCCAAGAACGAACGATGAAACACGGGTCCGAAATTTATCGGTCCGTTAGATGTGTTGTGTATAATCTGAAAGGAATTCAAATAAATTGTTTAAATACATCGTATTTAAAGAGTGAGAAAAATATACCTTTTCTACATCATTCAATTCATTAAATTGTACCAGTATTTCATATGTATCAATGAAGATTCAACATATTATAATGGACCAACTAAGACCTAACTAAGACAGCACACTTTTTCTTTTGTTTGGTAACTACCTAAATTATCACCAACGTGTACTAGCCTATAAGTGAGTTTAGTTTCTAAAGCGGTGCCTTAGCTGACTAGGCTACGCTCATCCAAAAATGGGTATTTTCTAGGGGCGTGCAAATCAATGTTTTCCATTTCGAACTGAATCCGAACCGAATCTTCATCAAAATTACCGAATCCGAATCTCTTCAACATGCATTGTGAAGCGTAATACGTAATGGCATAAACGACACTGCTGATCAAGGCACACTTGATCCAGGAAGTGAAAATCTAATCTCAGCATTCTCATAATTACCCCTGCATAAAACATTTTATGCAGCACAAGTCTAACCATTACAGCAATTGTTCTTTAAACTTGAAAATACATTAAAAATACTCAAAAATACAAGATTCAAAATTTTCGAATCTTTCATGTTGGACCGAATTCGAATCTGAAAGTGGATTCGGATTCGATTCGAAATACATGGATTCCGCACCCCTCGTACGTTTGGTTCCATTAAACCACGAATGATGAGACGCGTGACTCACGTTGTCGAGACCGACGGCCCTGATGATGACCTGCTCCGTGCGGTAGAACGGCTCGAACTGCTCGTCGAAGTACTTGCGTTCGACGCGCGATCGACTGCTGGACGACGCCCACAGCTCGACGGGGTCGGTCGTCATCTTCAGGTACTTGATGCCGTGGCCCAGCCCGGTCACCACGCACAGACCGACGAACAGCACGATCCACGGGCGAGACGCGCACGCTACAAACACAACGGGAACATTTTTTTTTTAATGTTGCGTAACGACCCCACCAACAGCTAGGTTATACGGGGGTACGAATGAGCGGGTGATAATGAAACGATGAAGGATGATAGGTGAAAGGACATTTAAAAAAAAACACGCCTTATGCGGGACTCGAACCCACGCCCAACGGTGACTTCAGCCTCTGCAGCGTGCCTCAGCTGACTGAGCCAACGAGGGCAGCACAACGGGACCGGTTCAAACGTCGTACGAATCTCGTGGATATCGTCAGATTTATACCGTACACCCTTGTTAATTGAAGCTATTGAGATAATACTTTGCCGCACACCCTGTTCAACGATACGCTGACTAACCTATCACCCAACGCAAACCCTGTATGTACATTCCATATCTTTGCGCCACACCCTCTTATTTCAACTGGTTCACTTTTCCCACCACATGCCATGTGCTGAATATTACGAACATGTTAGGAGAGTGACCCTAGCCATGATGCCACCATGGTGTGGAGTGGGTGTATTTTAGAGGGTGGCCAGGCGTACGACACCCCAAATAAGTTGGATGACTACGGTAGCTCAAAGACAGTCATTTGTATTTCATCATCAATAAATACATAAAGTTTAATCAAATATATGTTTAGTGTTAGTGTTTTCCCTAAATATACATCCATGAATGCCCAGGAAACTTCACAAATGCACTTTTTTCATCCGAGTGTTGTGAGCAGTTATGGAAAAAATTATTCACAGCCGTGTCAGAGTACTTATAACACGACAATATCATGACCGAGTGTAGGAAGCACGAGAATGAGGTCATTGACTCTGACAGGGTACAAAGAGCGGAACAATCAAACTGTCATGTAGTGAACAATACAATGTTCCCTCGGGACCTTCTTTTTAATAGAAGAAATACCGGTAGAATAAATCATCATAAGTCTATAACGCTTTATATAACGTTCATCAGTTTACCACTACGTAATTAATTTAATAACTGACTAATCAACTGACTCATGAACTGACTCGGGAGTGACGATACTGAAGGGTCAAAGGTCAGTTATAAATGATCACAAAAGAATTTAATCACTACAGATGAGTAATACTTCACGATAGGTACTTTGAATATTCCAACTTTTTTCAAATTCATATTCTCAGTGAAACTCTTACACGGATGTTTGTAAAAAGTTTAAAAGATGGATGAACAGAGTCACAGCTGCTTAGTTATAACTGTCACGGGTAAATTATGAAAGAAATACTTTTTCAATATCCTACGATTCATGCCTTTTCTTTCACTCCATAGAAACATCTCACTTCCTTGAGAAAAACTCCACACACATAATGTTATTTCTTCTTCATGGCCGTTGTGAAGTGGAAGGAATTACCAATGATATATGGCATCATAGCCTGGATGTGTGTTTTACATAACTATTATAATAGATACAATTGTCTGCGTGTAACCTAGCCTAGATACCAAGCATCAAGTTCAACCAGGTGGCAACTGAATAATGCAACAGAAATACGTTAATGCTCGACAAATCTTGCGGTCGATATTTTCTCAAGCTGTCCTGGCTGACATTGTCTTGAAATATCGGAACTCATTTTCAAATTTAAATACGGTACCCCATTTGGAACTGATTTAAATAAGATGCTACGGATTTGAAATAGTTTTGAAAAAGTGAAAATAAACGTGGGCTAGATAAACCACACATTTTTTGTTAAATCAATTTCAACATCAGTAAAATGAATTAATCCATCGGAATTAAAATATTTGCCTTCTCGGTAAAACATTGCAACCTACTCGTTGAATGATTGTGTCATTATTCTGTGTGGCTAACAAGTATTTTTATGCTGAATTTTCCCTCTGGAAAAAAATTCCCTTCTATATTTTCTATATTTATATTTTTTTTATTATCATTTTGAATTTTCTATATTTGCTAGATATTTTCGTGTGGCAAAATAGCTTATACCGTACTTGGGGTCGATAACGAGTGATAACATTAGTCTACTTGGTACTGCAGCCAATGAATTTTATATCATGATTTAATCATCAGTTTATCGAATGAATTGTTGAATGGTGGTCTGAATATATTTGACCTTATACTCTTGACCTTATAGCCCTAGACAAATATACAAATTTGACGTCAAACTAATTTGGTACTCCGCGTTACAATCGAAGTACGGGTAAAAAATATTCAAAATGCTTAGCTCAAGACCGTTTTGCTACTTCAAGTCAAGTCGAGAGAGAACAAAAACAGAAGTGATTTCTTTGAATTTCCTACAACAATAGATTAGACTACATTGTGATCAGCTGCCAACACAACAGCCTGAATAACTTAATTCCTGTTTACCAATTCAAATTGAAACTGTCTGATATTCATCACTTGATACAAGTCTTGCTCTATCATAGGCCATACTTGTGAAGCAAGATCAAGAGTCAAAAGAATGAATAATGTAAATCTCAGATGAGAAATAAACTCGGATGCCGTCAGACATGGCGAGATCTTACAACCAGATTAAAACCTACGTGGGCTTTGCCCTGCGTCGATAGCAGGCGGACCAATTGAGGGCGATCAAACAGTTTTCTGTGTCGATTGTTAATCAACAAACTTACAATTCAGAACGTTTTGGGATGAAAATAATTAGTACCCACGCAGTGAATTAGTTCAAACGACTCGAAACGAAGCGTGGGTTGAAAGAGCAATGCAAACATGTTGATTAGTAACTACGCATCCTATCCACCTAGCATGAACGTCAGAACAGAAAGTAGACTTTTTTGCTGCCTCGAGTTGTCAATTACCAATCAAGTGGTATTACGGAACCACGGATGGGTGGGGTCAAACAGGTCAACGACAATGGATGTGTCACGCATAACTCACCTCGCTCACATGCCGATGACCTGTCAAGCTATAACATTACATGCACAGATGGGCAGCATCTTAGATACATGTATCTTTTCAAGTATCTTGAGATACCTACTGATACCATCTTGTATCATAGATACAATTTTAAGAATGTATCTGGTACATTGACATACAAGCTGAATGCGTACGTTTTCATTTGAAATTGCGAATCTCAAAAATGTACACTTCAGCGCGTCACATTTTTTGCTTCCATCATGGTGAGAAGACGTCCAATGTTGAAAGTATATAACTTACGCCATGTTGCTTATCCCGTTACGTTATTGGTAGTCATAGATAAGATTTACAAGATTTGAGAGATTTTCTAGAATGTTTAGAAAGATCTTCTATCAGATAAGATAAGTAGATTGAAAATGTCAACAAATCATCCAACATGACATTGTTGTTGATAAATAGAATGATTACATTGTTTTAATCGGACTGGTCACGTCATGCATGCCACTGGCCACCTACGTACACGGATGATAATGTACGGGACTACCGGCATGAATTTACTGGGTGAAAACTGGAAACGCATATTAGCACATTCCAGACATTTTGGCGCATTTCATTTTCCCATTGAAATATTGTTTCGACACACATTATAAACTGTTGAGAGCGTATGGGAGTCATTTTAGCGAAATGACAGATTTTCGTAGATAAATTTATAATGGTACAATATTTCATGCTATTACAGTACAGAAGAAAAACAGATAGTTTTGAATTTATATCGCACAATTTTCACATGTATACAGCTAAAAAATGCACTTTTAGCTGTATTCATATGAAAACGTTAGGATCAAAGGCTAATAATTTCCATAATAATAAATTCATATAATTACGCATTTTTTTTTTTTTTTTCAATGTTAATTAACGACCCCACCAACAGCTAGGTTATACGGGGGTACGAATGAGCGGATGATAATGAAACGATGAAGAGATGATGGATGAAAGGACGTTTACAAAAACCCATGCCGTATGCGGGACTCGAACCGACGCCCAACGGTGACTTCAGTTACTACCGCTAGCGATAATTGACTTGGCCACCGGGGTGGCTTTGAATATTTTTAAAGTGTTGAGAGCACATACCAGTTCCCCACCAACAGAAGAAGTCCTCGAGCAGCTTGTCGCTGCCTGCGCCGAGCCGTTCGAACAGCGACGCGGGCTGCTGCTCGATCGGGCGGCGGGGCATCCTCTCCTCGACGCCGTCGCTCACGACACCTGGCAGACGGAGAACGCACGCAATCAGACGACGCACCAGCGAACGTGTGCAAGACACTACAGTTCTTCGACATATTACCCCAAGGCCCCGTTTACGAATAATACATTTGATGATTAAGCGATAATTAGTGGATTAACTTTTTATTATCCTTGGTTACCAATGTTATTTTTGTACACCAATTGACAATTAGCTTAATTAACATATTTTTATTATTGGTAATATTATAAACCGTAAATGACTGATTCTCTTTAGAAAATCTGGCAGGTTGAAAATATGTAGCATTAAAAAAAAAAGTCATCATTTTTCATTTTCCGCCCTTGCCTGAAGGCCTAGTATAAAATAATACTACAATTTCCGTGAATCAATTTTTTTCTGCAGATATCTATAAATAAGCGTGATTAATAATGTGTAACAACGACTTGTGTATTTTACGCTGCATTATTCACAGGACAGTTGGTTTTTAGGACAGTTGGTTTATAGGACAGTTGTTTTTTAGGACAGTTGGTTTTTAGGACAGTTGGTTTTTAGGACAGTTGGTTTTAGGACAGTTGGTTTATAGGACAGTTGTTTTTTAGGACAGTTGTTTTTCAAGACAGTTGTTTTTTAGGACAGTTGGTTTTTAGGACAGTTGGTTTTCAGGACAGTTGGTTTTTAGGACAGTTGGTTTTTTAGGAGTTGGTTTTAAGACAGCTGTTTTCTAGGACAGTTGGTTTCTAGGACAGTTGGTTTTAGGACAGTTGGTTTTTAGGACAGTTGGTTTTTAGGACAGCTGTTTTTTAGGATGATTGTTTTTAGGATAGTTGTTTTTCTATGACGGTTGTTTTTTAGGACAGTTGGTTTTAGGACAGTTGGTTTTTAGGATATTTGGTTTTTAGGACAGTTGTTTTTTAGGATAGTTATTTTTCTAGGACAGTTGTTTTCTAGGACAGTGGTTTATTAGGATAGCTGTTTTTTTAGGACAGTTGGTTTTTAGGACAATTGTTTTTTAGGATAGTAGGTTTTTGGGATAGTTGATTTTTGGGACATTTGATTTTTTAGGATAGTTGAATTTAGGATAGTTGTTTTCAAAGATGGTTGATTTTCAGGATAGTTGGTTTTTAGGACAGTTGTTTTTCAAGATGGTTGATTATTGGGATAGTTGTTTTTTAGGACAGTTGATTTTTAGGACAGTTGATTTTTTAGGACAGTTGTTTTTTAGGATAGTTGTTGTTTAGGACAGTTGGTTTATAGGACAGTTGGTTTTTAGGATAGTTGGTTTTTTAGGAGTTGTTTTTTGGGATAGTTTGTTTTTGGGATAGTTGATTTTTAGGACAGTTGATTTTTCAGGACAGTTGGTTTTTAGGACAGTTGTTTTTTTAGGACAGTTGTTTTTTTAGGACAGTTGTTTTTTAGGACAGTTGTTTTTTAGGATAGTTGGTTTTTTAGGACAGTTGTTTTTTAGGAGTTGTTTTTTAGGATAGTTGGTTTTTGGGATAGTTGATTTTTAGGACAGTTGATTTTTTAGGACAGTTGGTTTTTTAGGACAGTTGGTTTTTTAGGACAGTTGGTTCTTTAGGACAGTTGGTTTTTAGCATAGTTGGTTTTTAGGACAGTTGGTTTTTTAGGACAGTTGGTTTTTAGGATAGTTGTTTTTTAGGACAGTTGATTTTTAGGACAGTTGTCATCTTCTCAAGTTCGAAATAGACACTTGACATTAGGGTCAATTTGCCTTATCGGTCCTACATCGTGTTGGACAGCTACGTTTTCTGAGCACGGCATCAGACGTCATAACACGTAGATGCATCTCCCCGCGTTACTTCTCTACGGTCGAATATTACGAGAGAAAAAGTGGAAAGTAGTGAAATTATAAATAATAGGCATATGTAGCATGACACAAATATGGGGATAAAGAGATAGAACCAAGACGCATGCTATGCACACCAACTGCCAGGTATCGAGTTCAACAAGAACATTATCAGAATTTCTCTATCACGAAATTAAAATATCAACACAATGAAAACGCAACAGCATATTTCTTGAAATTGAAATTTTTCCAAGTAATATTGGAAACAATGTCAATCACAAATGAAAGTTATAAACAATTGAATACAAGATAAACAAGCAGTAATATCTATTGTCTATATAGTGTGCCAATATCCTACTGTGATAAGCAATATAATGCAAAATCCATTACATTATCACTTTGATAATCCATTAAAAATGTCAAGACACAAGATAACAAACTTATCAACAGAGAAACAAAGCACGAATAACCCTACCTGAAAGGTTAACTGGTATCAAGTAAGCAAAGGTTTATAGGAAATACGATTCTACAGACAGAATATACGTGGGGAAGTGACCACCTTCTTACCTTACGCTGCCAATGCTAACAAACTACAACTGCTTCAATCTACGTAAACTCCAATTCTTCGATTCCAACATTTATCTGTACACAGAATACCCGACAAAAAAATTCTCCATCCCATAATGAAATTTTGACCAACGTTCACTCTAAAATACAGCCTGTGGACTGTAGTTTGAGTAAAAAACATTTAAAATTTGGAAATAACTGAAAGGTTAAAAAACCCTTGTGGCAAAAATTGTACATATAATTTATTCCACGTTCCATAATTCAATATGTACACATTTCTGAATAATTAAAAACGTTTCAAACAAATTTTCAACTAATTTTACGTACACTATTGTGTTGTGATACATTTAAAATACTGTGTCAATGAAATGCCAACAAATAAAATACAACGAGAAAATATGTACCATGTTCCGTCATTTCCTCAGTCGGTCGACCCGAGATTACATCGGACGAGTGCGTATCTCCAACCAGCAAACATCGAGTTAATAAACATTGCGTTAAAGCTCCGTCACCACACGTAAACACAACTACTCACGTCACCCACGATCAACTCCCGTAAACCACGTCACGCACACAAAACCCAACCACCCGACATTCTTGATAAAGTAACCTACTGGATCGTTTCGACTGTAAGGGGCTGTTCTCTTCGTCCGCACCCAGCGCTATCCTCGAGTGGTTAGTGCCGGCCAGGCGCTTGCCCACCGCGTGCCTGACCTCGTCAGCGCCCTCGCCTCGCACCAGGCTGGCTGCAAGAGACGCAAACACACTCAGTCCAAGGCCAACGTGCATGCAGTCACCGGGGCATGCTGGGACCTTTGTTTCTATTCATGCCTAGGTTCTAGAGATACCATTGTGTGTACAATATTGCGGTTTTTATGTCGCAACGGGGCTTGGACATGGGCATGCTTAGACCTTTCAACGCACTCATCAGATCAACATTTAAAGAAAAATGATTCATGCCTAGGTTCTAGAGATACGATTGCGTGTACAATATTGTGGTTTTTATATCGCACTTGCCCGTACGAGAAAATTACAGCGAGAAATTTGGTGCCCAATAAAAATAGCACACACTACTTGTGGGACTTTGTAGCTGGAATTACCAACGTGGAAGCAGCTCTAACGTGCAGTGTAAAGCATGGCTATTTGTTGCCATTAACTTTCATATAAGGGCTACCTGGACTTGGTAATATAGGACATGAATGTAGCTATTCTTGTTTCAATCTTAATTGAAAACTAGTTCATTAATATTTTAATGCCACATTATACAGCCACGAAAGTAATTTCATCATGCCTCAACAAACTGTTCAAGTGGTTAAATATTTGAAATTCAAATGAATCAAAAATGTAAAAATCTGTATGCGTATTGACAAGCAAAGATAAATATGACTGATAAGCTGACGTTTGGAGATTTCCACTGAACGCTATTGGTGAACTTGAAAGCAGGTGAGCCGGCCGTAGTTGGAAAGTATCCAAGTTCAGATTACCAGAAGTGAATGGTTTTCCTTATCAGGAAGTGCGTCATCAAACACCTGGTGTTATAATCTCGACACCTTCAGCCACATCACTGACCTAAAGCTTTATGCACGGTGCTTGGAACAAGTAGACAAATTCATCGTCACTATTTTTGTCCATGTTCATGCGGGGTAATTGAATAAAAAGTATATACAGTGAAACCTCAATGCATCGTTCCCGGATCCATCGTTTTCCTGCTTGTATCATTCATTTTTCATCACAGCACTCCCATTAGAATCAATGTTAAATCAATGTTTCCTGGATGGATCGTTTTCCTGCATGGATGGTTTTATTTTCCTGGTCCCTTGAAAGACCATGCATAGAGGTTTCACTGTATCAACCCTAAAATAATTATATTCTCTTCAATTATTAGGAATTCTATTTGTCTGAATTCAATCAGTTTTAAGATAATACGTCAATGGATACCAAGAATGTGATGACATTTATCGACGTGTTATCTTGAAACTGATTGAATACACGAAAATAAAATGACATATCAACTAAAGAGCATGATATCATCTTGGGATTCATATAATTTTTATTCAATGATACTGGTTAGTGAACATGGAAAAAAATGGTGAAGGTAAATTTCTTTATTTGTCTAAGCACCGTGCATGCACCCCCATAATGCCTTCCATGGTACATGTCCCATTTCATCCACACTATATTTACAAACCTAACAAAGCTCACACTTAGTTCCATTAAAACAAGTTGAGACCGAGCGAGAGTCCATTTAGCAAAATATCAGACTTTCAATGGTAACTTTACGACTGTATTCACAAGATTTCAAAATTCTATTACGGGAGAAACGCGGTTATTTCAATACCTCCGAGACGCTACGAGTATAAACTACAGTAGAACCTCTTTAGTACATTTTTCACCTTGGTGAGTTTTTCTTTTTGATCCCATCCATATGCTCCCACATGTTAAATAGTTTCTTTAGTGAGTTTTTCACTTTAGTAAGTTTTTTCTATCTGGTCCCCTGAAAAACGTACTAAAGAGGTTCCATTGTATTCAACTTATTATACTGCATAATTTTTGCAGGCATATAGCACAAGAGATTTTTTTTTTATCTGTAGGCCTATATATGTGAGAATGCTGAAATTCAAGGCTAATAATTTTATTTCACACCATTTTGAAGGTATTAAAATTATCAGTATTTCTCCCGCAGTAGCATTCTAACAGTTCGAAAGTGATCACCAAAAATCCAATATTTTGCTAAATCAACTCCCACCCGCTCGCAACAAAGAGTGCCAAGTGGTTGCATAATCATTAGGTACGTTATAATTATTACATGTTAATGAATTAGTGTAGGAGTTAATATGCACGTGCTAACCAACATGCATGACACATCGACGTGGAACATGGCAGTGCGGTCAGCTGTTAGATACAGTAAACAACTTTTATAGTTAACGTTAACACCTGAAAGGGAGAGGAGGTGACCTAAATCGACCTACTCTGGTTACGCCGACAGAATCGTAAAACTTATCACTTGTAATAAAATAAAAATATAATTAAAACTATTTACACAATTTTTTCTAGTCTAACCTAATTGATGTATTTGTTTATACCCCGTTCACACTATGTTCACTAACTGGTGTTAGTACTAACCCACATCAAGCCCTGACTGCGTTTACAGAACAAGTTATAGCGTTTGATGTCACTGCATTCCGTTGACACTACGTTACTAACAGCAGTTAGTGGTTTAACAGCAGTTAGTGATTATAGTGTGAACGGGGTATTAGAGATGATATATTTCTGAAGGTATGAGAATGTAACTGTTTCAATAATATTTCAACTATGAACTTGACAAGACTTGAATTATCGCACGAGAGACTTTTAAGTAATTTTATACTAATTTCACTAATTAGCTCTTTAATCGTTCTTGTTGAATCACCATTCATAAATTTCAATTTGATTACGTCAGCAACAAGTGACGGCTGATGTCTAGAGTGATGTCTAAACGGGGAAATAGTAAAATTTCCAGATAATAATTAGGCGTAACAAGACTCAACAATTAATTTAAAATATCACAAGTTCATAATCAGCAATGTTATCTATAGGCCTAAAGCTATAGCTATTTTTAGCCTATTAGCTTCATAGGAAAACCACTACCGTAGTAATTCCTACCGCTATTATGTCACATAAGGCATTTAGACCACTGGGTATTATCACATTTTTAATTGAACTGATAGGAAATTACACATATTTCCTCATTAGTTTTAACCTTGTCCTTCTAGGATAATTGATAAAACAATTGATTTTCCCATAGATTATCTGAAGAAAGGTAATCAACTAATCATATACCTACATGTGGTAGTTGGATATTAATCATTGCAAAAGGTAACACATGTTTAGGTCGACCAATAACAAAAGATTCATAGTAAATGTAATAAAACTGGTGATGTATCAGGGCGCCACTGATAAGCAGGTTATCAATTCCCTGAACTTCCTGACTCGGGCCTCTTGCAAGTCTTATCTGCTACGAACCAGTTCGACACACTTGGCGAGCCTGCCCTGCCTATCAGCAATTAGAACAAACCATCTTTTAGTTGATGGTTAACTTTGCTGGAGAGTCCATGGGAGGCAATTTAGCGGAAAATCAGTTCCTCGGTGATAACTTTTGAACTGTATAAGATATCGATATTCTCAAACAAGGAAATGCAGATATTTTCAATACCTTCAATACGGTGTAATTATCAACTATTCATCTCAAATCGCCTAATTGTAAGGCGTATACGGTTATAAATACGCCTGACGATTATGCAATATGAGATAAATAGTTGATACTCACACCGTCTTGAGGGTATTGAGAATATCTGTGTTTCCTTGCTTTCAGAATTTCGATATCTCATACCGTTCAGAAGTTATCAACAGAAAACTGATATTCCGCTAAATCGACTCCCGCGGATTCTTAACCAACTTGTTTTCAATAATATGAATTAGGAAAGAAAAGAGAGGAAATAGGAGATTAAAACCGGCAAAAAATTCATATCAATTCGTAAGTCTAGAATACGTCTACGTTAATGCTATAGGCTAGCCAATAGTAGGATTTATTCGCTAAGCTCTACTAGTCTAGGCTAATAACAATACTAATAGGATCTATGGATCTCGAGATTTCAGTCTACGAGATTTTCTAAGAATGCAATACATAAAAGACTAAAGGCGTTTGGACTAATCTAAATAAAAACAGCACAAAAACTATGCAAGAGCAACAACCTACCAGGGGTGAAAATGATATTATTTAATAAATTCAACTAGATCTACCAACGCGTCTTATCTAGGGAAGAGATAACAAGCGTGCGTAAAGCGAGCAGGACATTACCGAGAGCTTCGTGGCCGCACGGGCAGCAGTAGGTGGCGAACAGGAACAGGGCCGAGCCCAGCGCAAACACGATCGCCATGACGACGGTGAAGCCGTCTATCCCGCCGAGCACGAACGGAGGTTCTGGCTGCGGCTCGGGCGGCGGGACGGGACAGCTGGCCTCGCAGTCGACGCAGCTGCACGCGGGGACGTCGGCCTGAAATACACGCGGAGCCAACGACGCTCGTGAATATTGCCAACACATTTCTATCGGTCACATTCCATAGTAATCATCAGAGCTGAAAGGAATAGCATTCACTCCGTACAAGTTATATAGTGAATATATTACAATGATTACGCATTATTCTTTGAATTAAAGATTTAAACAATATTCATTTGTGCCGTAATTATTGAAACCTTCGGTAATTTTAGCATCAACACTAATGAGTGTGACTTTTTAATTTGCAGTGACAGCAGGACTTGAGGTGTTCCAAAAGGAATACTTTTTAATTTGCAGTGACTGCAGCACTTGAGGTGTTCCAAAAGGAATATTTTATTTCAGGGTTGGAACACTGTGATTGAGGTTACGGTAAACAGCTAATGTAACAGATAAATTATTCAGTACTTACACTCAAGCCTTTGCTACACGGCACCACCGGGATATTCATCGGAACGTAACCGTCCACGACCGGCTGGTCGGAGAACATGTAGTTCAGTTGGAACGGGACAAACGCATTGGTCTTGGCATCGCCCATAAACGTGAACCATCTGTAATAATAAACAACTATTAATCCTCACGACCTTGGTTGAAAATAGAATGCTTAGGTTTTCATCTCAGCTAAAAACAAACTATCACAAATACCTTTTCCATATTGCGATGTATGTTTTAGTTGGGGTTGCCGATTTATTGGAAATGATTCAAGAAATTTGGTTACGTTTTTTTTGTATCATTTGTGAAGTGTGGTGATAAAAACATATTTCAGATTAAACGAATGCTTTAAAGTATATGACTTTCGGAGATGAGTTTTAGCCAACTCTGAAGATTTTGCTATTTGTTATCGATTCTACAATTTAGTAGGGCCTACTTTGTTACTGAATTAATGTCGAAACAATGATCGATATTGAATGACATAAATGATAATGAACTTTTACTGCAATCTTCGGCAATCAATCGGCTGAATTTGGTCACGTTTCGCTACTAGAATTAAAATTTTGCATCAGAAGTTGCAAGCGCCTTCACACCATTGAAATTTTCTTACAATTCCGTGAAATTCTCGAAATTTCACGCAACTAAAATCGATCGTGTAAATAGCACTTGAATCGACGAGCACTCACTTCTTGGGCGTGCAGCGACTGGCGCCCCACTCGCCGCACATCAGGTCGATGGCCAGCTGTCCGGTCGACGGCACCGACACCTGCTTGCACGAGTCGAACGTGCCCGTCGTGAAGTTGTCGGCGATGTACAGGTCCATGGCCGAGATGTACTCCTTGCCCGTCGTCGCGCTCTTCCTCGTCTCGTTGACCTTCATGTAGCGGCTCTGGTCGGCGCCGCACGTCATGTCGCAGAAGTGCGACGCGAAGTTGTGCATGCACGACGGGCAGCGCTTGATGAAGTTGGCCGCCATCACGATGTTGGCGTCCAGGCTCTTCAGCTGGGCCGTGTCGCAGCACGTCTGCAGCGGGGCGCCGGCCACTGCGGACAGATCGGGAGGGAACCATGGCGTTAGTACTATCACGGCGGGGTTGGCATGAAAATGACGTTTTTTTTTTAATCGCAGCCTACATTTTATTTATTCAATTGGGTTCAACGACACGGTAATGATAACTGAGATATATTGGTATATATATATATCTTAACATTGACTTCAGTTTCTAAAGCGGTGTCTTAGTCGATTGACGTCCGGAAGGCAGCTACAAATCATCTTACATGAATGTCATTTACATGATATTTTATTCATGTATAAAATATGAGACATATAAAACCGGTAATATATTTATTGATACCGTACTGAAGTTTGCTTTCATAGCCTATTTCTTGAACCAAGAAAATCTAGGAACACCTATCGACATATACCTCTAGATGCAAATAAGATTTATCTAGAAGGCTATATTATTTGATACAGGCTTTCTAAGGCGTCTTCCGCGGTTAACGTATGTTTTATGCCTGCTCCCCTACATTCAATGCTTTACAGCAACGAAACATGATAAATGCCGATAAATGCTATGCTATGTATCCAATCACTACTATGTAGGCCTACTACACTATTCATCAAACAGAATTTGATGAGGCCAGGATTTAATTACAGACTGCTAACTATTTAGATTAACTAATTAACACAACTAAGAATAGCTCGACAACTAAATTAGCTCCATTGACTTACAATATACAAAAAAAAAAAAGTAAGACTTTATTGCAGGTAACAAATTAACACTGACACAAGCAGCTTAGTGCTAACGCGCTTGGTTCATTGCGACCCGAGAGCAGATCGGATCTCGGTTCGATCCACGCCACCATTCATCTCTACAGGGATTGTTAGTGGTTTCCCTCTGTAGCCTGGGCAAATGCTGGGGATGGTTTCTATAATATAGGTCTATATACCCTAGCCTTAATTGGGGAACAATGATGGGGTATCAAGTTTCAATGTTAATTAGACGAGCTTTAGCGAGGATTCAATTTGACATACTGAAAAAAATTGGTGTTCGTTTTCATGTTTTTTTTGTCGGTTCTCCACAGGTCAAACGGCTACAGCTATCAACCTCAAACTTTTTTCAATATGGTTCCTCATCTAACTTAGATCTGTATAGTTTTGTGGCATTATCGGGGAGTAACCTTTTTTTTTTATGAATTTAAGAAATTTCAAAAATTCCCATTAGAATAACATGGCGAAAAAAAAAAAAAATATTTTTATTTTCCAAAAAAATGAAATTTTGCGTGAAGTTGAATTACATTTTGGTACACATTTCTAAAAAATTTCAGCTCGATCGTGTCAGCCATTTTGAAGAAAAAACATAAAATGTGCTCAAATGGTACCACTCGAAGCAGTTTTTACCCATTTTTACCAATACTATTACTATTCACTCGTCTAACAACGCATATATGGCGTTTTCCTAGTGATAATCACTAAACCCAAGCCTGCAGCCAGCTAGGGCTACTGTGCCACGCTCTGTCGCAAGTGTATGTGGAGTTATCAGATCGTGAAATAACATGTAGGCCCACAACTTACAAGAGGCCGTCCGATTAATAATGCCACAGTAGAATGATTCATAAACAATAGGCCTACCACATATAGATATAGACTTGCACACATCCAGGTGGCCACATGGCCAAGAATATTGACAAGGCGCACCTGACTATGGTAATCATTGTGTAACAAAAGAAAGTTGGAGGTTACATGATTTGGTTGAGAAGTGACAATCTTGACAAAAACAAAACAAAATTGTTATGGGACTAGCAAAACAGAAGTAACATGTAACCCTATGTTATTTATACGCAATTTGAGTTATTTTCCTCATCACAATTAAAAATAAGCGTTTCATTAATCGCAAATAATTATAATTGTCACCGTACAGTAATGCAAAGCACTCATACGTAACATGAAATAGAAAAAATTGCATAAATAATGGAATAGAATTATTCAACACAGTCAACTGTGAATACATACATGTTCAAATTTACAGCCTCAATTATAATCAGAAGTCATCTACGTATGATAACTGGGAAAAAATATATTTACCTTCGTTATTTCAATGATTGACAAACAATCAAGGGCATATCTAATATATTCAATGCCACATACATCTACTACACATCATCTAATGGTGGGTTTAAAAAAAGACTGCTAATGTCAGGAAAGGTCACATCAATAAAATATACAAGCAGCATTGTCAGTTGCGTGGAATTAAAACTGGGGCCGATGTCAGACAATCGTGTTGACTCGAGCAACTAGTCTGAGTCTCGAGGATACGGCATCCTTCTTGCAACGACACGGCACTTGTCAGGATATGATACGCAGACAGACTGATATTTGTTATCTGTATTACTTCCATACGATTGAGAACCTGCTGTATTCTCTAAGCTCGAGTAATATCCAAGTACCTCTACGCATCGTTCCCGGGTCCATCGTTTTCCTGGGTGTATCTTTCATCTTTTCTCACCACACTCCCATATATAATCAATGTTTAATTTTCCCTGGATGGATGGTTTTATTTTCCTGGTCCCTTGGAAAACGATTGATAGAGGTTTCACCGTTTTTCCTGATGTTGTATGCAACATACTTTTGAGAATGTTTCAATTTAGTTGCGATGTAATGAAGGTTTAAAGGCTCATTAATGAAGGAAATTAATCCAATATATATAGGCCTATATATATATATATATATATATATATATATCCTTTGATCACACAAATATATATAAAACAGAGTTCTAGTTTCTTATTATTCAACGGTTTAGCTACGTAGGGTACCTGCATAATTTAGCTGTCATTGACTTTCACCTGCACACCCAAGCCAAATCAGAAACAAATGTACAACAGTACCTAATCAGAAATCACATTCAAGAACAATCCATCCCACGGTGATAAACACCAGTGTTTATCCTAGCAATTGGAGGGTCAGCAGTCACTAAGGTCAGGTTATCTGTAGGAGGAGTACTAATTAGACACGCAGGCCTATAATTATACTCTATTGTACACAGCATGCATGACTAGCATGATACACTATTATTAAATCAACTCCCTCCAAGCCATATTCTGATTAACTATACTTGTGATTACATGCGTGTATTGCCAGCTAGCAGGTAATTACCTTTGTCCAACTCAGATGGTAATTCTACCCTAGGACTGCTGTTTAAATGTTGATGCCGCAGTTAACAAGGGCATTATTGTGTGGGGATTTTAGTCATGGCAACAAGCCACACAAATGCTAGGCTTCATGTAGCGTTCAGCGGTTGATTCACTCGATCGATTTGCTAGGAGGAAGTAATAACCACAGAATGCGCTCTCAAAGTTGATATGGGCCATGAAATGAAATAATAACATTTCAAATATCATTTTTTTTTATATTTGTTACGTTATAATTTGAGGGTGCTCATTTTCTACTGAACTTGTAACTAAAATTGATGAAAGTCGAACTGGTACAAATATATTGTATACTATGTTTGTAGGCAATGTTAGGCAGGCCAATGATATGTCAGGACAATATTCACTACTGGAAAAGATCTAAATGTTTAAAGATGCAGCTGGCGTCTCTATGATTAAGGTCACATGCATGAAATATTTGTTTAATTTTATATGGTAACCAGCATCTGACAATCAAATGATCAGTCCTGTTTCAAATATTCAATGAAAACTATTGAAGCTACACAGCATCGATTGTCGATGGGTTTTGCATAAAATCGCAGCCGTCACACGGCGACATCGTTTTCCTGCTTCATCTTATGGGCCGTGACTGTCGTAAACAATGAATATAATCTCTCAGAAGCAAGTGTTTCAATCGAATCAACAGGTTTATCATGATATACATATTTTTAATGCCATTTCAAGCCCATTCGGCTAACACATGCAAGTCCAAGAGAAATAGGGACATTCTGCACTGCCTATAAAGATGTAGGTCTACTACGATAACGAAGATAATGGTAATACATTTGAAATGTATCTCTGAGTATTTATCCATAAAATAGGTCACAGTGCAGAAGAATTGACTCGTGCAAATGAGGGCTGTATGCAGGGGTATTAGCTGTGCCTAGTTGGCTTACAAATGGGATTGAGACTCATTAATGATTTAGAATTAAAACTCCCTTTGCATGTTGACTTCTGAAATAGGTCAGTAGGACTCAAATACAGAATGAAAATAATCAATATTGTGGTGGCATTGACACCATAAGTTTTACATATATATATTATATATACATGTAGGCCTATGTATATAATAAATATTATATACATGTATAAATATAATATAGGCTTACCGGTATATATATATATATATATATATATATATATATATATATATATATATATATATATATATATATATATATATATATACATATTTACAATCATTTATATGGTTGGCAAATACATTATATTCCTCATCTAATAATAAAAATGATAATAACTCTCCAATTACACAGACCAAATTCCCAGAAATGATAATAGTTCACACAGGCACAGTAGTGACCATGAAAGTTTTAAACCTATGATTATAAAATTCCTGTAGACCCAATACTAGATGGGTGGGCTACAACAATTCATAAAAGCCCAAGAATGCATGCAAGCACAATATGACAATCATGGTAGCTGCCCCGGTGGCCAAGTCAACTATCGCAAGCGGTAGTAACTGAAGTCACCGTTGGGCGTGGGTTCGAGTCCCGCATAAGGCATGGGTTTTTGTAAACGTCCTTAATTTCACCTATCATCACTTCATCGTTTCATTATCACCCGCTCATTCGTACCCCCGTATAACCTAGCTGTTGGTGGGGCCGTTAAGCAACATTAAAAAAACCACCATGGTATGATATGTAGCCTGGATGCTACGAGACAATAAGAGAGAAGTGTATGCTCATTACTACTGAGATGACTAATTTTTTTCTTGTCATTCCATCTTTTTTCTTTGTTGTTTATTTAAATATTGTTAGCCGTATTCATTCACTTTTTTCATTTTTGTTAGCCGTATTTATTCACTTCTTTCTTTTTTTCAAGTTATCATTATTATTTTTCCATTTTTTACTATAACTATTCCTAGATTTAATTAACTTATGTTTTGTTACTCATCCAATTGTTATTTTATTACTCTTTCAAATATTTTATTATGGTTATTTTTGATATTTTAATTAATTGATTTTTATTCTGTGTTTTTTAAACAATCTTATGTGTATAAGACAGACTTTTTTCAATAAAGATATATATATATATATATAGTGCACGGTATCGAGTTCTAGTTCTCACATTAATGATTAGTCTGGTGGAATATATCAAGAAATATTAATATGTCTACCACAGCATGATAACAAATTTGGAGCCATGCCAATACTTGAAAGCAGAGCAACTTTTATAATTAAAAATCCTGCTTTCTCAATCATTACCGGTTCTATCAGAAATCCCAACAAAACCAAGATTTTCACGCATAGTGTTCAATGTTCAAGGCCGATTGATTTTTAGTTTTTGTAGAGAGTAGACAATTTCTGCTATCATCCATGATTATCTTTTTTTTTGATAAGGAGTTCTACACTTTCTACTATTCAGTTTTTGTTTACATATTGTGAAAATAAGGGCTCAGACAGGAGTAGGCCTATGACAAATGCAGTGAAACCTATATCTACCGTTTCTCAAGGGACCGGGAAAATAAAACCATCCATCCAGGAAGATGATCCATTCAGGAAAATTTAATATTGCTTATATGGGAGTGGGGTGAGAAAAAATGAATGATACGAGCAGGAAAACGATGGATCCGGGAACGATGCATCTAGGTTTCACTGTAGAAGAAAATATTCTGTAGATATCACAATTAATAATATATAGTCGAAATCAATTAATATTAGAGTAGATTCTCATAAACTTGAAATAGGCCTACAGCACAAGTGTCTCCGCGAGATGAACCTCCAATCTTTGCTGGTCTTGAGTAGGTTTAATAATAGACTCACTCATGAAGTAGGCCAAGGTGTGTGTAGTGAACAGAGCTAGTGCCTGTCAGTCTGCCTGGTGCAGTGACTCACACCAGTGTTCAATCAATAATCACATTACTAGGAGCAGGAAGCACGATACGCAATCTAATGAAACTTACTCCAGGAAGTGCTATATTTATAAGAACAAGCAATACACATACCTATTACATATACATACTGTACATACAAATGTGTACACATTAAATAAGTACCAGTATATGAAAATAGAAAATTGTGTAATTTGCAAAATTTCACATTGAAGAGGAAATATATAAGACTAGTAGTTTCAAGTACTGTGCATAGGCCTACTACAATTTAGTAAATTGAAAAATATTTGTTTATATGTTGAGTTGACATATTTGATAATATTCACGGGCACATAATTTCTTTCCAAAATTGAAATGGTCATAAAATCTATGCACACTTTACCGCTAATCTATTCATAGACTGTAGGCCTACATATGTGGAGTATGCCTGCTAGTTTTGGTGTGTGTAATGATAATAAGTCAATTCAGGAATCGGGACGCACTGTAACGTGGCTCGATTGTCCACCTTAGATAACCGTAAGTGTACTTTCGACCTTACTACATAGCCTAGTTATTAGAATTACTATCACTACTCTAGTAGGCCTATTAATATTGAATCACTCAGTGTGCACACTCGACCATCAGAATTATAGGCGTGAAGCACTTTATGTACTCAAGTTATTCCAAAGCTGTTTTATTAGCGTACTGTTGTCGATTCAGCGAAGATTCAGTTTTTTGGTAATTACTTTCGTATAAGATATCAAAAGTATAATGTGGCAGAAACACAGATCTCTTCAATATCTTGAGAATGATGCGAAATAAAATTATTAATATTGAATTAGAATATTTCCAGAGGTACTGGTGCCGGTATATATGCCTGCTATTTTCAAAGTTCTGTTGCTAAACGTTGGCAACTATGGCAAGGTACACGTACATGGGCGCAAATTGACCTCGCTGTCGACCCGTCTTTAAGCCCTAACAAGGCTTGCAAAAATTATGCAATAAGAAATGAATAGTTTTTACTTTATTCATTTACTTATACCGGTACCACCTTGAATGTATTATAATTAAATATGTGTATTTCTTGTAGGCCTATAGCCAGGGCCTATCATAATAGAATTTTTATATCTTATATTGTTCAAGAGTTATGAAAAAAAAGACCAAACTGACTCCCCGTGCACTCGTGATAAAGAATTATTACCTATTAAAATACACTCTACACTCACACACACACACACACATAGGCCTATATGTGTGGAAGTAGTCAACAGATCTTGTCTCACAAGACAAATGTGAAGCTGGCAAAAGAATGTGGAACAATGTTGCGTGCACACACGGTGATGCCAAGGTTAAAATTACCAGTTACAGTGTACCCAACTTGTAAATATAAACCTGATTGTTGGAACCAGTAAAACTCAACAGGGGTGAATAGCTGGTAGGCCTACAGCTATATGCAACACAAAAGTAATATATTTTCAAGTGCATTTTTATGAATCTAAATTTCTTTCCCGGAGATATTTGTATGGCCATAGGGATGGGTCAAACTATCATTGGTATATTTTTCTAGAATAACTTGAATCAAGGTAATCTGGTAACAAAGGTTTATATAATAAGTAATTACTACATACGACTACTGTATCCCTATATTGTCTTTGAATATCAGAACTGACTCACGGTAATTATTTAGTTTATTAGTATATGGATGAAGTCAATTGTGGACTGTGCATTTTTATTCATGTTATTTTCATGAGTAATTTTCATCTTGGCTTTTCCTCAAGCCTTTATTACAAAAAATATAACATTCGGAGATAAATTCATATTGTCAACGTGTCACATGCTATACTGCACTGCTACTATAATTTTCCACTCAAGTTATTAGGCTACATAGGCCTACAATTTTTGATAAGCAGAAGACAGAAATTTGAAAATCGTTTTCATTTCACAGTGAACCCGACATTTCCCCGACAATTTTGTAACTATTCGAGCAGTAGGGCCCACATTACGTTTCTCGCAATGGGCCTCGATGTAGAATTAATAACCGACAAAATTTTCATATCTATAGCACGCCTAGTAAATCATACAAGTGCCAAATACGCATAGTTAACATAATCAGTCAAGTTGATTAATTATTAAAG
The DNA here is from genome assembly GCA_907164805.1 of Brachyptera putata. Taxonomy (NCBI): domain Eukaryota; kingdom Metazoa; phylum Arthropoda; class Insecta; order Plecoptera; family Taeniopterygidae; genus Brachyptera; species Brachyptera putata. The sequence goes on from OU015464.1 coordinate 1,468,311, forward strand.
TGGAAACTATTTTTTTTTGTCTGCCTAGAAGGTAAGTATTTTATTTACATGTCAGAATATGGCACAATTACTCCTGAGTTTATGCCAAAATTAAAGCACAGAATTTAAATGCTAGTGATGTACTCAAAATGGGGCAGCAACTATAAATGGGTTCAATTACTGCACCATCTGTACTGTCAATGACAACCTACACATCAAGCGGTGCCGTTTACTGAATTACACCCAAAATGGAATCTCGTTTCCTATCAATTGTTCACCACTTAATACCACAGATTGAACTAGACATGCACATATGTTTAAATGACAAGTTTGTTTGTAACAGCAAACTAAGCTTTTTCAAATGCAAAAGCTAAAATTCTCAGAATGATAGCCCCATTTGACCACGACTATGCTCATATCTGGAGCAGATCTTTTGGTTGTTCAGAAACATGGAATTGCACTCTATGGCCTTGAGAATATGTGTTTAATCTTACTAAGAGCAACAGGAAGGGTGGGGCTAGAAGACTACTAATAAATACATCATAGCAGGTAATGAAATTTAACAATGGAATTTACTACAGTGACGTGACTTCAGTATTAAAAACGGTAACTTTGCTGACTAGGCTAGACAGGCGGCTCCACTCGTTTCTCAAACTGGAAACACCAAGATAATCAACCAGTACTCACCTCTATTATTGAAAAAATGAGGACACCACTTTTTGAGTAAGATTTCTCCATCTTTACTCAATTCTTTGGCTGGACCGGTATATGGACAATTCTGTGCTCTTCCAGCCTCGTCTATGTTGCATTGCCCATACCACACACAGTGATCGTCGGCAGCAGTCGTGAACTGGAAACAAATAACACCCTTCAGTGAACACTCGAGACTGGAGCGCTCCAAAACACACGTACCGGTATATAGGCCTATATAGGGTTTAACGACGCACTGTTATGATAACGCAGATCTAATGGCGTCGGATGGATGATTAATGAGATGATGGGATGATGATATGTTTTTTTGTAATGGTGCTTAACGACCCCACCAACACCTAGGTTATACGGGGGTACGAATGGAGCGTGGCTCCAGTCCAGCTCGTAACCTGACAACAGGTGACCACCAGTCTCTGTGGGCCCCTCGTAGCCAAGTGAATTTAGCCATGGGCTCTTGTGCCACTGCACCGCCGATATTTACGCCAGTGATCGTATTCTACAGCTGTCGCCTGGCTTTTCGTCAGCAATAAGTTCATTTTACAATAGACTACATTTCAAGGCAAGACTGTCGACTAGGGTTTATATGAAGTACAGATTGGTAATCATATTTAAACTACGATAGGTCTACCAGATTATTGTCAGTTCTAAATTGCACATCAAGTGTCAGACAAGAAAACATGCATAATATTATCTGAGACTGTTTGTTGAAGGGGGCCTTTAGGTAACTACTGTACATAAACAATTCCTTATCAGTGGGCCTACTAATAGTGCATAGGCCTACTGGTAGGTACTAGTGGTTAAACTTGTGAGCCCATTTGAAATATTATTTATGAACGCAGCTATTTTCACCAGGGGGCGTAGACCTGGTGTCGAAGTTCACTGCTTTTAATTTAAAATAATAATAAAATGGGGTGGTAAGATCGCCCTTGTGGTGCCCAATCCAAACAATCCTACTTTCATCCTTAGCCTTAATGGGGGAACAATGATTTTGTATCAAGTTTTGATGTTATTAAAATAAATGAGGTCACATAGCATCAGAGACTAATTTCACTCGGCCTATTTAGTACATGTCAATCTACACCTTGGCCTATATCTAACCATTCATTCATCGATGTCTAAAAAAATACTACCAGTACATAGGCCTACATACTTTTAGTAAAACGGCGCAAACAGACCACACAACCAAGTAGGCCTACTACTTTCTACTGTTCTACCTGAAAAGTCATTTGAAAATGTTCTAGGCATATTTGAAAAAAAAAAACGAGGAAAGATGTTGGAAATTCTCACTGAGAATTTCAATATTTTGCACTGAAAATTTCAATATGAAAATTTCAATAACGGTACTGAATTTTTTTGAAAATTATTGAAAGAAATTTCCAGTAAATTCATTGAATTCACAGAAAATTTTCAATTTTGAAAGTGGACATTTTCAATAAATTTGCATTGAAAATTATCAATGAATTGAATTGAACATTTTCAACGTTCCATCACTACTAACAACATTGTTTCATGCCATCTAATTCAGAGAAATAAAAAATAAAATTTGGTTACTGTAGTGTGAATCAAGAGATCATATTCAGAATGACCCGGATATGCCTAGATCGAACCATTGAGTCTGTAGTATCTATCTCTCTCACTCCCTGCTAGCACAACACTCTCTCTCCTAGTCCTACTAAGTTGGGTCATGGTTTGGTGTTACAAATAAGGTTGATTAATTTTATTTCACATCATTTTGAAGATAATTATATATTTGAAAAGTAAACAAAAAGCAGCCAAACTTGGGTACCAAACCCTGCCCGCCAGCTGAACAGCCTTGCCGCCGAGCTAAACGAACACGCCAAATTATGGCTGCTTATAAGAATAATTGATAGGCCTAGTGGTGATAAATATGGCAGTGGCCAGTTGAATGAGATTATACTTTATGGCAGGGTGGGTAGACACTTCGTAGAAAATTAGCCATGTTACCAAAATTATGACAAAATTATCAAAAGAAATTTAAATCATCACATGACAGACTGAAAGTGGCGGAAAGCACTGGTGAGAATAGCCACTCCATTTACTGAGCCTATATGATTATATCTGATTTCAAATTCAATAGGCCTAGGCTAAGGGAACTTATATGCAAGTCATGTATTTTGTAGACAATAGGGCCTAGGTCTAGGGTAGGCCCTGGGCCTAGATGTACACTAGGTCTGGATCAGGCTAGACCTAGCTAATGCTTACAGATAACTGAATATTGTTTAGGATCCCATTCATTGAGTCGACCCATAGGCCTAGGGGACACGCTCTCACATTAGCTCTAGAGGGCCCAAAAATAGTTTAAAAAACCATGCTAATTTTTCATCATCTGTCAACCAACTTCTTATCATATGGGAATTGAGATTCACATGGGTTTGGTGACCTTCCCCAGCTGAGAAGAGTGATGGCGAGTCGATGAAGCAAGTTGGGCCTAACCTGGCCATCATAATAAACATGATTGACTAGGCCCTAGGCCTCGACCTAGGCCTAGCTGGTTAGTAAGCCTTAACTGGAGCTTAGGTCTAGGGTACTCTATAGAATCGATTGCATATTTTTCTTACCTGACACAAACTCACTAGCATCACACATAGGAACATAGTTAACTTGTTGGACATGTTGATCGCTGGCCTATTTCTGAAAAATCTACGTAAATGTATGTGAGATTGACCCGTGAATAACGCCATTATGACGGTTTCACCACAGTGGGTCTATCCTACTCTGTAGGCTATATCAAACGTCAAACTTATCACTTCGAACACGGATTATTATTAATGTTCCATAAATAGACCTACGCCTAGAATTTTGCCTGAGCTATAGGCAATGAACACACACAATTATAGGCTGATATAAAATAATACTTCAGTTAACCACACGAACAACCTAATGGCTACCTCAAGGATGACTGACTGACGTCTTTAATGATTTAGCTCAGAAATCAATACAAATCTCGTGACGTCCTTCCATTCCAAACTGATGACGTAATGATACGATTGCGCTCATAGCGCTCCTTGGTCCTTGCTCGGAAATTTTAGAGCGCACTCTAGGTGGCTTTGTAGTACAAGCCATAGTAACATCGAACAGACCGTGGCCACAATCCCGCCAAATTTCACTTGTAATGTAATCCGTCAGCCAGGTTAGGAATGTAAGATGGCGGACGTAATGCCAACCCGTAGGAGTAAAATAGCAAGCAATAAACACGCAATCCGATAATGCACAGATAATTGGACTATCATTAGGACATGCTAATTTCAATCCAATTGTTATCTTCATACTTATTGCATACTTACACGCACAGTGGATTGCGTGTTTATTGCTATTTTGCCAGTACAGGTTGGCATTACGTCCGCCATCTTACATTCCTAACCACATTCCCTGGCTGACGGATTCTTCTTTGGATTTGGATTACAAGTCAGAATTTCTGTTTTATGTGTTCTGTCACCTATATACTTAATGGTTCTGTCATTCTAAAGCCAGCTAGTTATTCAGTATAGCTGTTCCATGCTATATGCTATAAACTGGAAATTAAAAAGAACATCTTTTGTACGCTTTATGGTGTAAAAAAAACATAATGTCCAGGGTGAGTTAATTGATGGAAATGCGTACAAATTGAGTATTTCGAAAACTAACCTAACCTAAAAACAATCTCCATGAGCGCACTAATTTAGATTAGTTGAAAATAAGAAAGACTGATGGTATCGAAAAAACAAGAGTGCATGAGTCACAATTCTTATGTTAACTTGATTTAGAAATCTATGCCTCCATTCGTTTCAGGACATTCGTTCATTCTTTTCCCCTGCCGGAGGTAGCAAAAAGAAAGATGATGATTCTAAACTGCCAGTAAGCACTGAGAAAAAAGGAAAATCAAAGAGTAAAAGAAAAATTGTGCTATCCGATTCAGATGATGATGTTATTATAACAAATTCTGTAAAAAAAACGAAAAAACAATCAATCGTGCTGGCAGATTCAGATGACGATGATATGATAATAAGTTCGGTAAAAATAAAAAAAAGACAGAATGGTGAGTGATATAGCCCACAGTTTGAGGTGTGACCTGTAACTCGTAGGTTTTGAGCACCATAGTCAATATTGTCTTGACCATTGCAGAAAAACAACCTCAAAATGTTAAGAAAACGCCTCCAAAAAAGAAAATTGTTCCGGAACTCAAAGCAGTCAACATTATGGACGTGTTTGGAGGTGGAAAGATTAAGAGGTCAGCGGAAAGAACACACTCGGAGAAGAAAATTCAGGTAACTTATTGACGTTCATGTACCGTACCAATATTGTTAAGTGTGGCAGTTGCAGCTTGCAAAAGTAAACCCTAACTGAATGAGGAAATTATGAACTAAGACACCTGAGCATTCTTCGGGGACATGTTCTTGAGTTTAACGTGAATTAAACCGTGATCCGTGGTGATTGGGGTGTTCATAGAGGATCACGAATGATGAGACAGTAGACAGGGTTTTTCACGAGTTTATTGAGGCAACAGATACAAATGTTGTTGCCAAGCTTTATTATGTTGGCCTATCGGCCTCTATGTTGACAATATATTATCTAGATTTGTCAGTTTGACACTTCGATGTTATGTGACCTGATTCCGACCATGCCCAGTTCTACGTCGATTGTGTTGGAAATATCTTGTCCCAACGTTACCGGCTGGTTTGCCACATTGCGAATCAAGGCCGACTGAAAGCGCGTGAGAACTGTCGTGCCGATCAGATTCAGAGCTTACTGAACAGTGCGGGCAAAATTTTGTGACTTTCAGATTGCTGAACTGGCAATCGATATTGATTTTATAGACGTATTCACGTCAAAATTACTTTTGTAGCTCAGTCAGCCAAGGCACTGCTTTAGAAACTGAAGTCACGTTGGGTGTGGGTCAGAGTTTTTGTAAACATCCTTGCACTCATCCGCACTTCATTCATTATCTCCTGACCCTCATGTATCCTGGCTGTTGGTGAGGTCGTTGAGAACCATTAGACAAACAAACAAAAATTCAAGATCCATAATATGATCTATAACCAGTTCCAATAAATAGATTGAAATATGGCATTTGTTTATAATAATTGTTTTTTAATTTGTATTTTATCATGTTCAGGTCCGTAAAGACGTAGATCGTGGAGTTACTTTTGAAGACAGTGATGTAGATTTTGAGAATACCTTGCAAGAGCTAGATGTGGATAGTATCGCTAATGAAGTCCTTCAGAAAAACTTGAAAGACAATCAGGAAAAAGAAGCAAAAGCTAGTGGAGAAAAAGCCAAAGTGGAACGAAAGGAGCAAGAAGCAAGATCTAAACTTGAGGACGAAGCGAGAACAAGAATAAAGCATGACAATGAAACAAAGAAGTCACGGAAACTGAAAAAGGAAGTCCAATCCAAAACGAAATCGGATATGGATGAAAATATCGAGTCGAAGCCCGATCTTGGAAAACTAAAAAAGGAAGTTCAATCCAAAATGAAATCGGATATGGATGAAAATATCGAGTCGAAGCCCGACCGTGGAAAACTAAAAAAGGAAGTTCAATCCAAAATGAAATCGGATATGGATGAAAATATCGAGTCGAAGCCCGACTGTGGAAAAGTAACTTCTAAGCCCATTAAAAAGGATCCAAACGTTACGCTGCGTGGCAAGGAGGTCAAGTCGCGTGATCCAGATGCAACTGTCGCTAAAAGTAAGACGATAACGCCCAGTAAAGGTGTTCCCCTACAGGAAGATGATGACGATGAGCCAAGTTGGGTAAACGACCCCGTAGAGAAGAAACGTCTGAGCGCAATCGGCTATCAACAGTATTTACACAGAGAGGGTCCCAAAAATCTAGGCTCGAAAGAAATTCCACAAGGAAAGCCAGACTGCCTTAAAGGTGTGGTGTTCGTGGTAACCGGAGTTCTGGATTCTATGGAGAGGGAAGCCGCGATAGCGCTCATTCAAGAGTGCGGTGGCAAAGTGACGTCATCTGTGAGCCGAAAAACCAATTACATTGTACTGGGTGAGGATGCTGGCCCGTCGAAAGTTCTCAAAGCGAAACAGTTTGGAACTCAAGAATTAGATGAAGATGGTCTTTTGAATCTTATACGAACAAAATCGGGCGTGACCCCTGCAACTAAAACTAAACATTCACCGAAGAAAAATGGCACTGGGCGTAAAGATGCAGTCAGTAGTGAAGGAAAACATAAAGAGTCTACTAGTGTAACGGAAAAAGTAGTAAATCCCAAAGTCAAGGACAAGGCCCCAAGTGTAGTAAAATCTCCTAAAAAGCCGGTAGAAGATGTAGAAAATAAATCCGTCGTTAAGACTGGAAACTTTGTACGGTAAACCTTCGAATCGAGTCGTCGAGGCTACGGAGACTCGTATCACAAGCGATAACTCGGCTACTTCTCAGCTTCCTCCGAGTTTGTTGTGGGTGGATAAATACCGACCTACGACAACGAAACAAATCATCGGCCAGCAAGGCGAAAACAGCAACGTTAAGAAACTTACCAAATGGCTCCAGAATTGGAATAAGAATCAGTTTGGTGGCAAGAAACTTGTCAGACCAAGTACGTACAAGTTTCGTAATGTGTAGTTCGTACGTGAGGTTGATTTTGTTTTAAGTGTTGTCTTCATTTAAAAGTCGCTTATCTTTCAAGGTCCGTGGGCTAGAGGCGACGACGGAGCATTCTTCAAAGCTGCTCTGCTGTCGGGTCCGCCTGGAGTCGGTAAGTACCACGTCGTTCGATTCCCCGATATCAGGGTTTCGATCGATATCAAAATGAAGCCTTTCGCTTCTCCAAAATGGATTGGATATCGTATCAATAAATGTAATTGCAAATGTGGGATATTATTAACTTGGAAAAAAAATTATACTACAGTACTACATTGTACTTTTGTAAAACATATTAAAAACTGTGTAAAACGTGCAAAATCCATACGAATAAGTTGAAAACAGGATTAGCAGAAGAAAATTGATATTCGGTTTTAATAACTTCGTCAATAAAAGTGAATATTCGCTGGATTTCATTTCAATTAGAAGATAAAGGATTTTTAATGAGTTATCGATTTTCTTCCTGTTGAATTTTTTCTAGATCGATAATATCATTTTTTGTACACATAATTTGAGAGAAACAATAGAAAATTCAGGAAATGTGGCATAAAGGCCAAAATATGCAGAAGCATGCAAAAAAAAAATCACAAAATATGCAACTTTTGTGAAAAGTACCCAAATATGCGAGACGTGCTAAATAAGAGTGTTATTTTTAGAACCAGGGAGTGATGAAATTGATATATGCACGTTTTCGCATGATTTTTGATGCATAAATCGAAACATGCAATTGTACAACTCTGCTGTGTCTAGTGTTTGAACGCAAGTGGTGAATGAAACCAGTGGTGATTGAAAACGGCCCGGGCAAAAATTGAAGAAGCGGCCCACAGGGGACGAGAAAGGGGGGGGGAGAAGACCACCCACACTTCGTAAATATTGTCTTTGTGATTGAGATATGTGCTCGAGCGAAGCCATAATGGATATACCTTGATGAAAGGTTAGGGGACTCACATCTCCGTGCCCCGCAGGGAATTTTTTGAAAAATCATAATTTTTTGAAAAATCATAATTTTTTGAAAAATCATAATTTTTGGAAAAATCATAATTTTTGAAAAAATCATAATTTTTTGAAAAATCATAATTTTTGGAAAAATCATAATTTTTTGAAAAATCATAATTTGTCTAGGCATATTTCCTTACGTTTTCTCAACATTTTTAACACCAGTACGAACGTAACATAACATATTAGCGGGTGACCGGCCCATTTTGCTATTCATTCCGCCAGATTGGTTGGCCCAGTCCGGCACTGAATGACACTGCTTGTTCCAGGCAAGACGACCACGGCTCACCTGGTCTGCAAGGAGCTGGGGCTGGACGTGGTCGAGTTCAACGCCTCGGACACGCGGTCCAAGAAGATGCTACACGACGAGGTGTCCGAGCTGCTGTCCAGCAAGTCGCTCTATCAGTTCTTCCGAGGTGAGTACTATCGTTCTACGGTTCGTAATATTGTCTCTATTAGTGATGACAACGGTCCTGGGATTTAAGACCGAGTACCCTGTTGTAAAGACCGGGTAGGACTGGTCTTTACGTCCCCCCCAAAAAAACGTGAAAGTACCAAAATCGCAAATCTTGCAGTAGCGCATGACTGTCAATATAATGTGACGAATTAATACAAATGAAAAACTCCGAGATAGAGAGAGGTTAAAGATAACATAATTGAATTATAATTTAGATATCAACAATAGGATTACGGTAGCCTACCTAATTCAGACATACATCAGCAAAAAATAGATGACAACAATATAATTGTAACAACATAAAAAGACCGGTTATGCAAATTGGGACCAAGCAGTTCAAAGACCGGTCCAGGACCAGTCTCCGGGTACCCGGTGTCATCACTAGTCTCTATGCAGTCGGTTGACCCGTCGTTGATTCAAACTAGTGGATGATCTTTCAAGTTGTGCTGTGATTCAAACATGCAACGGCTCTGTAGACTGGATTGTTTCAATCGAGGTGTATTCGAGTCCCCGAGTATAATTCATGTAAGCCGAGGTGTGAAGAGTTTTCATGTATCCTTCGTTCAAATATCTCGCTCGTCTTACAACACATATGCTGCGTATGCTTAGTTTGAATAATTTCATCCATTTTATATTCTGTTGTTATATTTATTTCAGTAATATGTATAATATTTTGATTCCTGTCAGAAAATACTTGTGGAAGATTTATGAAAATTTTCAAAATATTTCACTGTAGGCCCTATTACAGTAGGCGTACTAAAATGGATGTATTTACATAGAACCTAAAAAAAAAAATGAATACAGTGGAACCTCTATCCATCGTTTTTCAAGGGACCAGTGAAATAAAACCATCCATGCAGGAAAACGATCCATCCAGGAAAATTTAGCATTGATTATATAGGAGTGAGGTGAGAAAAAATAAATGGTACAAGCAGGAAAACAATGCGTCCGAGAACGATGCATCGAGGTTTCACTGTAATTACACGGTGTTCTGACGACCTACGGACATTTAAGAACGTGTCCACTACTTGTTATGTGCCGCAGGTGGTGGCGCGGAAGGCACGTCGACGAAGCACGTCTTGCTGATGGACGAGGTGGACGGCATGGCGGGTAACGAGGATCGCGGCGGAATAGGCGAGATCATCTCGTTGATCAAGAACTCTAAGATTCCCATCATATGCATGTGCAACGACGTCAGCCACATGAAGATGCGTAGTTTGACCGGTCACTGTTTCGACCTGCGCTTCACCAAACCTCGAGTCGAACAGATACGGGCAAGTTCTTTTGAATGGTATTTTTCATCGTGGTATTTAACGGTGATTATATTTTGGTAATCTCAATTGATTAATCTGTGATGTTGCGCGTGTCAATTACTTTACGTAGGCGTACATATGGCTAAAAAGACATAATCGCGGAAAATTGCCATTTTGCAAAAATAACAACAGGTTTATTGAGCTCGGGAAGACCTGAAACGTATACATACTGAAGAAAAAATCACTTTACAAACAATTCGCTTTTATCGTTGAAACTCCAAATGCTAGCCACTGCTTATATAATATAGTGTACAGACTGTAAATAAGACTTAGCTCCTCGACTGAGTGTTTACTTTCCACTTGTTGCAGGGTGCGATGCTGTCGGTATGTTTCAAAGAAGGCGTCAAGATGGCGCCCGATGCTCTCAACAACATGATCGTAGCGTCGAGTCAGGACGTCCGCCAAGTTCTACATCACCTGGCGTTGTACACTGCCAAGGAGAGCTCCGTCGCCGACGACAATCGCGATCCGGCGAAACAACTGAAGAACATCAAACTCGGTCCGTGGGACGTGCTGAAGAGAGTTTTCTCCGCGGAGGAACACAAAAAGATGTCGATCAACGATAAGTCGGACCTCTTCTTCCACGATTACAGCATGTCTCCGTTATTCGTGCAAGAAAACTATCTGTCGGTGGCTCCAGATGCAGCCAAGTTAGTGTTCGATCATTCTTAGCAATGATATTAGTTTAATTTAAGTATTTGTTTCTGCTTACCGTATTTACACGCTTATAAGCCGCACGTATCATATTTCCAATATTTTGGGACATAAACGTGATTTACGAGACCATTGTTGAAACTGTATATCTAGAAGGGATAACCTCGGTTAATCGAAAACCAGTGCTGGATCGGTTCTGAAATAGGGAATCGATTCCTTCTGTGATAATTTTTTTATTTATTCATCATGTTGATTGAGTTATTATGTATGATTGATGGATATTTTTCAAGTGTGTTGTCGCAATATAAATTGTATATATATAATATACTAGTTCTTGCGTCCATTATTTATTTGTCTTTTCTCCTCCATGTTTTGGATACACGAAATTTGCCAAAGATAACCGAATGATATGATGACACCTAAAAACAAAAAATCTAAGAGACCGTTCAGACGAAAGTTTACTCTCATTTTCGACCAAAAATGTCGGAGAATCGGTTCTAAATAGGTTCTGTAAATCGGTTATCCGGTTCTGATTTTTTTGAACCGAAGTTATTCCTAATATTATCTTGTAGTGTTAGCTTTGTGTCTGTAGTGCCCCTATAGACGTATCACCTAGCACACTTCCAGGCGAGCGTTGTTGATTGGTGATGAACAGATGTAACGGCCGCAGGTGTAACATATCTCGGTAAGGTGGTTTGTCAATGTTTATGATCTTCTCCTCAGGAACAACATCTACAAGCGGCTGGACCTGGTAGCTGCTGCCGCGGACAGCATTTGCTACGGCGACGTGGTCGACAAGTTGATACGCAGTAAACAGGCTTGGAGTTTATTACCCGCTCAGGTAATTACGTCAGTACGCTTCGTACTTTCTTAGTTCTTACCTTTGTCACGGAAGAATTTCTACTGTTATTCGTGTATTTTCTTTTTCTTTTAGTTTTTTGTTTTGTTATCCTAAACATATTTTCAATTTGTTTACCAGTCTAAAAAGCCTACTCTTCTATACTCATCACTCAACGTTTTTAACATACTTATCTACTTATTATTATAGATAATTGAAAAATTTCAAATCACCTAGGGTGGATAAAATTGAGTGTAAAATAGCTCTCTTGGCATTTTTACTACTTGTCAACTTCTTTTAATTACTTCTACTATTACTTTGGTCCTACTAGAGAATAATGACTATTAATATTAATATCAATATTAATAATTATTAATTATTAATAATTTCTATTAGCTCACATAATGTTTTTTTTTTTTACCAATCTGTAGAGCCTATTCTTCTCGAGTCATCAGTCATTGCTCAACTTCTCTTACATACCTATCTACCTACTTAGATCATTTTAAAATTAATAATCACTTACGTGAAATTGCGCGTAAAATAGCTTTCTCCGTGTTTTCCAGGCAATGTATTCCAGCGTTATTCCCGGCGACATACTCGAGGGCAATTTGACCGCTCAAATAAACTTCCCGTCGTGGCTCGGCAAGAATTCCCGCCGCGGCAAGTTCGACCGTCTCCTGCAGGAGTTGCACGTTCACACGCGTCTGAGTGTTTCCGGCAGCAAACAGTCGCTGAACATGGACTACTTGCCGTTCCTGCGCGACGGAATAACGCGGCCGCTGGTCAAGAGAGGCGCGGACGGTATCGCAGACGCGGTGCGAGTCATGGAGTCGTACCATCTGGTCCGTGCCGACTTGGACAGCATCCTGGAGCTCAGCGTGTGGCCCAAGCAGAAAGACCCCTTCGCGGGACTAGAACCAAAGGTGAGGAAATGTGTAGTTGATGTAATGAACGTAGATTAATTAATTGGCGTGTATAGAAAAATAGCCGTCGCCCCGGTGACTCAGTCAATTATCGCTAGCGGTAATGACTGAAGTGATCGTTGGGCGTGGGTTCGAGTCCCGCATAAGGCATGGGTTTTTGTAAACGTCCTTTCACCTATCATCACTTCATCGTGTCATTATCACTCGCTCATTCGTACCCCCGTATAACCTAGCTGTTGGTGGGGTCGTTGAGCAACATCATACATACATATATACAGAAAAATAGCCTGAGGCTTAATATATGAATTGTGTGAAAGGGAAAGAGAGAACCGCAGCTTAGCGAGGTTCACAAGTAGATAGGACTACTTGTGGTGGTGTTGCAGCCGTTGATAGAACAGAGATGAAAGACACACGAGATTTTGACGTTCCGACTGTTGCCTTGGTCACAGTGGAGTAGGTAATCACACAGTCCCCGGACTTGCCTACTCTACTGTGATCAAGGCAACAGCCAAAACGTCGAAATAAATAATGATGTGCTAATTTTTTCTTCAAGTTTTTACTTACGTGTATTTTTCTTGACAAATCACAGGTAAAGAGTGCTTTCACAAGAACGTTCAACAAGGAAAGCGCGATGCTGCCGTATTCGACGGCGGTGGGAGTGACGAAGAAGACCTCGTCGGCTGTGGAAGGCGAGGGGTACGAAGACGAGGGGGCGGAAGAGGACGGGGAGGAGAACGAAGACGACGTCACGACTGACGCGATGATAGTCGCTAAGAAGCGACCGGCTAGCAAGAAGGAGTCAGTCGCCGGTGGAAGTTCAGCCAAGAGGCCACGCGGGGCAGGCACTTCGGGGCGAGGGAAAGGCAAGGGGAAGACGAAATAAGATTCGAAGAAATGTATTTTGTTATCACAATACAGTTGGACCTCATTAGTAGCTTTCTCTTCGATATATTTACTCCTTAATTTACATTTAGTAAGTTTTATTTGTTGTTCCCATCCATATGACCCTCATGTTGAATAGTTTCTTGGGTAAGGTTTCCATTTTGATAAGTCAGTTCAGTCTGGTCCCCTGAAAAACGTACTAAAGAGGTTCCACTATAAGTACGAGACGGTGATTTTGATATCTACTGTATATAAGCCCAGACTACCAGATTTTTCAACAATATTTTTTGAATTTGTTCATATCTACCTAACCTACTATCTAGTATCAACTACCAAACGTGGGCAGCTAAAGTCGTACACTTTTGTGTTGGATTAGAATCATTTTGTAAGCTTCTTTTTATTCTTGAAAATGGGAAACACTTTTGTGTTACTTATAAGCCTCCTGATATTGATATCAATTATATATTCCACCATTGTACCTTAGTTTTTCCTTTTTGAAGAGTTCATGGTTTGGTGTTTGCAAAATATCAGTTTTCTGGTCATAACTTTTGAACAGTATGAGATATCAAAATTCAAGTATGTACTCAAGAAACACAGATATTTGTAATACCTTGAAGATGACATAAGTGAAAACTATTGAGCTCACAGTATATTGCATAATTGCCAAGCATAACAAATGTTTTTTATTTAGCTGTAAAGTGTAAACGCTTGAGTACCGGTATTATGCGATATGAATATGGGTTAAATAGTTATAACTATTTTACCATATTGAAGGTATTAAAAATATCTATGTTTACGCTGCATCAGAATTTTGATATCTCATACCGTTCGAAAGTAATCATAAAAAACTGATATTCTGCTAAATCAACTTCCATGCACTGTAATGAAAATGTACCGTATAGTTATTAATAAACCTTGCGTATTTAATTTTTTCTACAATTTACTCTAATTATTATTAAAAGTGCCTTATGTTTAGCAAACGTGGATTTGCCTCCGCTTATTGTCTCCAGAGCAAACTGTAGTCTAACGACTCGAGAATAATGTATATATTAGGACGAGGAAAGGGAGATCGGCTCATTGGATGCGCTCACAAATAATTTATGATGTTCAACAATGATTTTCATTTCCGATTGGTGCATCAAGGTTACAAACGTGTTTTGAGCGTATCTTGATTTTTGCTATGATTATTGTTCCTCTTTTTAAAATGATGTTACTGTTGGTATTCCTTGCTGGATCTAGCTTAGTACACTCAATGGTACAGGATTCTACGGAATACTAGAATCCATATTACTGTATTGTACACATTGGCTTAGATGGCCTACGTCATGTGTATTAATTTGTTGGATTAGTCTGCATGTATAGATTATGGAACCATGATACACATTTTTTTTTAGTTATATAATTGTTTTATCCACAATGGGATTGCAGTTTATTATTTTCTTGTATTGATTAATCGAAGAATAAATACCGTACTAAAACTCCAATATTTGAAGGTCAATTTATTGCACCTACTTATTACATTCCTACTGTTTGAGACTTGGTATTTTACAATAACATCATATAGCATAGGCCTATCATTCTCATATTGTATTATTATATAATTATTAATAGCTATAGGTCTACACTTGAATCTTTCTAAGAAGTTATAATGTAACACCTCATAATACTTCCAATCGGTAATATTGAAGGACATTTCGGGTGACAGTGGGATATTTTTTCCCACTGGCATTACGTTTCCTACTCTGAATTCTGAATTTCTGAAAGTACTAAAAATAGGTTATGGTGGTGCAGTGATCTGCTTACATTAAATTGAATAATATTTTTCTATTACAAGATGCAGGTAATGTTAATTTTAGCTTTGAAAACTACTAGTTAATTGTATTGTTGTTTCACGTATCAAGACTAAATAAATTACAATCACGTTTCACAATAAATAGGGAGGTTATAGGTTAGCATGACCATTGACCATCAATTATTGCATGACTCAAATGTTGGGCATGACTAGGCTTAAGAAGGCTAGGCGTAACACCTGGTTGGGTATAACCATGAAATTCATAGAATTCTATGGTTTCACTACATACTCAATGGTATAACCATTGGTATAACCCTATAAGACCTAATAAACTAGGCCTAGTCTTATTCTTGGTATTGTCACTTTATCTTATTGAGTTTGGAGTGTTCTCTCATCAAGTAGGCCTACCTAACAATAATTGTACAAACCTAATATGTTTTATTATTACTGAAACTCTTGCAATTGCACATAAATGCGCGGTGGCAAGTTCCCCATCTATCCTATCGCCTCCCTAACCTTCTGACGGAATAGGTTCAACCCTATTTTTTCATCCCCCTCAAATATACTTCTACCAATTCTTCTAGGCCTACTATTAACCTATATACTTGATGCTTCTACTAAGCCCATTCCAATCCCTACCTGTCCCATTCAAGAAAGAGAACTTATCGACATCTAATCTAGCCCCCTTTATAACTACCGCTCAATCATGACTTTGCCTACCCCCATAGCCTACCCCCATACCCTAGCTTAGACATCTATAGAGGAAGTTGTGTCATCTCATGTGGGTTATATCTGCCCTCCCTAATTGAGTAAGTGTACAAACGGTATTTATATTTCTTTCATTTGTAATCAAAGTTTCCATATTTCCTGAGTAGAAAACTGATTGAGCCTATTCCTGTCAATGTAGAGTCCTGAGCACTGTGTTCTAGTTCCTGTAGATTCACTCTCTGCACATTGAAATGGAGAAAAAGTATCAGGTCTATGATTCTTCTTTTCTTTCTAAATGCGTTGTATGTATTTTTCTAGAACTATTTCTATACTTTTTTTCAAAAAGTTGTCAACTACCTCATACCTGTACCTATAGTAGAGTAATATTTATTTCTAGGACACTAATGAAGACACGCAATGGAATGATATCCTTAGGAGTAAGGGGATTATTCCACCCAAAGAAGCGGAAGTTACTGAAGCAGATATTGTTGATATGTTAGAATCGACAATCCAAGAAAAATCAAAAGGTATGGCTTTTACTTTTGAAGTACTGGTAGGGCCTTGACAGGTATGAAAACCAACTGCATGTTTTCTTCTTTTACAATTATTTAGTAGGTATCTGTGTTTTGTTGTTGGAATTTTGCGTTGAAAATCTAGATTTTTAATGTTCATATGATATACGTACTCTAATAATACAGTAGGGTACCGGTATTGAAGAAAATCGTATTTACAAGCCTGGATGTTAATATTCAAGCTACGGTAGTACCGGTAGTTATTATTTAGACATAATGTAGTATCAATACCTAGTGTCTTATTTTACAGTTAAATTTAAAACACGAATGTTCATCTACAAGTATTATTTTACATATTTTGTCATTTTCAGTTATTTGATGTAAGATCTATATTAGTTCAACCATAGATTGGTTCAACATTACTACATTCAAATATGTATTTTATAAAGCTTGTAATTTCTGCCAAAAAAGGTACAGGCATAGTCTAGGTCCTACATATATCCTATAGGCCTACCTTATTTAAATTCAAGTGAATCCATTTTAAGTTCGTTCATCTTGTGCCGACATGAATTCACTAAATTTAGTAGGCCTGCTTAATCAACAGTTAATAATAAACATGACTCTGATCAGGTGGCAAAGCTCTGGGTAACCTGGACCTTGACGAGTTGGATGAGTTAGAAGATGATGAAGATGAAGCGGTGATCCTGGAGTATCGCCGACAGCGAATCGCACAGATGAGAGCCGAAGCATCGAAAGATCGTTTCGGTGATGTCATGGAGATTAGTGCGGTGGACTATGTCAAACACGTCAACAATGCGGGTGAAGACATATGGGTTGTATTGCATCTCTACAAGCAGGGGTAAGCAGACCTACTGGTCATTTTATATGTACTGTACCGCACAATTACAACATTAGCTGGGAGGGTTGCCAACAGGCCAGGATCGACTCCTTCCCACTATCCAAAAACACCTAATAACCTTTCATCACATCATTCTATCATTCCTTCATCCTTTCATCATTCCTTGATCACAGATTCCTTTACCTAATTTCTCTAAAGAGTTAATTTTATTGAGATTTCATTTTTGCCTGTGTATTAATTAAGGGTATTGAGGTGGTCACTGTAGGAAATGTTGGAAAATAAAGAAGTTTCCTTTGTATTTTTTGTCTTTGTCTTTCAATGAATAATTCAAAATAATTATTTATCATTAAAACCTATTCACTTTAAAAAATATAAAAGTCCGTAGACCAAAATCTCCGTAGATCAAAATGTGAGATCACCAAAAGGGTGAAAAAACCCTCCAAATACTATTTCACATCTGATCACGATTTTTGTAACAATAGTCAACACCAATTCACCCCTTTTAGCAATTTAAAAACGAACATAGAGTTTTTAATTCACCCAAAATGCCTGTCCTTTTTTATGGGCAATTCAGTCGGTCTCTAAAATATGATCGTTAGGTTGAGAAAGTCCTAACACTAACAGGTTTTTTCGAGATATGTTTGAAGTATCAAAAGTTTATTATAAATGGTCAAATGTACTACTGAGTACTGATACAGTATTTAAAATGTCAAATTCTCTGGTTGTAGATTCTTGGGTGTTCGTTAGAGCTGTTTTAAAAAATACAATTGCTATCTTGTGCTCTGTCGTTGTGTTTCCTCCAACCTGTAGGCCTGTACCCACCTCATTATTCTCATATCATTTGTTCTCTCACCATGTATCGTCATCCATCATTCGTCTCTCATATTGTCCATCGCAAATTGATATTCCTTTAAATCAAGTCCTACTTTCTGTTAATGTGAACAATTGCTATGAGTTTGTTTCAACTTTAACTGGTATTTCTCTTCTAGAATCCCCTTGTGTGCCTTGATCAACCAACATTTAACGCAGCTGGCCACAAAGTTTCCGCAAACAAAGTTCTTGAAGAGCATCGCCACGACTTGTATTCCTAATTACCCCGATAGGAACGTACCGTCAATCTTCATTTACTTCGAAGGCAACATCAAGAAGCAGTTTGTTGGGCCGTTGGAATTCAGAGGCATGAACCTTACCGTCGATGGTAATACACAAAACACATAGTTTTAAAATTAAAATATGACTAAAATACCCAGAATATGATCCCACTAATCTTTCAAAAATATATTTACCATTCTTTCGATATCAAATTTATGGAGTATTGAATACTCCAATACAATATCAAATCGCAAATCAAAAGTCTTGAAATTTCGAATCGATCGAAAATATATCAAAATTGAACGGCAACCGTAGTAAAACCCGATATTAGATTATACGAAGTACATTCCGTTGGTCTGTCGTCTGGTTTCAGAGCTCGAGTGGATTCTGTCTCAGACTGGAGCGGTGAAGACTCGGCTGACGGAAGATCCCCGACCCAAGGTCAGAGACGTCCTGTTCTCCAAGCTGCAGGGCGGTGACGATCTGAGTGATTCCAACGACTGGTAACGTTGGTACACGTGATCGCGCAAGCTCTCCGACCGGTGTGAAGAGAGAATTACCGAGAATGATTCAATTTTAAATTACTCAGGCTGGCCTGTGGTCAGTTCGACGGCCGAGTTTAAAAACTACTCGGCTTTGGCCGAGACTAGACCCATTTAATAGAAGCTACGGACGTAAGTTTGAGTGTGACTTGAGTCGTCTTTGCAATTGGCCGAAAGTTCTGCGATGGGAATTTCACGTATCCAATATATCAACGAAGTTTCAATAGTATTGTGAAGGGTACACTTGAATCGATCAAATTTGAAAAAATCTTCCGATTAAAAATAAAGTGTAGGCCTAAATTTTATATTTTTTAATGAAACTTTGATAATATGATCACCTCTGCACAGTTGGGAGTTTGGGACCTGGTCTATGTCAATGTCTTTACCTTGATGGTATTGGATTTTTAATTTATTGCATTTTATATGTTTTACTAACGTCTAACGATACTAACGCTTTCTTGATATATATATGTTTATGGTGTGATTGCCTAATCAAAGAGTACAATTTTGTTGGAGTGTTATATTTGTGTAGGTATTAGTATTAATTCATATTTTAAGATTACTAAAAGTAAAAACTATGCCAATATAATGCAATAAACACATTTTGTTCAACAATCTCTAGTATATTTTATTTGAAGTCTGTACAAGTGAATTAGGTCTACAGTGTTCGAGTTGAGGAGGGGGGGGGGGGTTATTCTCCCAAAAGGAAAATGTCACTTTCACCCCTCCCCTAACAAAAAATTGATTAAAATTCTCTCATAAAAATGTAGGTACCATTTTCCTAAATACAGTATATATTGTACAAGTTTTCACAAAATGATAGACTATCGATAATTGGTTTTTATCTTCTACACTATTTTGGACATTTATTTACAAGTGTTACTATCGAAGTATTTATTGATAAAATCATTGTTAAAAATGCAGACGTGTTACTCGTGTAATGCAAGCAGGTCCGGATCAGCCTAATTTCAGTACTAATAAGTAATGAGTGATAAAAATGAGCTAATCAACTAAATGACTAGACTACAGACTACCAAAACTCAGAAATACAATTGAAAAAAGCACGATTTCTAATTTTTCCCCGCAGAACTATGTGTCTCCCTTAGTGGTTGTATACCGTATTCCCTTTGTGACTCGAGTTGGAAATTATCCAATTTGACCGCTGGGTCTACATATGTACCGTGGTAGAACATTCCATTGTCGCAATATATTGTGACTGTAGACATATTCAAAGGTAAATATGAAATGTTCAAATTTTGCCAATTTTATATTATTCGTGAACTATTAGTGAGTATCGACATATTCAAAGAAAGACTTGTGTTTCAGAGAAAATACATACACGCTACATCCATTTTGTTTTCGAGAAAAATCGACTGAAAAGTTGCGTTTTGAAAAACTCTAACCATAACTGCTTTTATTTTTATTTATTTTTAAATGAAAAACATTGAAAATGCTTACGCCTACAATTGAAAAATAACAGTGACACACATTACATATTTTTACATCAATTAAACCAGAAATTGAATCGGTGAATGAGAAGTGTTATACCTGTAACTGCATTTTTTAAATCAAAATCTCATCAATAAGATTAACAGGTTCCAAAGAGAGATGTATTATGATGAGTGAGCAGACACGCATGCTGTCCTTCATTAGCATAGCACAGTAAATATCCAGAGAGCAGTGAATCATAAAGTTTGGGTGATCAGAAGCCTGGTAACCTTCAAAAAATCATCAATACACCTAAACAACTTTCAGTATCACCTGTCCTAAACTAAGCTACAGAATTGGTTACCAGATGCGTATTTGACAGCTGCAGCTGAAACTCTCGCTCATCACGCATTTTCCTAGTAATCAAAAACTCGTCCATGTACTTAATTTCATGTTGATCAGTTATGCCGTTTCAACACATTCAACTTTGATCATCCCACGAGGAAGTTGAACTGCTATACAAGGCTGGATGTGCGCGTCCTTTTGAGCACCGAGACTATTTCTTCCATTCTACCGTACTCCCAAATAACATGCAAGCACTACGTGTAAAATAATTATGTAAATCATATTTTAGTTTATAACGATCATTCATTACGGCAGTTTTGGTAAACAGGTGATACAATAAATAAAATATACAAAGCTTCACATAAAAATATCTACAGCATATAATGTAGAATATCTACGTAGCAGGACTAATAAATTACAGGCAGCAGGAATTCCTGACGAGTATTATATAATTATATTATCTACTATATACATATAGCTAAATATTCAATTGGCCATCTCTTATCCTCCTTCGCAGTATTTCATCGTTCTAACCGCAGTGATGGAACTACTGTATCTGTTGGAACCATAATAACATTGATAAAACTACTAAATTCTGTAACAATAAAATATATCAATAGTAGGCCCTACCAGTAGGCTATTTGTAAATATATAGAACCAGTATAAGAAATAGCCTGACCGCTATGTTGCTCGATGAGTAATTTACATTCTCCAATTACTAATTACATGAGCTGACCTTGACGAAACATTGTAAACGTAACGCTGGTGATCAAGATGAAAATATTGAACTGTTCACTGGTCCGCGTTAATGACTGATTATTACTAGTAATGTCCACGTTTAGCACTTCTTTGAATTATTCAGCGAACGGTGATGGGATGCAAGTTATTTCAAACACGCGCACACACTTGACCTGGATAGACTATCGGTATTGAAGAGAAGCTCGTCGGTTTTAGAGGAGCATCGTTTGGGGTTTCTCGAGCAATTGACGGAAAGCAGCCAGCCACTGAGCCCCGACTGCGCCATCGACCACCCTGTGGTCGCAGCTCAACGTGACCGAAAGGAACTCGGCAGATTTGAATCTGAAAAGCAACCAGGTAATTTAAAAATGTAGCAAAAACAGTAATTGTGGGTAGAATAAGGATGTCTTTTTCAATACTTTCTCGTGCCACCATTTTTCTTATTTCTAAACATGTAATTCTAGTTCCTGTGGCTAATTTTTGTCTCGTGCAGACGGGATGTGTGAGGTGGAAGGCTTCTCCTCGCCCCACAATGATGAAGCAACTGAAGAGTTCAGACGTGTGACGTGAGAAGTGAACTGTAAAACCGGCTGTATTTACTTCAACGTTGCTGATCGTAAAACTGGCGATCAGTAGGCTAAGTTATTACGAATATATCATTTGAATACTCTGTAACCATTTATATGTATTGTTATTCTTGTGTAATATAACTCGATTCAATTATTAACATTGTTCACCGTGTTATGCTCGTAAAGCAGCTTTAAAATAATAAATAGTTCCGGTAGGTATGCCCTACTGTCCAGACCAATATCCATTTATGGTATTTAAAACTACAGTAGAACCTCTTTAGTATATTCTTCACCTTGGTAAGTTTTAGTTTTTGATCCCATACCCATCCATATGCTCCCACATGTCGAACAGTTTCTTTAGTGAGTTTTTCACTTTGGTAAGTTTTTTCTATCTGGTCCCCTAAAAAACGTAGGCCTACTAAAGAGTTCCACTGTAATAATACTGTACTGATCAGTGATCACTGATCAATGATGAAATAGATGATAGAGACAGAGTACGAAAAGCAATCGCTTGTATACAGTTTTGAACACTGGGCACAAATCGGTTGGGTTCGTAATTAGGCCTACTGTATCATCACAGTACCGGTATGAACTTCAACAATTCAAGGAGACCCAAGAGGACCATTTGGTCACGGAAGCTCAGACCAGAAAATGACCAATTAGAGCTAGCAACCGACACACCCGTCTCCTTACTGCAATATATTATACGCATCTGTAGAAATCTGTAGGGGCCGTGTAAATAATTCTCACCCTGCTTCTGAGCTGTCCGGAATAAGTCTTTTCGTTGTGGTTCCAACTGCCAAGATACAAGATTGAGGCGGGTTGATGACTGCTGAGAAGTTCTTCACACCGAACATGCCCAAGTTTGAGACGGATATTGTGCCACCCTGAAAAAAGGAACACAATTTATGTAGTGTATAGGCTTGTTGAAGCCTTAATTCTAATACTAAAGGAAAAGCTGAACTGATATTAGTATAGCAGAAATACAACATTATTTTCAAGTATAATTTCTCATTTTAAAGTAAAAAAAATTATGGGCCCACAAAAAATAATCAGGCTGGCCAGATAGATTGAAAATAATGAATTATGGTCTAACCTGAAATTCATGTGGTTGTAGTTTTCCTTCTCGTGCTTTACCAGCTAGATATTTGACGTCCTTACTTATCGTCGCAAGACCCTTGCTCTCTGCTGAGAATACAATTGGAGTAATCAATCCTTTATCCGTGCTCACTGCGACGCTCACGTCAACCGAATCGTATTCTCTAATGTAGGTGTCCATCCAGGCCGAGTTGGCTTCGGGAACCTTTTTAGAAGCTAGTGCTATCGCTTTGATAATGAAGTCGTTGACGCTAAGTTTGACTCCGTCTTTTTCTAATAATTTATTTAGTTGTTTGCGAAGAGCTTGTAGCTCATCCACTTGAAGATCTATTGACAAGTAGTAGTGTGGAATTGTTTGCTTGGAGAACAACAGTCGTTTAGCGATAACGGCTCGGATGTTGGAGACTGGCAGGTCCGTGAAACCAGATCCCGAAGCAGCTGCTCCTGCTGGCGAGGCAGCTGCAGCGCTGCCAACTGTGCTAGCTCGCGACAGATCTTGCGAAGTTACCGATCCGTACAATCCGGATCCCTGGCCGACAGATGCCAGCTCTAATCCTTTCTCTGCCGCTAGCCGTCTGGCCAAGGGACTGGCGTAGATTCTCTCACCGCCAGCAACTGGTGCCGATGAAGATTGTGACGGAGGGGGTGGGGCAGCTGCAGAGGGGGTGGGGGCAGCAGCGGCTGCTGCAGGAGCGGCCGGAGCAGGAGCAACGGAACCAGTATCCTTGAAGTCTTTGAAAGCAGCCAAAGAAGCTTGATCTTCTACTATGATACATACTAGCTGAAAAAATAATAATGGACATGAATATTAGGCTTACAGTACTGAAAAATTATTAGAATAATTATTTCTGTTCTCTTGGTTCTGTTGTTTTTACCTTGCCAATTGGAACATCTTTAGAACCAGCAGGTACAAGGATTTTAGCAAGATAACCTTCTTCAGGTGTCTCGAAGCCCATCGTTGCTTTGTCTGTTTCGATTTCAGCCAGTAAATCTCCTTCGTTCAACTTGTCACCTACAACAAAACCATCGTGTTGAGAAAAGCGTCATACGGCCAGACTTACTGCGTACGCGTATCTGGAGCAATACGTAGCCTAATAGAATCATCTGTACCTTCCTTCTTTTCCCAACTAATGATAGTTCCCAATTCCATGGTTGGCGATAAAGCAGGGAGTAAAACTCGGCTATGTGGCGGGTAGTCGCTGAAATAACGTGCTTGAGCTAATTCCCATCTCCATGACATTTGCTTCTTCACTGCTGGAGAGCCTCCAAACCTATAAGAGAAAAATATTAAATTAAATTTCATATTTACGCTTGAAACGTCAAGTTGGCGTATCCACATATAATTCTAGGAAAACACAGCACACTACGCATTGTGAGATGGACAAGATTTATATGAAATGTAATGGACAGCAGTGTAGGCCTACGTCTACACACCTTCATTTTGAATCTATTCAACTCACAGCCTTTCTGATTTACCAAGTGTTTTATCATCCAACTGGTTCTACTTGTTAATATCCTCAATGGTTATCTTGATGGTCTTTAATTGATGGAAAAATATACATAACAATTTTAATCTTAATAGGCTACGGCTCATCCGGTACAAATACAAATATAATTCCCGCACGGGTTGGGATGTAGTCCTAGGTTTGTATCGTTTCGATTCATTTTTAAAATCTAAACCAAAAATATATAAAATGGCAGATTTATAAGTCATAACATCCAAAACACAGGTTGTCACTGGCCCAGCCCTGCTGGGCTAGGGCATAGGCCTCAAACCCAACTCAGGTTTTCAACCGAACCCAAGGATAATTCTAACCTAACCCAACAGAAAGCTACAGGCACCTCTGCACAGCACACATACCTAGGCCCACTATACAGCAGTGATAGCTGCTAATTATTGGGTTATAATTAGGGTATTCAACCAAATCGCTTTATGGCACAGGGGCTCATTACAGGTAGGCCTAGGCTTTGGGTTTAAGCCTTATGACTCTATGCTTGGCACTACAAATCTAATGGAACATCACTCAAGGTTTGGGTCTGGGGTGTCTGGTCTACCTGTGAAAATGTTTTCTTCTCGTGCATTCCACGCTCATACACCTCACAGTATTAGCTCTTACTGCTCGTTTACACGTCAGTTCGAAGACATATTTTCTAAGAGTTGTCGTTCGCAACATTGTTGAATTCGTTAAGTGAAAATTTTCTAATTATGACTTTCTATATACGTCCTTTCGTTCTTCGTCGGCTGTTCAATGACGAGAAATTGCTGATGATGATGATACCGATTAGATTGTCCACGGAGAAGACCGTGATAATTTGGAGAAGGAACACACCCACAAACCCTATATCAGAATTGCAACGCTAGAAAAATTTCCCTAAATAAATTATGAAAATTATTTGTTTTCCTCGACCTTCACTTGCATTAAAAATACGAATTCCTCATCCTAAACTCTTAAAATGTTTTAATTCACTGTGCATTCTCTCCACACAGTCTTCAGATCAAATATTTATGCATTTCATTTTTCCAAAATATATGGGGGATTTTCATAGTGAACTGTCAACAAATTGCTGTAAACGTCAGTCATGGGTCAAGATCAGTTTATAAACATTTCATAATTCTGCCAATAATAGTGGTTAATACAGTCTTGTAAACCTCTGATGTTCGTAATTTTAGTGTATTTATGCCTAGTATAATTATATTGTAATTCAAATATCGAAAGATGGTCATAGACCAGGTAATTTGACTAATATTTTCAATTTTTAACTATTAACTAAAGGTGACCCTGAGATTGTTGAGGTTATGTGTGTCAATCCTCTTCAATGAAAGTTCATAATATATTTGACATCTGTTGTTGGACAATGTTATGAATAATTACCCTCATATACATCATAGATCATGCACCTTGAATTTCTGTTATCCCTTTCTTCAGGTATTTCAGTAATGAGATCATCAGTGAGTGTAATACTCTCGAGTCCCGCCCCTGACACAAGTATGTCGCATCCAGACTATGAGCAAACTGCTCACGATCATGCAGCCATCCTTGTACTAGTTAAACATATCGGTAAGGACGCTATCATGATTATCCTATTGATTTTGGTTTAGTGTAATAATAAACTGGTAGTAACTAATTACATATTATTACAGGAGGCCAGCTTAAACCGAAATCTTTCAATCGTGTGTTTGAAAGGATAGCTCGACAAAATCATATAAAAGTGACCGATTCTACTGGTGTGTGCCGTGAAGTCTTAGCTCGCTACATTAAAGAGTATCCTGTTGAGAATAATGATTGGGGAGATTACCAGACTCATAGACGCCTTTTGGGACTCGTCACTGTTGGTAGGTAGTAAGGAGCTATGCCAGAAATGTGTACAAGTCCTAAGCAGTCACGATAATTCTTATGAATTGTTAACTAAATTATTGTTTTTCAGGAAAGTTCGACACTCAGCAAGAGTTGAATGAACTCTGCCGCCTTCATGAGTCACTAAAAGTCAAATATACTTCAACACTATTTGATTCTCGGAGTGTTCTACTAGGTTCACCTATACCAGTCGAAGGAAGTACTAACGAATCACCTCCTACCTACTCAACCCCATCAAACTTCAAGGCTAGAGCTCTGTTTTATCCAGACACAGAAAACTGTCCTGAATTAGAGACGCAAATCACCGAGTTTCTGTCTTCACTGTTCTGGGTGCTAGAATCAAAACGATTGGAAAGAAGTAGAGAAAAGGTTGATAGAGTTAGTCTTCTACTTGCCCCATTTGAGAGAAAAGACTTTGTAGGCCTGGATCTGGAGTCGCGGACAAATCGTAAGCGATGCGTTGGTCGTATGACGAAGCATCTTGGTGATCTTTCCCTTCAAGCTGGTCTAGCGAATGAGGCTCTGGGATATTATAATAATGCTGGTGAAATTCTTAAAACTGTCAATGACTGGCTTTGGTTAGGAGGAGCGTTGGAGGGAATGTGCGCCGCTACTGTCGTTATGCTATATCCAAACTTGAGCAGAATTGTGCCATTGCAACGTAACTCATCTCTTCAGGATGGAAGTCCTGGGAAACAAAGGTAGGTCTTACATTATTCTTATATTAGAAATCTTCAATCTAGCTCTGAGGTCTATCCATTATTTGTTTGTAGTAGGGCTGTGCAAGTTTAGGAATTTAAGTTTGGGTCAGGTTGAAGTTTGAGAGATGAATGCGAGTTTCAAGTTAAAAAAGAGTATTTTGAACTTGTAGGTCTTATCAATTAACTGGTTTTGAGTATTTTACGTCAGATAGGCCTAGTAGGTAGACCCTACATGAATTGGAACCAGATCCTACAAAATTGTAATGAAAAAAAGCTGTTGGTGGGGTCGTAGAGCAATCAATAATTGTAATGAAAAAGAAACTCCAATTACATAAAGCAAAATTAAATAATAAGTTGAACTTGAAAGTTGAAATTTTCAACTTTACCTGAATTTGAACTCGAAAAGTCTTAATGATCGTACATCCCTAATATTTGGTTCTAGCTTCTAATTGTATGAAATCGTTCATGTCTATATGTACGTTTCAGATCAAGTTCTATTACAACAAATTCACTACCGATACCAAATGGCATTCAGACGTCAGAATCTATCCTCGAAGTACAAAACATCCTGCCACCTGAAGACATACCGAAGAAATACCGTGAAGCAATAATACACTATAGCAAATATCAGAATGCTGGGATAATCGAAACGGAAGCTTGTTTTAAAGCTGCTCAAATAGCCGTGGAACAAGGATGTGCTTTGCAAGCTTCAACTTTTTTACAAAATGTCTTGCTCATAAACTTAACGCTAAGTGAATCTGAAAAGGTAGACTTTATTTTTTAATAGCGATGAAAAATTATTTCATCATGATCCAGATTTTGTTTACATTTTTGATATTGATGATTTATTTTAAATGTTTTACAAATATTTCAGCTTCAACGGTTCATAAGCTTATCCGAGGTTTACACCGAGATCGGCTTTCATAGAAAAGCAGCTTTCTGCAAGAGACTGGCAGCGATGCGTTACGTGTCGCCTCAAAATCAACAACCAAATTGGAGCCAATGTTATCACTTGATGCTACAAGCCTTGTCTGGTCACAAACTCAGTCTAGATCCAACAGAATTTCCAAAAGGTATACTTAAAACACCAAATAAGTCTTAGATGATTGTGTAGGGTCTAAAATCTTGAATCTGCTTCTTGAATAATTCTTGAATTTGAAAGAAACATCTAAAATACAATATTCATTTAAAAACTGTTCCAGGTAAGCTGGTGGTTTCAAATTTGTTCAACATTTTGGCACATTACCTTTTGAAGTCAACACAATTCAGCGTATTTGATGTGACTATTTTTTCCTCAAATCAGTCATATTCTGAAGGAATTGAACTAGGTCCAAGTCAGTGTTTAATACTAAAACGTAGATTTATCTATTTTATTGGATCTATTTTATCTATTGGAAAACGTTCTCATATAACAGCCTGTTACGAAATAGGTGTTCAAAGCATAAAATAATATTAACCATGTGGCTATTTAATTCTTCAATATTTGAAACACCTTTCTCTTTTTAGTTCCCCAGAAATCATGTTTTAATTTATAATTTTTACCGTAAACACTATTGCTGATTTTATAATGACATACACTTCAAACTAGTTGCAGTTCCTCAAATAATAAATTCTAATGCCAATCAGATAACAGATATGGCATACAGTATAACAGTCCTGAAAGATCATCCAATCATTATCGATATGCCGTGCCCCGTTTGTAGACGGCCTCCAAGGCTGGCCCGCGCTTCAGATCCAACTGCTCCAAGAACTGGTCGTGGCCGCCAAACGGATGGGCCACTCGGCACTCGCGACGCGTCACATGACCTTCGTGCTGCAAACCCTGTGGTCGCACCTGTCGCCGACCGAGCAGCGGGACATGGCCGCGCAGCTCCAGTCGCTGGCCGCGCAGTGCGAGGGAGCGCCCGTGCCGCTGGTGCTAGAGTCGGGCGCAGTCATTCCGCCCGCCAACCTCACCAATCTGCCCGAGATACGCAGCTTCGCGCTCAAGAACCTGATGCCGCACCTGCGGCCGCAGAAGATTGTGAAAATAAAAGAGGATATGGGTCCTTTTCTATTCACGCCGATACACTTTGGATCGTTGGAAAGAAAAAGTCATGTTATCAGTCATAAAATAGGTAAGTGATTACTTGGTTATGTAGCCTAAGTAAATAAGACTATCTCATAAGGTTTGAGTGGGTTGTTAGGCATATCGAATTAAATTAGTTTACTCGCCAGGTAAGCGGGATACGAGTGTTCTGATATTTTAATCTTCTCTTGTTTTTGTGTTTATTTATGTTTGAGGTGGGATGCATATGTAGTGAAACTTCTTTATGTATTAATATGTATCATTTATCAAGGTACTGGGAATAAAACATACATGCAAGAAATATACATAGGTTATATAGTATGGGAGTAGGGTGAGAAGAAGATGAGACATGAATTATACAAACAGGTGAGAGTGGGTCCGGGAATAATTGTGGTTTCACCGTAGTGTCTTTCATTTTGGCTCAAGTTGGTTTTTTATTCCATTATAAGTAGGCCTAAATAGAATAATGAAATCATGTGAAAGCAATAAAAGGGATGCTACACATTTCCGCAACATTCTACTAACCTTGAGGACAAGTTTGATGAACTGTCTTCGACCTCTAACTTTTAATAATTGTTTCAGACTATTTGTGGGTGGAAGGTGATATGTGTGAAGTGGCCATGGAATTACATAATCCTCTACCGTTTGAACTGAAAGTGTCGGACATGAGACTACTAACGACTGGATCAGTATTCGAAAGCGTGCCATCGTCAATAGTGTTACCAGCAAATTCGGGACCGCATCCGTTGACTCTAACGGGCACGCCCAAGGAAATCGGAGAACTGGAAATCCAGGGCTTTTCCACTCACACTCTAGGCGTTAAATCAAACTGTAGATTAAAACATATGAACAAATTCCCGCATCCGCACTTCCTAATCGACGTGATACCGGCGCTGCCTCGCATGCAGGTGTCGACGTCGTTGCCGAAGAGCGCTTCGTTCAGTTCGCTGGGAGATTCGGCTCACGTGGTCACGAGCGCTAGCATCTCGTTGTACGCCGGTGAGAGGTGCGTAGTTCACAGAATCAATCAGTACTCTGCCGTCAAAGCATAATTTCCTTGAATTCGAGCAAGTCTGGCTTATTTTCGAGCGAGATAGAGCAAGTTCGAGTACAAATTCAACTCTAGCGAGCGATCCCAATTAGAGCGAGCAAGTCTGAAATAAGTCGAGTTCAATCGAGTTAGTCGAGTGCCAATCTGTTGAATAGTGAAAAAATTGCAAGTGGTAGCAAGATATTTACCTAATGAATTATATTCTATATTAATCAAGGTGTGTAGAGTTTTCGATTATACTTCACCAAGATATCTCGCTCATCTCACAAAGCATATGCTGCATTTGCGTAGTCTAATATCTTGATTATCGTGTGTTGGCAGCGCTGAGTGCAGCATAACCCTGACGAACACGAGCGACCAGCCGATCGACATGCTGGAAGTGAGCGTCAACTCGTCGCTGGAGCTCTCCGTGCAGCAGCGTGTGTTCCAGTGGAGCCAGGACAACCTGCAGGCGCAGCTGCCTCTCCAGCCGGGCGCCGAGGCCACCGTCACCGTCTACGTGTACGCCCTCGCAGACTTCCTCACGCACGCTCACGGCGCTGACAACGGTGAGACCTTGGTCAGCTATTTGACATATCCGAGGACGCATAGTAATAATGATAATATATCTTTTATTTCTGAAAACCCAGATAACCAATTAATTTGGGCCAGGGGGTGTTTCCACCACTTCTTCTAGGGCAGTCTTCTTATCAGTCGGTTCCTGCCAGGTCCGACTTCTTCTTCCTCTTCTTCACTACTACTATCCTCTCCTTCGTCTTTTCTTCCTACGAGTTCCCTCCACCGTTCTCTATCTTCCCACCATCTCTCATCTAGCACTTCCTCCCATTTTTCTCCTCGGTTGACTACCCCACACCTTACTCCCTCCTGCCACTTCTCTCTTGGTCTTCCGACTCTTCTCTCATCTCCATTGTGTTCTGCTATCTCGAACATTGCTCTCGGTATTCTCTCCTTTTCCATTCGTCGCATATGCCCGTACCACCTAAGTCTCTCCCTTTCCATTTTAAATGATAACTTTTCCACTCCCACTTCGTTCCTTATATTTCTACTTGTCTTCTTCTCCAACTTTGACACTCCTGCTACGCTTGATTTAGCATTAATGAAATAGACTTATCAAATTTAAATATTTCACAAAGATAATAATAATGTTGAACTAATGGTGTTGTATTATTGTTAGATACGAGTAGCCTGGTTTACGGCAGTCAGCCGGGAAGTTTGTTCTCGGGACCGAGTTCGCTGCCGTCTCGTATCAGCTCGGCCTCCGGACGAGAGTCCTACAGGAGGAACGAGACGTCATCCTCATTTCGGTAAGCTCTTTCTTCGCATTGTTTTCAACGATTTCACTCAAACTGTGCATGTACTCTAGTGGCATCAGATGGTGATCTAATGGTATCAACGATATAGAAAATCCTCGTTAATTCAAGCTCTGATGATTCAAACCTTCACTCGGTCCAAAGTATTAACCCAAGTCGAGGTTGAATATTTTGATAATTCTAATTTTTATAGGCCCAATTCAGACTGGGTATTTTTGGGTCCCTTGAATTTTGAATTGAAGAAGATTTACTGTGTAATCGATACAATGGGCCGCTGTTTGATATGATGTTTACTGACCACTGACTTCAAATCGATTACCAAATAGAAATACATTTAAAAAAAAGATAGGGTCTTCAAGCTTTTAGTGTTCAGCATTTAGTATTAATTAATTTCAGTAGAAAAGCCACCAGCCAGCGGACAAGTGCGCGAGCCTTAGCATTATGAACACTCTCTCAACACAAGCGACTAACATTAAGTGTTTGAAAAAAAGTGTTCGAATTAATAAAGCATTCAAATAAAAAACTGTTTAAATGAAAAACTGTTTGAATATTAATGCAGTAGATTGATATTATTTCGGTAAAGCTGTACGCAGGCGTTGGGGGAAATCTTCCTACCCTTGAAATACCATATCAACACCTTTTAATAGCGCCAATTTGTAACGAGCAGTTGAATTTGAACTGTGAATATTCAAACACTTTTATTTTCAAACCCTTTTTTTTTCAAACAGTTAATAACATCCCCAACATAGTACCGTATTTATGTATGTACCTCTGTTACAAAGCTGTTATTCTTGATCAAATAACCAAATTCTATCAAATTCTAAATTCAAAAATTCAAATTCTAAATCAATAAAATCATCAACCAATGTCTTGCCACCATCTTGCTGTCACGTGAAGTGTTGTTTTTGTCTCAGGGCCGGCAGCAGCTGCTCGGGAAGCAGCGTGGGCTCGTCCCGGTTCCCGCTGACCCGGCTCGCCACGCCGCACGACTCGAAGCTGCTCGAGGGCCAGCTGAAGCTGCGCTACACGGGCGGGCCCGGCCTGACCGCGGGCTACTGCCGCCAGTGCTCCGTCGCGCTCATCGTGGAGATGCTGCCCTCCGTCTCCATCACCCACTGGGACGTACTGCCCGCGGAGACGTACGTGCATTTACTAGTACAGTGAAACCTCTATCTGTCGTTCTTCAAGGGACCAGGAAAATAAAACCATCCATGCAGGAAAATTCAACATTGATTATATGGGAGTGTGGTTAGAAATAATGAATGATACAAGCAAGAAAACGATGGATCCAGGAACGATGCATAGAGGCTTCACTGTATTTATTTTTTTATTTTGGGTTCAACGACGCACTGTTATGATAACTGAGATCTAATGACGTCGGATGGATGACTAATGAGATGATGGGATGATGAGATGAAGGTTTCTTGGGTAATGGGAAGGATGGTGGGAAGGAAGCGGTCATGGCCGACTTATTGTAGGAACCATCCCGGCATTAGCCTAGACTACAGAGGGAAACTATAGCGTAGCGCCGCAAATGGTGAGTAACGTTGAGTGACATTGTGCAACGCCGTCAATGTCATGGAACAACGTCATTACTGGTGTCGTCCTTGAAGTGCCAATGTTTTGGATA
Organism: Brachyptera putata; assembly: GCA_907164805.1. NCBI lineage: Eukaryota > Metazoa > Arthropoda > Insecta > Plecoptera > Taeniopterygidae > Brachyptera > Brachyptera putata. Next base: position 1,501,459 of record OU015464.1, read on the forward strand.
TTGCTCATAGGAGAAAGCTTGACAGAAGATCGTATACTTTAGGACCTTCTACCAGCCCTATCGTGAGGAATTTCACGACACTCGGTCGAGCCGTTTCGGAGGAGTTCATCCTCTAAGATGCGACACGATCCCCGTTGTTTCCAGGAGCAACCAGTTCTACCTGGTCCTAGACGTGGCCAACATGACGGCGCACGAGCTGGAGCTCCAGTACACGCCGTCCAAGTGCATGCTGATCGAGGGGGAGGAGTCTTGCCGCGTCCCCGTGCCGGTGGACCGCTGCTCGCTCGCCAAGCTGGCCAAGCTGTACGGCGGCGGCCCGGTCTCGGCGGACGACAGGCACGAGCTGGACGCCATGTGCTGCGAACACATCGCCGCCGCCGTAGACCTGCGCTGGAAGACGGTCAACGGGGACTCGAAGGGGAAGGTAAGTGGTTTCAATGTGTTTATTTGCCTGTAAAGGACTATGTTTTGTCTGGTTTAAAGTCTATGGGAGTCGATTTAGCGGAATATCAGTTTTTTGGTGATAATTTATGAACGGTATGAGAGAAAGGGGAAGGTAAACGTTTTTAATGTTTATTTGTGTAAAGGAATAGGCCTATATTTTATTCATTCCAATAATAAAATTTCATAAAATTTCAGTAGAGAAATCCTTTTTTCAATTATTGATCTAAAAGTTTGGGGTGGTCGGCTTATATTCGGGACAATACGGTACGTTCTTTGTGCGTTGGGAAATGACCAGTAAAACACAACGTGGACTGTAGCTGAGACTTCGGGACGAGGGGAAAACTGAAATTAAATTTTTGTTGTGAACTTAAATAAAGTATTAAAGTTAGAGTTCAAGTTGAAGTTGGTTGTGTTAACGGTGTGATCTGTGTCCGCCGCAGGTGTCTCTGCGAGGGATAACGCTGACGCCCGAGATGCTGGACCTGGTCCGCATGTCGCCGCTGCAGTGGGAAGTGACGCTCAACTCTCAGCCGGTGAAGCTGCAGGAAGAGCTGTGTTGCCAGGCGGGCCAGTGCCTTCAGCTCGGGATCACCGTGCGCAACTTCCTCGAGCGCAGGCTGACCGACGTCACGCTGGACGTCCGGTTCTATCAGGACCATCAGAACGGCGTCAGTAACTATCGGCTCGAGACCCGGCTGGCTAGTGCCGGCGCTTCCAAAGTCCTGCTTCCCGAGGTATGTGCTCGCTAGTGAGGTTATGTGATCACTGATACTGAAAGGTAGCACTGTATAATTGATATTTATTTACACTGATTGATGAAATACATGAAGTGAATGGGGACATCCGATTATTCATAGTTTTCTGATATGATTTAAACCATAATCTTGAGACTTTCAACAAAATACTATTAGATTTAGATTTGTGAACCTTACATTTGTTTAACCTTACACAATATTTAAACTACTTTTAGTAAATAATTTTTAGTAGTAAGCCACCAGCCACCGGAAGAGTGAGACGTGGTATTATGAACACATACTTCAACAATCAACACTGTAAATATTTATATAATACCTATGTTCCTAAGCTGTTATCTTCAAAATAAAAGAAGAAAAAAAACAAAAAAAAAAAAAAAAAAAAATAGTTCTGGTCTCGACAGAGTTTTGACCAAAATGCTAAATGTAGAGTATTTGTTAGGTCTATATTTGTATTAGTACCATTGAAACAAATGAATAGCTTCGTGTGATCCGGGAGGCGAGGGGATTTTTGGACCCGGTTCGATCCCCGTTGCCGACCATCTTTACAGGGGTTTTTCGTGGTTTCCCTCTGTAGTCTAGGCTTATGCCGGGATGGTAGGCCTACCTAATTAATTAATTATAGACCTATAGACTTATGGACTATATACCTAATTGGATTCTTGGGTCCATTGAATTTCGAATTGAAATGGGTTCACCTAAACATTTTCATACTTTATCCTTTTTAATACCAGATTTTTTCCCTTTTTATTTCTTTTTTCTAAACTTTTCTTCTGTTTGTTCCAGTTGGTCGAGCAAGGCAGTGCATACCACGAGTGTAACGTCGTGTTTTTCACGCCCGGCCTGTACAAGGTGGACATTCAGTGCTCGTCCCAAGACCCCGTCGGGCCGGCGGGGTCCGGGGACCGCAGCCATCCCGTTCACGACCTGGGCCACACGTGGAAGTTCATACCGCCCGTGGCAATCACCGTCGTCGATAACTAATCTGTAATACTCACCCATCGGGAACAAGCATGGATTCGCTGGAAGATTATTCTTTCATAATATTCTCCTCTCAGTTCAAAAGTGAGGTTAGAACTACGGTGGAATCTCGATCTATCGTGATGTTTGAGATCGTGCTGTCTAAGGGACCAGGGAAAAAACATCAATGCAGGAAACTTTCAAACGCACGCAATCTTGAAACTAGATTTCAGTGAATAATGACTACTGATTTATTTATTTTCTCAATTTTAGAGACAACTAGAAATCATCATCTTAATTTCAGATTATAATTACAGTGAAATCTCTATCCATCCTTTTTGAAGGGACCAGGAAAATAAAACCTTTCATGCACGAAAACGATCCATCCAGGAAAAATTAACATTGATTACATGGGAGTGGGGTAAGAAAAAATGAATGATACGAGCAGGAAAACGATGGATCCGGGAACGATGCATAGAGGTTTCACTGTATAAATAATTCATGTTGCTTAACGACCCCACCAACAGCTAGGTTATACGGGAAATAATTCATTTGTCCTCTAGAACCGGGCCTTTTTTCTGAGTCGTCACATAGACATTACTCGATTCTGTTCATGTTTCTAGACAGAATTGGTAAAGCCTACGTCATGACTCATGGTCTCTCGAGGACAAAAAATTTGATCATAATTTCTGAAATTGAAACTAGTTTTCTCTAAAATTAGAGAAATAAATTTTGTAATTATTCATTAAAAATTGAAATCTAGTTGCAGGGTTGTGATGACCTTTAATGTTGGATTTGTGTGAGTAGGGTGGGTACAAATGAACGATTGCAGCTTGAAAACGACGTGTCGAGGTTTCACTATATCAATCATGTTTCTTACCTTCCATGAATAAATAGTCTCTCTGTGTACAGTATACTTCATAGAAATATATTATTATGTAAATTGTATCATAAACTTATAGCAACTTGTAGATTACTCATAGTAAGAAATAAAGTATAGACATTCATTTCAATAGATTAAAGACAATGTAAATATTTCAGTAGCTTCTAGAGGGACCATTAGCAACAAAAAACATATTTGTTTGAGTCAGTGAACTGGTATTATAGTATTCTCGGTAATCCAAACTCGGTAATCCAAATCAAATCCTCGGTAATCCAAACTCGGTTAATCCGAAATGTGACGTATTTCAAACTTGAACTGGGTCCCCAGCTGAAGGTATAGCAGGTATTTCAGTGTTGATTACGGTAATATGGTTAATACGAATTCTGGCTACATCGTAATTCGAACTGATATTCTGACCCTTCAATTGCTTTAACACTGTTTTCGGATTGGATAATTCGAAATAGTTCGAGTGAATTCCTGGAATTGATAATTATTTTTCCAATTTCCATTCTTTTTATTTGACGCGTAAGAAATGAGTCAAGCACGTTGAACCTTTGCATGTGTCCGACCGAGGGGACTGATCTCGACGAGGACGAGCTCGGAACACTCGTTCGTCAGTCAGACTCGGGACGGCGACGAGCCATGTGACGATCCCGCGTCGTCGGAGCTAGCCGAGTACGCACGATCAGTGAGGCACCTAGCAACGATTCCTATTACGTAATTTCGTCCGGTCGCGTAGGTTTCTCTCGCATGCAATACGAAATTGCTGAGAAGAGTGGTGATTTTCGTGGGAAATTAACGGTACCGTAGTTTTTTGGTCGAGCCGAATTTTTATAAATAGAAATAATTTTCTTGGGTCCCTTGCATTTCGGATTAACGAGGGTTTACTGTACATGTGCAGTGTTTACAGTTGGAAAAGGCAACCTTTCACACTTTTGTTTTAAATGATTCAAAATGTTCGAAGAAATGTTCAAATTGAATTGCCATTGAAACCCCCTGATGTGCCAATAGTGGAAATACACGAATAATTATATTATATTTCTTACATTTTATCTTAATTTTTAGGAGAAAGAGGAGAAAAGACAGTAGGTTTATATCAAATATATATATATTGGAGGTGGATTGTTAAAGGTATTATACATAGATGTAATATGCAAGTGAAAAATTATTGTTTATTATTAATTACAATAGTACTCATTATTCTTGTACTTTTTGTTCTCATTGTTATAGGTAGTGCAGTACAGTAGTTAACTTTCCATGGGTAGGTCTACAATCAGAATTCCAATAGTCAAATATTTGTGTTTGTATATATTTCATTTCAATTCGATACTGTATCATAATAACTATATAACAATGTGATTATGTACTGTAGTTTTGTTTAATTATTGTATTGATTGTACAGTAGGCCTATACAGTATATATTTCTAATTTTCTATACCGTTAATTCATATGGGTAATGCGATAAGTCATACGCAATGTACCAGGACAGTACTAGTATTATTGTTCAAGTAGAGAAGTCGATGCCTAAACTGAAACCAGTGATATATTAACTCAATTTGCAAAGTTCAATCGTTTCGACAATTTTGTACGAAAGACTCCGATACCAAACTAGATAGAAAACACTGCACACGTTATTCAATGTGAACAGTGAAAAAAAGCTGTGGAAATCATTGAAAACTGCATGTTGAATTGTTTGTAGGACTATGAAAAATCAATACTATTCAAATATTGTTCTAGAGTAGGCCTATAGGTGGCATGTTTTGTTTTTTAATGTTTTATAATTTAAGGTCTGAAATTTATTTTCTGTTAAGTATGTAACTGTTTACAAGGTATCAATCAATCAACAAAATAAAATGCTTGTAAAAGTTGAAATAAAATTCATGTTATTCACACAACCAATTGCTATGTGGTCCTGCGTTACAGAATGTAGGTCTGCGTATTTTAGTAGGGGGACCAGAAGTTCCGGTTTTCCCGGGATTTTCATCTCATGAACTTCCTGTCCCGATGTCCCGAGAAATGTTCTCAAATGTCCCGGTTTTATGAAAATGGAAGAAATACATAGGCCTATGGTTGAAATACCGGTATATACAGTAGTACAGTAGTTGAAAAATTATTGAAGAAAACCCCAAAAAATTAAAGTCCCTTATATAAATGATTGAAAAGCTAGCTTGCTATTCATGTGGAAAATTGATTTGATTGAGCGTCATTTAGATTTTTTACTTATTATTTGATAATTCCCCAAAATTATGGTGAGTGCTAGCTACATTGTCGATGTAAAAAATGTTATAATTTTTCATATTGTTGCATGTTTACTTTTTCTGGTACACAAAGACTAATTAATAATAATACTGTTATAACAATAATAATTTCTTTATTCAATCAAATAATTTACATTGTTATAAAATAGATCAAACTAAAACTAGATCAGGAATTTCATTAATACATTATGAAATCAGAAAAAGTATCTAATAACATTTACAATTTTTTAATACTATACAAACACTTGTTAAATAAGTGCAGATTTAAATTGTGTTCACACACGTTTATACTTATAATTGCTTTCAATGCAGGGTGGTAATAAGTTATGAAGTTTGACTGCTGCATATACAGGGTTTCTGGTGGTCTGTGGGCCCACATGGAAATCCTTCGTTTGTTGCCTATCATTACAGTTGTAGGAATAGAGCATTCACATTCAGTTCTGGAAGTCTATTTTCATGGGAACTGTAGCATTTCGTGGCAAACTTCCCCCCAAAAAACAGGAGCTGCAAACTCTAGATCAACAACTACGGGGTTATCTACGGAAATTCAACATTCTTTCCGACCATTTAGTCTGTGGCAGGAAGCTGTCCAAACCACTTACTGTGATACTTAATTCAAGGAAACAGATACGGTAAGTTGATCGACTCTTTTTAACTTGACCATTGGTTTCTCCAGTTGATTTCTTTTTGTACAATATAGTCTAGGGACATGGTCTTCAAAACCTTACATATTTTCACGAAATAGCTAAATGTAGCTAAGTGCTTTAGAAAATATATTTCTAGTGAAACATAGTAAAATAAAATATAGGCCTAATGTTGAATGAATTGGTATATACCGTGAAACACATAGAAATCCAAATATATATATATATATATATATATATATTCTTGTGAAATATTTAGATTTGATAGTTTATTTCATCAATGCTGAATCCCTCCATCTCTAATTATAGACCTATAAAGACTGTGAATTTGACAGTTTTAGTTGAATTTGGTGCTCTGACATGTAAAATGGTTTGTTATATACACACATAGATGGAACTTGGGTTGCCTAATTTAAGTAAACACAGTCTCCATAGATTTACATCCCACATAGATGTGATTTCAACATAGTAGACATTCTGCTAGTTGAGATTACTTATTCTCAAAACTAGGCTGAAATAGTACATTTTGATGATGAGTGGTGTTCTCTTCTCTCTCTCTCTCTCTCTTGTTCAGTTCCCGATGATCGCTGGTGCCTTTTTGTGTCCTTCAAATGACATCATGGCCTGAGGTCCTTGAATAACATGGTGCATCAGTGCCAAAGACATCTTTGCAGGAAGGATCCTGAAATCATAAAATGAGAGTAGAGGTAGCAGGAACAAAATATTAGCATTCAGTATTATAAAATATAAGTTTATGATTTATTTTTCAATGGATCACTCAAACTTGTGACGTTACATCGCCTACTTGTTTATTATCATTCATCAGTATCCTTTCGTTCAATCCATCCTCATCCTGTATCATGATCTGTCATTTGAAATACTAACTTTTAACGTAATTATGTTTGTAGAGTTCGATACAGCATGAGTGTTCATTTAAATTCATTTTTTCTCTCACATTTTGTAAACTTTTTCAAGTTCACTATAGATTGCAGCAGTGCTCTAAGATTTTGTGTCCAATGAGAGGGTGCAGCCAATCACAGCGACTGGCTAACTGCCTACCACGTGTGCGAGTGAACAGGGTTGCTGTTGACTTTTGATCCCGAGTGGACAAATATCTTGTCACAACCCGCCCCGGGCTCAGTGTAAACAAAACAACACGAGGATCGTGTGTGGTTTTTCCACGTCCTTTACATACTTATATAAATATAAATACATAACATATCTGAATGATGTTATAATTATATAATATAAAATATATATTCAAAGTGCCGTGCTGAGTCAATAGTCGCGAAAAGCCAGTGACAAGTTTACGTGTCTACAGACTACATTACTACCTCAAGAAACAAGACCTGCAGGCCGCAGGAGAAGTGCTGTCAACTGAAGATACGGTATCGTTAACAATATGATTCTATTCAACAATACTATCGCCGATGTATTGGACATCAATTACATCGATATTATAACCTGACTTTTAATTCAAGTTTAGTCTGTTTTAACTTCAATTGCATATTTTCATTAATTATTGTTCATCACCTTAGTATAATTTAATTCAATCGGCTAGCTACCGAAGGTATCAAATTCTCTGCTATCATTTAAAGTAACCGTATCAATTTCATTTCGTATATCAATTTTCTTTTCATAAATAAATTTGCTTATAACTTAAATTTCTTGCAGGTTGTGATAATTTATCCTGATTCCAGATAGGTAACCCGTCAGGTTCCTTTATTATACCTTCCTAATTCACTTCAATTTACCTACAGTTGTCGTTCATCCAATTCTTTCTATTTATAAGTGCATTTTACGCAAGTTTGGAGAGGTAACCATCACAAACTTTGTTGTCATCCAACAAGTCAATGATTGTTCCATCAAGTATAATCCATCATACAGTCATTGACTAGAGATATACATACAGTACATCTGTAGTCAATGATAACACATAAAGTAGATATATGTCCAAACACCTTTATTCCGACTCATAATTTTAAATTCACAAAACATGTATACACAGGTACAGGGACGTCGTTAGGATTTCTGTATTGGGGGGGCGCAGATTTCAAGTATCACCAAGCTTGATATTATATATAGGTGCGCGAAAATGGGGCTGTGGGGCGGGAGCCCACCGCAAGAGCCCCGCAAGGAATTTTTGGAAATTTGGACACTTTCGAAATGATTTTTGCGTTCTCTGATCAGTTTTGCATCCTAATGATTGAATCATTATCGAAAAAAAAAACATTGACACACACGGAGCAGGAAAGAGGCACTCCAGACCTTAAATGACGGTATTTGAAGTGTCCTCGGAAAATTTATGATTTTCTTTGGAATTTTTTTTGGAAAAACGTGAGTAGCATCGAAATGCTCACGTGATCGCTAGCTTTCCGAAAATCGAACAATCAGCCCGATCGCATCGTGGGTTCTCCAGCAATCGCCGATCGAAGATTGTCGATTTTTTTTTGTCGGACGGGTACTAGTACGGGGAAAAAACCAAAATTTGAAAAAAAGTCAAACTCTTTTGCCGAAGCCGTGTGCGGTATCAAAATGAAGGTACATAATATCTGTTGCCAAAAATGTTGATTTTAGCTCGATCCGATGTATGGTTCTCCGTAAAAAAATTCTTGAAAATAAAGGCAAATTTGCAATTTTCTTTGAAAAAGTTTTTACACAGCCGTGAGTGGTATCAAATTGAAGATAATCGAAATTGATGACGTGCAGTTCTGATTTTAGCCCGATCCGATGTATGGTTTTCCGGCAAACATGTTTTGAACAAACCCCTTCAGATCGGGTGTCGGAAAATTTATGATTTTCCCTGGAAAAGTTTTGACGGGGCCGTGTGTGGTATCAAAATGAAGGTACATTCAATTGATTGCGAAAAATTCTTATTTCGTTCCGATCCGATGTGTGGTTCTCCGGCAAACATGTTTTGAACACCCCCATGCGCAGAGGGGGTATAGCAAAATTTACGATTTTCCACGGAAAAGTTTTCAGAGGGCCGTGTGTGGTATCAAAATGAAGGTACATTCAATTGGATGTGAAAAAATCTAAGTCTGGCCAAATGCGACGTTTGGTTTGCCGGTAAACATGTTTTGAACAACCCCTTGCGCATAGGGGTGTCGGAAAACCTACGATTTTCTTTGGAAAGTTTTCAGAGGGTCGTGTGTGGTATCAAAATGAAGGTACATTCAATCGATTGCGGAAAATTGAAACCTCAGCCCAATCCGATGTGTGGTTCTCCGGCAAACGGGTTTTAAACAACCCCCCGTGCAGAGGGGTGTCGGAAAATTTATGATTTTCCCCGTAAAAGTTTCCAGAGGGCCGTGTGTGGTATCAAAATGAAGCTTCATTCAATTGGATGCGAAAAAATCTAAGTTTGGCTGAATCCGATGTCTAGTTCTTCGGCAAACATGTTTTGAACAACTCCCTGCAGATGGGGTGTCGGAAAATTTGCGATTTTTCCTGGAAAATTTTGTACAGGGTCGTGAAAGATATCGACACAAAGGTTCATTCATCAGATTTCGAAAAATTCTTATTTCGTTCCGATCCAATGTGTGGTTCTCCGTAAAAAAGTTCGTGAACACCCCCTTGCGCATAGGGGTGTCGGAAAATTCACGATTTTCTTTGGAAAATTTGTCTGAGGGTCGTGTGTGGTATCGACATGAAGGTACATTCATAAGATTGCTGAAAATTCTTATTTCGTCCCGATCCAATGTGTGGTTCTCTCTGAAAAAAAAATCGCGAACAACCCCATGTGCTGAGGGGTGTCGGTAAATTTGCGATTTTCCCTGGAACATTTTCCACAGGGTCGTGTGAAATATCGATGAGAAGGTACATTCATAAGATTGCTGAAAATTCTTATTTCGTCCTGATCCAATGTGTGGTTCTCTCTGAAAAAAATCGCGAACAACCCCATGTGCTGAGGGGTGTCGGAAAATTTGCGATTTTCCCTGGAACATTTTCCACAGGGTCGTGTGTGGTATCGATATAAAGGTACATTCATTAGATTGCGGAAATTTCTTTTTTCGTCCCGATCCAACGTATAGTTCTCCGACAAACAGGTTTTAAACAACCCCATGTGTGGAGGGGTGTCGGAAAATTTATGATTTTTCCCGGAAAAGTTTTCACAGGGTCGTGTGTGGTATCGACATGTAGGTACATTCATAGATTGCATAAAATTTTCATTTCGTTCCGATCCGATGCATAGTTCTCCGACAAACATGTTTTGAACAACCCAATGTGTAGAGGGGGTCGGAAAATTTGCGATTTTCCCCGGAAAATCTTCCACAGGGTCATGTGTGGTATCAAAATGAAGGTAGATGCATCAGATTGCGAAAATTTTTCATTTCGTCTCGATCCAATGTCTGGTTCTTCTAAAAAAAATTCCCGAATACTCTTCCGGAAAATTTGTGATTTTCTTTGGAAATTTTTTTGGAAAATTGTGAGTGGCATCAAAATGCTCACGTGATCGACAGCTGTCCGAAAATCCAACAATCAGCCCGATCGCATCATGGGTTCTCAAGCAATCCCCGATCGAAAATTGTCGATTTTTTTTTGTCGGACGGGTACTAGTATGGGGAAAAAATCATAATTTGAAAAAAAGTCAAAGTGTTTTGCCGAAGCCGTGTTTGGTATCAAAATGAAGGTACAGAATATCTGATGCCAAAAATGTTGATTTTAGCTCGATCCGATGTCTGGTTCTCTGTAAAAAAAATCTTGAAAATGAAGCCAAATTTGCAATTTTCTTTGAAAAAGTTTCTACACAGCCGTGTGTGGTATCAAATTCAAGATAATCAAAATTGATGACGTCTAGTTCTGATTTCAGCCCGATCTGATGGCTGGTTCTCCGGCAAACATGTTTTGAATCAACCACTGCCGATAGGGTGTCGGAAAATTCATGATTTTCCCCGGAAAAGTTTTTACAGGGTCGTGTGTGGTATCAACATGAAGGTAAATTCAATTGAATGCGAAAAAATTCAAGTTTGGCCAAATCCGATGTTTGGTTTGCCGGCAAACAGGTTTTAAACACCCCCCCGTGCTGAGGGGTGTCGGAAAATTTACGATTTTCTTCGGAAAATCTTCCACATGTTCATGTGTGGTATCAAAATGGAGGTCCATTCATAACATTGCATAAAATTCTTATTTCGTTCCGATCCAATGTATAGTTCTCCGGCAATCATGTTTTGAACACCCCCATGCGCAGGGGGAGGGGGGAAATGTGCGATTTTCCCCGGAAAAGCTTCCAGAGGGTCGTGTGTGGTATCAAAATGAAGCTACATTCATTAGATTGCGAAAATGTTTCATTTCGTTCCCATCCGACGTTTGGTTTGCCGGTAAACATGTTTTGAACAACCCAATGTGTAGAGGGTTGTCGGAAAATTTATGATTTTCCTCGGAAAAGCTTTCAGAGAGTTGTGTGTGGTATCAAAATGAAGCTACATTCAATTGATTGCGAAAATTTCAAACCACAGCCCGATCCGACGTTTGGTTTGCCGGTAAACATGTTTTGAACAACCCAATGTGTAGAGGGGTGTCGGAAAATTTATGATTCTCCTCGGAAAAGCTCTCAGAGGGTTGTGTGTGGTATCAAAATTGAGCTACATTCAATTGATTGCGAAAATTTCAAACTTCAGCCCGATTTGACGTTTGGTTTGCCGGTAAACACGTTTTGAAACACCCAATGTGTAGAGGGGTGTCGGAAAATTTGCGATTTTCCCCGGAAAATTTTCCACAGGGTCATGTGTGGTATCAATATGTAGGTCCATTCATTAGATTGCATGAAATTCTTATTTCGTTCCGATCCAATGTATAGTTCTCCGGCAATCATGTTTTGAACACCCCCATGCGCAGGGGGAGGGGGGAAATTCGCGATTTTCCCCGGAAAAGCTTCCAGAGGGTCGTGTGTGGTATCAAAATGAAGCTACATTCATTAGATTGCGAAAATGTTTCATTTCGTTCCCATCCGACGTTTGGTTTGCCGGTAAACATGTTTTGAACAACCCAATGTGTAGAGGGTTGTCGGAAAATTTATGATTTTCCTCGGAAAAGCTTTCAGAGAGTTGTGTGTGGTATCAAAATGAAGCTACATTCAATTGATTGCGAAAATTATAAACTTAAGCCCGGTCCGACGTTTGGTTTGCCGGTAAACATGTTTTGAACAACCCAATGTGTAGAGGGGTGTCGGAAAATTTATGATTTTCCCCTGAAAAGCTTTCAGAGGGTTGTGTGTGGTATCAAAATGGAGCTACATTCATTAGAATGCAGAAAATTCTTACTTCGTTCCGATCCGACGTTTGCTTTGCCGGTAAACATGTTTTGAACAACCCAATGTGTAGAGGGGGTCGGAAAATTTATGATTTTCCTCGGAAAAGCTTTCGGAGGGTCGTGTGTGGTATCGAAATGAAGCTACATTCAATTGATTGCGAAAATTGCTATTATGTTCCGATCCGATGTTTGGTTTGCCGGTAAACATGTTTTGAACAACCCAATGTGTGGAGGGGTGTCGGAAAATTTATGATTTTCCCCGGAAAAGCTTTCAGAGGGTCGTGTATGGTATCGAAATGAATCTACATTCAATTGATTGCGACAATTTTGACCCACAGCCCGATCCGACGTTTGGTTTGCCGGTAAACATGTTTTGAACAACCCAATGTGTAGAGGGTTGTCGGAAAATTTATGATTTTCCTCGGAAAAGCTCTCAGAAGGTTGTGTGTGGTATCAAAATGAAGGTACATTCACTTGGATGTGAAAAAATCTAAGTCTGACCAAATGCGACGTTTGGTTTGCCGGTAAACATGTTTTGAACAACCCCTTGCGCATAGGGGTGTCGGAAAACCTACGATTTTCTTTGGAAAGTTTTCAGAGGGTCGTGTGTGGTATCAAAATGAAGGTACATTCAATCGATTGCGGAAAATTGAAACCTCAGCCCAATCCGATGTGTGGTTCTCCGGCAAACGGGTTTTAAACAACCCCCCGTGCAGAGGGGTGTCGGAAAATTTATGATTTTCCCCGTAAAAGTTTCCAGAGGGCCGTGTGTGGTATCAAAATGAAGGTACATTCAATTGGATGCGAAAAAATCTAAGTTTGGCTAAATCCGATGTCTAGTTCTTCGGCAAACATGTTTTGAACAACTCCCTGCAGATGGGGTGTCGGAAAATTTGCGATTTTTCCTGGAAAATTTTGTACAGGGTCGTGAAAGATATCGACACAAAGGTACATTCATCAGTTTTCGAAAAATTCTTATTTCGTTCCGTTCCAATGTGTGGTTCTCCGTAAAAAAGTTCGTGAACACCCCCTTGCGCATAGGGGTGTCGGAAAATTCACGATTTTCTTTGGAAAATTTGTCTGAGGGTCGTGTGTGGTATCGACATGAAGGTACATTCATAAGATTGCTGAAAATTCTTATTTCGTCCCGATCCAATGTGTGGTTCTCTCTGAAAAAAAATCGCGAACAACCCCATGTGCTAAGGGGTGTCGGGAAATTTGCGATTTTCCCTGGAACATTTTCCACAGGGTCGTGTGTGGTATCGATATAAAGGTACATTCATTAGATTGCATAAAATTTTTATTTCGTTCCGATCCAATGTATAGTTCTCCGGCAATCATGTTTTGAACACCCCCATGCGCAGGGGGAGGGGGGAAATTTGCGATTTTTCCCGGAAAAGCTTCCAGAGGGTCGTGTGTGGTATCAAAATGAAGCTACATTCATTAGATTGCGAAAATGTTTCATTTCGTTCCCATCCGACGTTTGGTTTGCCGGTAAACATGTTTTGAACAACCCAATGTGTAGAGGGTTGTCGGAAAATTTATGATTTTCCTCGGAAAAGCTTTCAGAGAGTTGTGTGTGGTATCAAAATGAAGCTACATTCAATTGATTGCATAAATTTCAAACCACAGCCCGATCCGACGTTTGGTTTGCCGGTAAACATGTTTTGAACAACCCAATGTGTAGAGGGGTGTCGGAAAATTTATGATTTTCCCCTGAAAAGCTTTCAGAGGGTCGTGTGTGGTATCAAAATGGAGCTACATTCATTAGAATGCAGAAAATTTTTACTTCGTTCCGATCCGACGTTTGGTTTGCCGGTAAACATGTTTTGAACAACCCAATGTGTAGAGGGGGTCGGAAAATTTATGATTTTCCTCGGAAAAGCTTTCGGAGGGTCGTGTGTGGTATCGAAATGAAGCTACATTCAATTGATTGCGAAAATTGCTATTATGTTCCGATCCGATGTTTGGTTTGCCGGTAAACATGTTTTGAACAACCCAATGTGTGGAGGGGTGTCGGAAAATTTATGATTTTCCCCGGAAAAGCTTTCAGAGGGTCGTGTGTGGTATCGAAATGAATCTACATTCAATTGATTGCGACAATTTCGACCCACAGCCCGATCCGACGTTTGGTTTGCCGGTAAACATGTTTTGAACAACCCAATGTGTAGAGGGTTGTCGGAAAATTTATGATTTTCCTCGGAAAAGCTTTCAGAAGGTTGTGTGTGGTATCAAAATGAAGCTACATTCAATTGATTGCATAAATTTCAAACCACAGCCCGATCCGACATTTGGTTTGCCGGCAAACATGTTTTGAACAACTCAATGTGTAGAGGGGTGTCGGAAAATTTGCGATTTTCCCCGGAAAAGTTTCCACAGGGTCATGTGTGGTATCGATATGAAGGTACATTCGTAAGATTGCGAAAATTTGAAATCTCAGCCCGATCCGACGTTTGGTTTGCCGGTAAACATGTTTTGAACAACCCAATGTGTAGAGGGGTGTCGGAAAATTTATGATTTTCCTCGGAAAAGCTTTCAGAGGGTTGTGTGTGGTATCAAAATTAAGCTACATTCAATTTATTGCGAAAATTACAAACCTCAGCCCGATTTGACGTTTGGTTTGCCGGTAAACACGTTTTGAAACACCCAATGTGTAGAGGGGTGTCGGAAAATGTGCGATTTTCCCCGGAAAATTTTCCACAGGGTCATGTGTGGTATCAATATGTAGGTCCATTCATTAGATTGCATAAAATTCTTATTCCGTTCTGATTCAATGTATAGTTCTCCGGCAATCATATTTTGAACACCCCCATGCGCAGGGGGAGGGGGGGAAATTTGCGATTTTTCCCTGAAAAGTTTCCAGAGGGTCGTGTGTGGTATCAAAATGAAGCTACATTCAATCGATTGCAAAAAATTCAAACCTCAGCCCGATCCGACATTTGGTTTGACGGTAAACATGTTTTGAACAACTCAATGTGTAGAGGGGTGTTAGAAAATTTATGATTTTCCCTGGAAAAGTTCTCAGGGGGTCGTGTGTGGTATCGACATGAAGGTACATTCATCAGATTGCGAAAAAAAAAATTTCGTCTCGATCCAATGTCTGATTCTCCTAAAAAAAAAATCCTGAATACTCTTCCGGAAAATTTGTGATTTTCTTTGGATTTTTTTTTGGAAAAACGTGAGTAGCATCAAAATGCTCACGTGATCGCTAGCTTCCAGAAAATCCAACAATCAGCCCGATCGCATCATGGGTTCTCGAGCAATCCCCGATCGAAGATTGTCGATTTTTTTTTGTCGGACGGGTACTAGTATGGGGAAAAAACAAAATTTGAAAAAAAGTCAAATTCTTTTGCCGGAGCCGTGTTTGGTATCAAAATGAAGGTACAGAATATCTGTTGTCAAAAATGTTGATTTTAGCTCGAATCGATGTATGGTTCTCTGTAAAAAAAATCTGGAAAATGAAGCCAAATTTGGAATTTATTCTGGAAAAGTTTTTACACAGCCGTGTGGGGTATCAAATTGAAGATAATCAAAATTGATGACGTCCAGTTCTAATTGAAGCCCGATCCGATGTATGGTTCTCCGGCAAACATGTTTTGAACGAACCCCTTCAGATCGGGTGTCGGAAAATTTATGATTTTCCCTGGAAAAGGTTTGGCGGGGTCGTGTGTGGTATCAAAATGGAGGTACATTCAATCGATTGCGAAAACTCCGAACTTCAGCTCGATCCGATGTATAGTTCTCCGGCAAACAGGTTTTGAACAACCCCCCTGCTGAGGGGTGTCGGAAAATTTGCGATTCCCCTTGGAAAATTTTTCACAGGGTCGTGTGTGGTATCGATATAGAGGTTCATTCATTAGATTGCGGAAATTTTTTATTTCGTTTCGATCTAATGTGTGGTTCTCCAGAAAAAAATCGCAAACAACCCCCCGTGCTGAGGGGTGTCGGAAAATTTGCGATTTTCCCTGGAAAATGTTCCACAGTGTCGTGTGTGGTACCGACATGAACGTACATTCTTTAGATTGCTCAAAATTCTCATTTCGTTCCGATCCAATGTGTGGTTCTCTCTAATAAAATTCGCAAACAACCCCCCGTGCTGAGGGGTGTCGGAAAATTTGCGATTTTCCCTGGAAAATTCTTCTGAGGGTCGTGTGTGGTATCGACATAAAGGTACATTCATTAGATTGCGGAAAATTCTTATTTCGTTCCGATCCAATGTGTGGTTCTCCAGAAAAAAATTCCTTGCGTAGGCCTATTCTGGAATAATTTCATTCATCATGTTTAAGGAATGTCAGGATTTCACATTTCTCAAGTAGGCATAGAAGATGAACGGAAAAAAAATATGGGAATTTCATTCCATCTCACGAGAAGAAGCATGCATTGTGTGTATCAGTTATTCGCTATAATGAGTTTCGTATTGCAATAAACGAGTTGGAGATCGAATGAATTCGAAGGAACGTGTCACCGGGATTCAGAATCATTCTCGTAGAAACCAACCATGTATTATTTATCATAATTCATATTGATAAGTAGCAATATTTCATTGTGTTTATTCGCAGGTCAACATTTAGATTTTTTAAAGAAAGATAAATTATTGGGGGGGGGGCGCAAATGTCGATTGGGGGGGGGGCGCGCCCCCCCTTGGCCCCCCTAACGATGTCCCTGCACAGGTACCGTATTTCATTCACAAGCTGATCAAAAACTCTCATTTTAATTTTTGTTCATCAAGATTTCAATTCATATAACGTGATTAATTCAATTTTGGTACCCATTTACCCAATATTCTAGGCTGAATCATTATCCATTATTAATTTGGGTGAAATTGCTGCTTACTTTATTTGATGCGGTTTTCTTAAACGTAAAAACTTACAGATACAAAAATACAAAGATAGAAAAATGTGCGCAAGAAGAAGGATATATACTTACGCTTTGAACGGCATAAGCCATCTCACAGCTCTAGGAATGGTGACTGTAACTTCATTGGCTAATGTGGCTGCTACGATTTCATCTGCCACGTCATTTGGCATCAACATCGGCATTATTCTGTGGAAGAAAATACTAATTAACAAACAGTCTTCTTTCAATTGTTGTCACCTCAGCCTTCTTTATTCAGATAGAAGATACTTTCTTATGAATGAAGCAGGCCTATACTGACAATGTTCTCACCATTATGTTACTGACAATTATTTTCTTATTATTGCTAAGGAGAGAGATCAGTTACATTTCAATGTCAAATTTGTCTGATTTTATGAAATAAAGAATTATTATTATCTAATCAAGAAGGCTGTGGTTGACAAATTGTCCTCTATACAGTCTACTAATCACAACTTCAATGATAGTTTGTTGGAAGAGCTGCACGTTTCTAGTTGCCACGGTAACCTACATACGATCTCCATGAAAAGCGCGAGACACCCGTGCGCAATTGATGTCAGATAGGGAGGACGGTCGCTTGAACCTTCCTCTTTCGGCAATATAATTATAATGGTATTTGAAAAGGAATAATAATAGACGTTGTAATGCACTATCGTAACCATTGCAAATGCCACGAGAATAAATAAATAAGTATAAACGCCTAACCAAATATCTCTCGAGATGTATGGGTTCTAGTTCATTTCGTGAAAACAATTATTGTGGAAATGAATTAGTTGAAAATATAAACATTTAGTTCGCACAAATTCATTTTCATTTGACAGTTTCCTTGAATAAATCTGAGGATACTTGATGATCAGCTGGTTTATTTGGGGGTAGGCCCCCCAAATATTTGTTCAAACTCTTTGCTATCTCGTTTAGTGTAAGGCCTCTGATGTCTTTATATCTCTAAGGGCCTTGTAAGACCCTTGACTCAGCCGTGTACACTTGCGGTCACATAAAATGTTATTTTCAGAAAATAAAATTTAAAACAATATCTACTCTCATTGCACCGAGGTTTTTTCATACTGTACGCGGAGTGTTATGTAAATTGTCTGCTAGTTTCAGTGCGTACACACTTTCTTCAAGATGCAAATTGATCGACCACTTTATGCGACTGCAAGTGTACGTAAACGAAAAGAAGAGAAGTTGATCTAGTAATAAATAATTCAATAACTGTTATAAAACCTTTGGAAAGCTACCAAGTCGTACTGATATAATTGCTACACAGTGCAAGTCAATGACAAACTGCAATAAATGCATTATTTGTCATTGTTCATTTCTTGAGTGCATTTCTCTTTTCCCATTTGCACGTCAAGCTTGTAAGAGACGCAAACTATCACTTCAATATATAAGTTAGATATAGATATAGCAATGTTTATTCATTATTATGTTCAATCAATTGAAAGTCTTCCAAAATTTCACACATGTCAATGTTTAAATAAATATAGGGTCTACATGCGATTCTTATTCAATTAGAAGTGGCAATTCAGTGTAATTGACTTTTAAGGACACAGTTTGGTTCACATACAAAACCCATTGGGTTGGTACTTCATAATTGGTGAAACATTCATAAAAATATAGGCCTATATAATAGTCTACATATTTCAAATACTATTATAGATGCATCCACATCCACATAAATTATTAAGAAAACGATTTTCTTCCAATATACATTTATAAAAGAGCCACTTTGAAATGAATAATATAAACATAGTGTAGAAATATATTGTTCACAATTATAATTTGAATGTATGTAAAGCGACATATTTTACTAATATGTATTCGTATAAAATATGCGTGGTTGTTAACAGTGTTATCAATAGGTATCCCATTCATCACAGTCTTCTTGATTGGATATAAGAGAGAACATCAAACAGAACGATCTGAATAAAGAAGGCAGTGCTATTAACATTCATCACAAATTTTACATTGTTGACGTTTATTTTGTTACTATTCGGTCAGTCATATTGTATTTCCTGTTCTTTCTTTTCGTGTTGAATATAAACGTTTTCGGAAATCTAAACCATTATAAAGTAATGACATACCTTGGCTTGGCGCCGTCGAACATTCCCGTGTTAATATAGTATGGTAATACTATAGTCGTGTGCACACCATCGTATCCGTGGGTCTAGGTGAACAAAAGAGAATATTGAGTTACTTTCTACACAGAGAGGTAGGCCTAGCTAGTTCATACATGCGTATATAATTTCAAGACTAGTTATAGTAACTACTGAACTTTTAGCAGAAATTAAAACAACTTCTGCTTACAGTGTATAATATATAGATCTACCTATTCTCATCGCTTCACTTTCACCTGGTCATGACAAACACGCACGTCAAGGAATAGTATTTGAAGCTTTGAAGGGACAACAATAGTGTATTTGTAGCTTTTGTCTATGAATTCTTTTTTTTTTATCTTCTGTCATCATTTGTTTTTATTCAGTCTCTCACAGAAGCGTGATTGAAATTTGACCTACATTCTAATGATATGAATATTGAAAATAGATGTATTTGTTTTCATGAGTTTAAATTTTTCAAGTTGACAGTTTTGAACATTTTCAACTGTCTATTTGTAAAGAAAACTGAAGAAGCTAGTACACCTGTAGAGCCTACTAGAAGAACTGGCCTATTATGTGTATACAAAGGATCATATTTTTTCTCCAACTTTCATTTCCTTTGTGTAGCTTATTAATTGATGATTCTGGGGGATAGTGACAAAGAGTTTTTTCTATTCTAAATTCCATTTCTCTGTATAGTAACAGTAGGCCTACATACATAGTGTGTATAATCTCCTCTATACATGCATATTGTTCAGCACGTAGTATTTGATCAATTGGGTGATAGAAGGGTGTATGGAGTGGGAGGAGGGTGTATGGGGTGGAAGGAGGGTGTATGAGGTGGGTCAAGTATATCTAGAAATTTCTGAACGTAGATCTATACACTACTTATACTTTACGTAGCTAAGGTTACGTTTTTTTTTTTCAAATTCGACAAAATTCGACAAATTTCGTGCATTCCAAAAGTCATTACCAAAATTTCTTTCGTTCGACATGTGGCGCGATTTAAAAAAACATGTTCTCAGAACATGTTCCGAAAACATGTTACCTAATCATACCTATACTCATACCTGATCATACCTAATCACATCTAATCACACCTAATCACACATAATCACACCTAATCACACCTAATCACACCTAATCACACCTAATCACACCTAATCACACCTAATCACACCTAATCACACCTATTTACACCTAATCACACCTGTAGTTCTGAGTATAAACTCTCGTGGAAGCCGATCGTGGCGAACTTGGTGGCGCTATAGTCCGTGCACTTGTACAGCCCCATCAGCCCTGTCATACTGGATACGGTGACCACGTGGCCGTGATTAGCTTCCATCATGTCCGGCAGGAACGCCTTCGTGGTCTGGAACAAACAAACAAACAAACAAATACGTTATTCAACAATGAAAAAACGTAAACAATTATCGATAATTTCTTTTCATAGCGAGATAATTCTAAAAATCAACTTATCTGAGCATTCACATATTAAAGTATGTTTATATTTTTTGACGTGAAACGTCTGTAAAATCGATATCGACTGGCAGTCCAGCGAAATCAGATATGGTGATGATAGGCGATGGCCGGTATCATAATACACCTTCAATATGTAAGGTTGCAAAGAAAAGCGCCTGATTTCCCATTTCTACATCCATACCCCGGCATAATATCCCACGACGACGCGTACTCAGTATTCACGGGATTACGACCATGTCTCCCATTATAGACCACGCATTGAGTTTTTTAGTATAAAATCACTTTTTGCGTGATTAGCAAACTGTTGGTTGGCGTGTTAGAATGAAGTTCGATTACATCCGTTGAGCTTAGGTTAGGCCCGGTCTTACGAATCTTAGTTAAGTACTAATCCACTAACTATTTGTTAAAGGTACGAAAATATCACATGTAACCAAGGGTGATAACAAGTTAATCCGCTAACCATTGCTTAATCCACTAACAATCGATTCGTAATATCGGCCCTAAGTAAGATTATATTGGTCTATATGTATTAGGGTTGCACGAAAAACAACAACAAAGACATATGGGTATGAAAGCCACCCTTAAAAATTATATTTTTCAATTTCTATATGAGAAAATATGATCGTTTTCTATATGATTATTATATCTTTACTGTGGTGTAAATAAGAGGGCTATCAATTACACCATTCAAGGTGCAAGGTACCACGTTATTACTTATCTATGCAGTATACTGCACGAGAACTGCGTTAATGTCATCTTTATTACTTGTAATGACTCAAGTATTTATCACTTTTATCACACTCACACCTCGCCTAATCAAGGAGTCATGATTTATTATTTAGTGCTTCAGAAAAATAAATAAAATTAATGTATAATTGAATTATAATTGTCAGGGTTGAACTAAAGCTAGAGTTGAATCTGTGGATGACGCAGTCGATAATAATTATACTTGATGAACGTAAATCAATCACAAATATTTGCGTGAATTACAACCAATCATAGTGATCGTATGCAATTTGATAAAGAAGTTGAGACATTGTTCCTCAATGGGATTGGATCGGTTGAACGGGGCACCACAAGGGCGATATTACCACCCGAAAGAAGAAATATATATAATGTATCTCATTTAACTAAATGTAGAAATAGTTGATAAAAAAGAATCACTAAATTTAATTATTAAAAAAAAAAACATGACCTGAATTATCACTTTACGAATAACACAATTTATCAACTGTAGTTAGTTTTAATCCACAATCGTAATGAATGATATTTTCAGCAGATTGAATAATATGTCAATCAAATCAAGTTCAACAAATAAACAATGGGTTTAAAATGACAATGAAAATATGTGAATGATCAAAACCTGTTGATTAGATTAAAGCACTTGCTCATGCGTTGACAGGCTCTCTATCTTCGTTGATAAAAACTGGAGTTATTATTATTAAATGGTAAATTTAAATCTAAGGTAAATAGTTAATAGTTGTACCATCTTGAAGATACTGTAAATAACTGTTTATACCTTATTATTAGAATTTCTATATCTCATACCGTTCAAAAGTTATAACCAAAAAACTGATATTACGCTAAATCGACTCCCATGGACTCGTCATATGCGATTTTGTGCGAAACAAAGCCAAAAAGGTTATGTTGACATAGGGTGACTTAGGCCTATCTTTAACATTCTTGAACTATTAGTTTTCATTGAAAATTAAAAAAGAAACGAATCCATCGTTTTTTCAATTGTAGCTTATCATATAATACAATACAAATACTTCATGATCAATCATGAATGTTTCCTATATTTTATTTTTCCGATTTCAAGTTTTTCAAATCTTCAACCTCTCGCACGTTGAAGCCCAACTAAAAATGGTGGTTTGACTCAATAATCTACTCCGATGCGCTCTACATGGCAACAGCAGTTTGTCGTTACGCTCATTCAACTGGAAATAAACCTACTTTTTCAAGTTCAAGTCAGTTTATCCTCCGTGACCGGATCTTTAGTTTAAAAAGTGAAATGCCTGGCAACTAGCTAGCTAAAACTCGTTTTACCTCTACTGCTGCTTTGCTTGACGAAAACATTGAAATGGCATGGGTCGCGGTGAGAGCGTCAAGACACCGCAACGTAGGTCTATAGACTGATTTATTACAAATGCCAGATTTGTCTGCACTTATACTGGGTTAACGACGTGATGTAATGATAACTAAGATCTATTGACGTCGCATGAATGATTGGTGAGCTTATGTACGAAAAATGTTGAAAATGAAAAATGTATGAAAAATGTAGAAAAGTTATGGGCAGTATCTGGATCATCGAAACTTGATAGAAAATCATTGTTCCCCAATTGAGGCTATGGATGGAAGATCCACAAGACACCGTACATAACAGAGGAAAGGTTTTTCTAGGTTTTCTTGATCAATTTTCAATTAAAATGCTCAATAGGTGTAATTGAAAAGACCAAAAGAGCTGCAAAAGGCAGAAAATACGCCTAAATACACGTGAGTGATGTTTTCTTATTCTCACTTTCTACCAAACTCTCAAACATCGCAGATAAGGCGTTTTCCTAGTTTTATTTTAAAGATAGCAACTAAATAATTTATGACCAGTTTCTTGCCTAATTCGCAAGAACATGCAAATTGCAGAGAAAGGTGGCGGAACATAGATGCTCTCTCCGGCTAAATATCTGACCCTGCCTAGCTGCTACGTTTACGACTACGAATTTCTTCTTCACATTATAGGAACCGATGCAAATGAATACAGCTGCTAGCTCGCTGAACCGTGTTCCGGGTGACCGGGGTTCGATTCCCGCCCTCCTGGTAGAGGTTGTTCGAGGTTTCCCTCTGTCGTTGAAGTGAAATGACTGGAGTGACCGCTTCCTCCACACTGTTCAAAAACTAAATTAAACACCTATCGTCTTATCCTCCCACCATCTTCTGAGCTTGATACTGAATAGATGCTATAAAAATATATTGAATACAATATAAAATACTTGTTATATTTAATTAGACGAGCTTTAGCGAGGATTCAATTTGACATACTGAAAAAAATTGGTGTTCGTTTTTGTGTTTTTTTTTATGTTTTTTTGTCGGTTCTCCACAGGTCAAACGACTACAGCTATCAACTTCAAACTTTTTCCAATATGGTTCCTCATCTAACTTAGATCTGTATAGTTTTGTGGCATTGTCGGGGCGTAACTTTGTTTCATGAATTTTAGAAATTTCAAAATTCTCATTAGAATAACATGGCGGAAAAAAAAAAAAATTATTTCCAAAAAAATGAAATTTTGCGTAAAGTTGAATTACATTTTGATACACATTTTAAAAAATTTCAGCTTGATCGGGTGAGCCATTTTGAAGAGAAAACATAAAATGTGCTAAATTGGTACTACTCGAAGCAGTTTTTACCCATTTTTACACATCGATACAGTGTAGTGAAAACCACATAGTTTCGTGAAAAGGTTCAATGCGAGGTTAGTTACTACTAACCTTGGGAACAAGGTTTGTCATTGGTCATGTCAGGGTTGTCATGGCACGAGACATCATACAAGGGCCACTAGAAGAATCCCAGTAGTAAAGTGGCCTCATTCATGTGCTATTTACTCCCGTAAGTGATCAATTATCTTTTCTCTATGAACATGATCTTTCATTTTCCATTTATGAATATATAGTGAAGGGTATATTTATATGGTACTATTTTAATTCGATAAACTTACTGTATCAACTACTTCAACGTGAATCATACAATTTCAGATTCGACAGTAGGAATAAGTGGAGACAGCCTCAATGTACAGGGCCAGCTAAGGGCTGGAAATATTGGTCGGTTGGTTGCTTATGGGGAACCCAACCACAAAAATGTGTCAATTTTTATTTTTATTTATTGATGCATGTATTTTCCTTTATTAACTGGAGAATAAATCAGAATGTATGCTGTATGTCTTTGGGAAACATCCCAGTATAAGCCTGAACGACAGAGGGAAACTATGACAAACCTCTGTCAGGATAGTCGACTATGGCGGGAATCGAAACCCGGTCTCCTGAATAACTGTTGATTCTGCTAGCCACTCGACCACCCATCTAAGTGTCCATTCAATACACATTATTAATACTATGAGAACGCCATATATGCGTTGTTAGACGAGCGAATAGTGATAGTATGGGTAAAAATGGGTAAAAACTGCTACGAGTGGTACCAATTTAGCACATTTTATGTTTTTTCTTCAAAATGGCTGACCCGATCAGACTGAATTTTTTTAGAAATGCGTATCAAAATGTAATTCAACTTCACGCAAAATTTCATTTTTTTTCATTTTTTTTCTGCTATGTTATTCTAATGGGTATTTTTGAAATTTCTAGAATTCATAAAAAAAAAGTTACCCCCTGATAATGCCATAAAACTATACAGCTCTAAGTTAGATGAGAAACCATATTGAAAAAAAGTTTGAAGTTGATAGCTTTAGCCGTTTGACCTGTGGAGAACCGACTAAAAAACATGGAAAAAAAAACGAACACCAACTTTTTTCAGTATGTCAAATTGGATCCTCGCTAAAGCTCGTCTAATAATGCGATGTTTAATTGTCGTGTTATGGTACACTCACCCAGTAGTGCGCGAGGATGTTGACTTGGAAGGTGTTGTCGATCATGTGATCCGGCAGGTCCATGAGCGTTTTCCCGCACACGATGCCGGCATTGTTGATCAAGACCGACACCTTGCCGATATCCTTCTTGACCGTCGCGGCGGCTGCGTAGATCTTCTCTCGGTCGGCGATGTCGCACACGTACCCGTGGATCGTGCCCCCGGCCGCCCGGACCAGGCGCACAGTCTCGTCCAACTCTGGAACCAATCAGATGAGCGTTAGAGAACATTTCCATCCCAGCTTTTTCTGTCTTTGTAAGCACACAGGTCATTGCGGTGCACAGAGTCTCTCTATTTTTTATATTGGGTTTAACGACGCACTGTTATGATAACTGAGATCTAATGGCGTCGGATGGATGATTAATGAGATGATGGGATG
Source organism: Brachyptera putata (assembly GCA_907164805.1). NCBI lineage: Eukaryota > Metazoa > Arthropoda > Insecta > Plecoptera > Taeniopterygidae > Brachyptera > Brachyptera putata. The sequence continues at coordinate 1,527,111 of OU015464.1, forward strand.
ATGAGATGAAGGTTCTCGGATAATGGGAAGGATAGTGGGAAGGAAGCGGTCATGGCCGACTTATTGGGGGTACCATCCCGGCATTAGCCTGGACTACAGAGGGAAACCATGAAAAACCTCTGTAAAGATGGTCGGCGGCGGGGATTGAACTGGGTTCGAAATCCCCCTCGCCTCTCGGATCGCGTTAACCACTGCGCTGCATGTGCCGGTCAGAGTATCTCGTTCATAGTACAGAAAGAATATATGAATATATAAATACGAAATTATAAATTATGTTTTTAGCAAATCATGCCAGTCTATATCAGTGCCCCCCCCCCCCTAAAGTGAGTTTAGACGTGGGCCCCTGTGCCACCGCCGATATTTACGCCACTGTAGTCTTTGAGAAAGAAATACCTGGGCGCTCAATATTTCGGTAAATCCAATAGGTGGGAGGGATACATAGCCCCGCAGGGAATTTTCTTTAAATAGCGTTTTGTAGATATTGGCCCATGTTGTAGAAGTATTACTTTGTGAATGATAACTATATTGACTGTACAGTTGTCAACTATTCATTTAAAGATGGTGCGGCGGGATCGAACTGGGTTCGGAATCCTCCTCCCTCCCGGATCGGGTTAGACTTACTGCGCTAATGTGCGGTTAAGTCCTCGTTATAGTAAAGGAAGTTATATATTGAAATCATTGATAAATACGTAATTTAAATTATGTTTTTTTATTTTTTCGCAATTCTGCATACCCTATCAGTGCCCCCCCCCACTTTTTTTTCCCCTAAGGGTTTACAGTGGGACCACTTGTGCACGCGATATGTACACCACTGTGTTTGAGAAAGAAATCCTGAAGTTCTAGCTCAATATTTCGGTAAATCAATAGGTGGGAGGATAATAGCCCGCATTGGGAATTGTCTTTAAATAGATTTTTAGATATTGGCCATGTTAGCAAATCATACAATTTGTGATGGCCTAACTATATGACTGTACAGTTGTCATATCATTAAAAATAAGTAAAACTTATGCAGATATGGATTAAGCCATGTATCCATACTAACAATACCTCCATTAGATTAGCTTGTTCTAGGTCTAAATGAATATTTTGATATACCTCTTGTAATAACGCTCTTCATTTAAGCTTTCAACATTCCTTTGTCGTTATACATAGATATTGTCCAACAATTTATTTTTTACTTGAACTATTCCATCTTATAAGATCTCTTTTCAATACCTGTTAGGCATCTTTTGTTTAATCTCTTTCATATCGATTTCCTTAAATCCGTATAACAATTGTATGCACCAGTGATGCACAGCCGGTTTGAAAAAATCATTTACTAACATGTTTTTTTCAATCAAGAGTATTTGCAGCAAAATGTGCCCAGAGATTAGATCCATGCTTGATTTTATTACGATTCCTAATGTGTGTGTAGAGTTTCTATTATACATGTACTAGAGTACTCGCTCATATACAGTGTATAGTACAGTATAAATTGTATAAATTGGAGAGATTTTATTTTTCAATTATTTCCGCGCAGCCTAATCTCATGAGGTTTTTAGAAAATTTGAGATGATGTTTTTCAAAAACGGTCCAACCGATTTGACCCAAAAACTATACAGATCCAAGTTGAAGTTTGCGTATAAATAAAGTTTCATGTCGATCGGTCAAACCCTGGGACATGTACGTGCAGTGTTTACAAAAAAAAAAAAAAAAAAAACACAATATACAAACATACATACAGACACAGTGTATAGGCATACAGTGCCTATAGTGTGTATTTTATTTCCATACAATCCTCTGTATGTACTTATAGGTATAGCAGATTGTTAACTAGCTTTTAAATAAATGATAATACACTTTGCATCAGTCCCTGATTATAAACGCCAATCAATTATACATTTATAATGATTTCAACACATCATTTGTGTTTGTATATAATATACATAGCATTTTCTAGTAATTACAATTTAATTATTTTATTAATTTATATAATTTATTAATTTAATGATAATTGAGGGAGTGGTGCATTGTTGTTTCCTCTACTTAGGCCTATATACAACTACAAGCAGAATCTAATATCTATAGTATAAGCAAGTTATTTAGTTCTTTCAAAGTCGACTGTCCAATTTGAAATCTGGCCCATCAAATATATTTATTAAAATTGTTATTTGAATTCATTTTACAATCACTCTATACAACCGGCTTACTAGAAAACTTACCAACCGTTCTGAATCTAATAATACAAATAGAATGTTAGGTTAGGTTATGTATGGCAGTTGTAAAAGGAGTTTGAAATAATTTAGAAATTAAAAAATGACTTTATGATTCTAATAAAATAGATGGTAAAAAAATTTGCATTTAAAGCCGGTTCCACAACTGATGATTAGGAATTAATTAGTTAATTATTAGTTGAGGAAAATAACATGCAGAAGGTAATACAAAATTATTTCGGTAACTATTGTTCAATTAATTAATTAATATTTGCTCAAACTGCGCACTATAATGATTCTTAACGACTCCCAAACAGCTAGGTTATACGGGGGTACGAATGAGGGGGTGTTAAAGAAACGATGTTAGCGATGACAGGTGACTCGAAACCACGTCCGACCTGACTTCAGTTACTACCGCTAACGACAATTGACTAAGCCACGGGGGCGGCTAATTTACAATTCTCATAAATCGAATGAACCCGAGGGGTTAACAACTCCTGAAATCCGGTGTACACTTGCCATGAAATCCCATTGAAATCTCTTGAAATCTCATTGAAATCTCTATGAAATCCCTATGAAATCTCTTGAAATCTCATTGAAATCTCTATGAAATCCGTATGAAATCTCTTGAAATCCCTATGAAATCTCTTGAAATCCTTATGAAATCCCTATGAAATCTCTTGAAATCTCTATGAAATCCGTATGAAATCTCTTGAAATCCCTATGAAATCTCTTGAAATCCTTATGAAATCCCTATGAAATCTCTTGAAATCCCTATGAAATCTCTCGAATCCCCTGAAATCTCTTGAAATCCCTGAAATCTTGAAATCAGGTGTACACCTGTAAGCCCCTCTAATCAACCATTACTTACCTTGTTGTTTAATATCCCACACTACCACAACTGCACCTAGCTTCGCGAACCTCAGTGCCAACAGTCGTCCGATGCCTCCACCGCCTCCTGTAATCAACACGATGTCCCCGGCGACACTCTTCGAGCGGAACCTGCGAGGAACCAGTGTCAACACCACCGACTCGAGGATGTAGTAGACCGACAGCGCGAGGAACACGAGCACGTCTTTCAGCACGCTCAACATGGTGGCGCGGTGGGCTGCGAGCGACTGGCGCGAAATGTCCTCCGCGAGATGAATCAACACGATACTGTGCGTGTGGATCAAGGTCAGAGAAATCTGATGCTCGAACGGTGATTCCTTTGCGCTCCTAACGATCGAGGGTGTAATGATAGTTTTTTTTATACCTTTCTCCTTTCGTTTTTTTTTCGCTATTCATTATAAATAGTTATATTGTTTTGTGTTTGGTTTTTATTTTATTATTATTGAAAACTTGTGAAGTCGTGGGTTTACTAAGGGATAAGGATGACCAGGTAGGATCTTTCGGACCGGGACGCCACAAGAGTGATCTCAGCATCCCCAGAGGAAATAATTGGATGAGCGAAGAGAATGAGCGAAGTACATGTCAAACTGAAGTACAAGTTCGGTTGAAACTTGGCACACGCAAGTGCCATCATATAATTCCATGCTGCTTAGGTTTGAGGAGGAATCGGTGGCAACACTTACCAATACCTTGTTTTGTCTGTGCACTTACGAGAAAACTCGTTTCGAAGTCTTTTAAAAACCCATAACAATAACCAAGAGGAGGAAATTCGGAAAAAAGATTTTCTTCGAGTGAATTGAAATATTCAAGAAATTTTAATATAATAATGATACACCTTATTCCGAAGTTCCACATAAGCTGTTTCGATAAAAAAATATGATGTGGGCCTAATTTGTTTACATTAAAGAAACCCATTAGAAATGTGAGCAACAGGCCAATAACGCTGTAGAAAGATCAAAATGAGTGATCAATGAAACAGGAAGACAATGGCAAAATAACGTACAATGAACTCTGCATATATATAGCGTTCCATCACACTTCGCATAAATATGCCTATAATTCGCTCATCCAACAAGATAATGCTCAGTGCCTAGAGTATGTAGGTCCAACACGACCCAAGAAAAAATGAAAATGTACTTCGTAATATTGTACAGAAAATAATAAAAATATCAAGTAAAACTCTTGAAAATGATTGAATATGCACTTAAAAAGCATAAATATGCATTTATAGCAAAAATATTCCCAAATATACAGTTTCATGCCAAATAAAATTTGCATTTTCAGAATCAGGTACGCCTAAATCATATTTCCATTAATGAGCATGTGATAGAGGGTAAAACGAAAAATATTATATTGCATAGTGATGGTTAGGCCCTATATGATAGCATAATATCTAATAAATGATGAATGTGTTAATATTGTCTTAGTGATAAATGTGTAATTGTTACTTGAAGCGATAAGACGGTTCACTTCACGTGAAAACTTCACGTGTTATACAATCAGTTATGTACCCTGATAATAGAACATCGATTCCTGATCTGATCGATCTAATCGACATCTTGACAAAGACCAACATTAATCTCTCAACAACGATAATATGTGTCAGTAGTGAAATAGATTCGAGGCAGATAATACAATCTGCATATTATTATATCATAGATTCAGGATAGATTTGTCAAAACATAAGAGTTCCGTCTCAACTGGGATCCGAACCCGGGAGCTCTCACTTGCCGGATGATTGCTCTACACTGCCTTATGTTTGTGCAGTGGGGAAGGTACCATGACTGATACAATACAGGTATTATATATTTCCCATATCTGTGATCAAGAAAGCAACAAACTTTCGAATACCGGTACCTTAGGTATAAATAAATATATACATATTAATTGAATATTTTACAATTGGTTCTATAATAATGCAACTAGATGTTGAGGTGATGGGTTTAGTGGCCCGCCAGGTCACACGGCGCCAGAACCATCATCTCACAGCATACAGTCAGCTGTCGCTGCGTCTTCAGCTTGTTGATCGGGTCGAACAAGAAGTTCTCTTCGATGAAATGAGGATAGCCCCAGTGTGGTTGTCGACAGCCCACCCCGTAGCGGTTCGCATAGAGTCGAGGAGCGCATACTGGTGGCAAGAACAACACAAATAATCATACACGTAAAATAGCTTGCCCGATATTCGTCGGGCAGGTTCTTCTGGAGAAACTTGAAATCAATTTAGAGATATAATATTTTTTCCTTTCATTTTTTTTTCGATGGGTAGACACTGTCTCAATGTTTACTCCGACGCTTAGCTTCTGTACGAATTCAAATTTTTTATCAATACATTTTTCACATCTTGATTTCAGACTTCTGGATTTATATTCAATAGAAAATCATGAAAAAATCTCTAACATATAAATTATAAATATACTATGAATATGGTATATAAATATATTATAAATATAAATATACTATAAATATAATAAATTATAAATATATTTACCGTGAAATCTTTGCATATTATCATGACTATCTTCTATCCATAGCTTGAACATTAAGACGGATGCTTCGTTTTCTTTGGTGTTCTTGCGAGTAACGAATAGCGACATGTAAGACCTGTTGTCTTTGACTTCTCCCTTCGGATATATCTTGATGTACCAACCGGAACCGAACGGTTGCGATTGATAAAAATCACCAGTAACATTGTTCATTTGTTTTTTACGATAATCATGAATCGTAAATATACATCCCACTTTATACTTCCTATATCCAGGAGGCGGTGGAGATATATTAGACCTGCGTATTACACTGTTGGCATTACTGTTGTCTGAAACAAAAGATTAAGAAAAACTTGGATGAGTTTGAAATTGAATTCAATCGATTGAATTTATCAAATACAAAAAGATAACAAAAAAGTATGTACTACAAAGACTTGTCTCACAATGTTGAAATAAAACTTACGAGATACACCGGGTTCGATTCCCGGTCGAGACGTATCTTTTATGACATGGCTAAAATATTCCATATCGTCTTATATATAAAAAGCTCGTGTCACATGTTAGAGGATGAACCCCTCCGAAACGGCTCGACCGAGTGTCGTGAAATTCCTCACGCACATTCGAGAGAGCTGGTAGAAGGTCCTAAAGTATACGAGATCTTCTGCCAAGCTTCTATGAGCAATATCCAAACATTGGCACTTCAAGGACAACACCAGTAATAGCGTTGTACAATGACATTGCCGGCGTACTCATTGTCTGCCGCGCTCGACAACATTTGCGGCGCTACACGCTAGATAGCGCAGCATCCGCCTTCCGGCACCTTATTTTTTACATTAACACCCAACATTCACTACAAATCACTTCGATGGCAGAACAACGTTTGCCGAGTCAGCTAGTATATATATAAATGGATGTTTATTTTGAATTCCTAATCACGAAGAAATGTAATATAGGCCTAATATATATTACAATAATCAGTAAATGAGATAAACACTTACTGAATCTGCCAGCATGCATCTTGTAGACGTTTGGCCACGACGGCATCTCGACAATGTCCTGCAGGACGGCTTCCTTCTGATACTTCTCCTCGCGGATCAAGGACGTGAAGGACGAGTAGTTGTCGTACATGGAGTACAGGCTGTTGACGACATGAGGCCGACATGAGCAATGCCTGGTCATCACGGAGAGTAGGCGAGAGAGGGTTAGGGTGAGCTGCAAACTTGACCAATCTGAATATATAAGACTCATTTTAAACGAACAAATATCGGTTAACCGGCACATGCAGCGCAGTGGTTAACGCGCTCGCTTCATGTGATCTGGGAGGCGAGGGGAATTCCGAACCCAGTTCGATCCCCGCCGCCTACCATCTTTACAGGGGTTTTTCCGAGGGGTTTACAACTCGCAAATTTTGTGTACACCTGAATTCAAAATTTCAGGGATTTCAAGAGATTTCATAGAGATTTCAATGGGATTTCATCGGGATTTCAAGAGATTTGTATGGGATTTCATGGCAAGTGTACACCGGATTTCAGGAGTTGTTAACCCCTCGGGTTTTTCGTGGTTTCCCTCTGTAGTCTAGGCTAATGCCGGGATGGTTCCTACAATAAGTCGGCCATGACCGCTTCCTTCCCACTATCCTTCTCATTACCTAAGAACCTTCATCTCATCATCCCATCATCTCATTAATCATCCATCCGACGCCATTAGATCTCAGTTATCAGAGCAGTGCGTCGTTAAAACCCAATATAAAATAAAATATCGATTAATGAAGGTGATTTTCAATTAAGGTATCGGTACACGAATATCATTGGTTACCGAGGCTATAGCAAGTTGCCCACCAATTTATTTGTATTCGTGAAACCTAGAACAATAGCTATCTACGATGGATTCCTCAAGCTGCCGACCATCTCCAGTGCTGATTAATTTTCCTCTCACAAACCAAAAAACTGAAATTATCTCAAACAGAACTTGTATGATTTTACATGGGGCAATATTTGTAATATCGTTTCATATTCATTGCCATCTATAGTTACGAAAAAATGGCAAACTTACCTCTTGCTCGGAAAAGTATTATCAGAACAATGCATTTCCAGAGCCTTCTTGACGAAACATGTGAACGTGCCGGATGTGGAAAGAGATAGAATGTTTGACCGGTTACCATAGCAACGGGGATAAACAAACTAATGCTGAAACTGTGATTGGAGAACAGAATTCGATGGACATTGTTGTCCTCTTCACACAACAATGTGTCGCATCACTTGAAAGACAACGAGCGATTGTTGACAGCGTGCCTCGGCGCAATGTTTCTAACAGATTCTATCAAATCCGTTGTAGGCCTACCATTAATTTGTAATTGAAATATCTGTGAATATTATACAAAACGCGACCGATTTGCTGATTTTTAATTTCATAAAAATAAAATAAACATATGCATGATAATAACTCTTGAACCCAGACATGATAGCTATTTGATAATACATTTATTAATTACACATAACTTAAATCATTATTATAAAAAATATACACAATTATTTCAAATAAATATTGACATGTTGGTATTAATCTACCAGAAATAATATTACAATTCGAACTGTAGTACAACATGCCATATGAATTTATATATTAAAACGCATCACAATCTTATAAATAATTATAATCATACCGTCAAAGTAAAGTACAATAACTAGAGAAACATCTAGCCAGATATAATATGTGTGGCTATAGCAACTAGAGATCTGCTTCATCGTCTCAGATCACAGCCTCCTAGATTGAGTAAGACAGTCGCTTCATTTCAGAACTGAAATACATGAATAAAGAAAGCGGTGACTCAGATAAAGTGCAATAAATATCTAGATGGCAGTGAATCATAATATCTGGTTGATTATAAACTTGGTGACCATGGTGACGATCAGAAAACAACCAACAGCCAACTTCTTTTCTTTCAGTACCAACTTTAAATCTACTGAAACAGCAACCAAAATGTTTATTTGAGCACATCGCTTCCCAATTAATTAATGTTGAACTTCTTCAGGCATTTGTCTAAATCTTTCTGGTATGCCGGATACACCGTGCCCTCGCAGCCGGCGCCCAAGTTGTGGACGGCAGCGTAGTCCTTGCAGTTGATGACTCCATTGTTGTCGCAATCCTAGGAAACGAATACTTTGTGTTAATTCCGCAGTCAACAGCTGTACATGTTGTTTATTCGCAATCACGTTTAGTACCGACAGGTTGCAAAATCCTATGTCTAATAAATAATTGATTGGTAATTCACGATTAATAATTGCTTATTGATAATTAGCTTGGAAAACGCAGCATATGCGTTGTAGATAAGCGATGGAGGCATATTTATGTGAATGTAAAGGAAATCTATACACAAACCTTGATATTCGATTTTGATTTTTAATTGCTGGTAATTTTTTGATCATTTTACGATTGGTTTCGATCTTCTTAATAGATTTTTAATTTATCTGAGAAAACTATAAAGGAACTAATTTTCTTCAAAAAGGCTTATCCGATTCATGTAATGAACAGCCATGAAATAGCATGCTTCATTCTTATGCTAATGGACTGTGGTCCGTGAAAATTTGAATTTATTCGTAGGTTTTTTTTTCAAATTCGCTTCCCTGGGTCACCTATTCTGAGGGGTTTAAACATTTATACTGGTAGTCATAGTTTATACTATACAGTATGAAGGAATAGATGATGACAAATGTATACGCCAAGTTTCAACAAAATGTTTGCTTTCAATGGACCTAGATGGAGCGCTAAAAAAAAAGTCTTTTCAAGTGAAATCGATATTGTATAATTTGATACTGGGTGTTCGTTGAAAGTCAGCAGTATAGTTATATAAAAAAGGGCAAAGGGCCTTATACTGATGAGATGTTATGCCTATTACCTTATAGGCTCACCTTACGCATCTCATACACCTTATATCTTATCTTATATTCACTCTCTTTTATTGCTTCACTATTTTTGTATCAACTAAATATCCGACAACAATACCCCACTTGAAGTAAACGTGACGCATATTTGTAGGATTCCTAGCCCACACTCGTCCGCCATCCCACTCTCCTGTATTGCCTTGGCTAATAGGAAATGGACAGATGAATAATTCTAGTTCTCACCTTGGCGTATTTCGTCATGTAAGCGTGAACAGTGTCCGCCGCGCAGTACGGATCTACGACGCATCGCTCGAAAGCTACAACAAATTCATTAAATATCAACATTTAATAACATATTCGTAAACTCCTGTGGGGGGGGGGGGGGATTCATGTACAAGATGAACCCAGTTTTAACTTGGACCTGTGCTAAACGTGTAATTAAAAACCGGTATTAACCCTCTGAAACCGGGCTAAATCGTACTGGAATGCACCCTCTGTGGGTACGATTTAATCCGGTTTTAGAGGGTTATTACCGGTTTTTCATTACACGTTTAGAAGAGGTTCAAGTTAAAACTGGGTTTATTTTGTACAGGAATCACTTCATCGTTTCATTTCGCACAATTGTACATTTGTACCCCATATAAACTAACTGCTGATGGGATTGTTATGCTACGTTAAACTAGGTAAACGCACAGCATGCATTGTAAGATGAGCGAGATGAAGTAGAATCGAAAACTACATCCAACACATTGACTTGACTTGGCAAATGGCGAGTCTAGGAAGCCGTAAATCTCGGCATATGGATTTGCTATCATTTCTATTCATTTGATGAATTAAAAACATAGGCCTGCATTGAGGTATCTGCTTCAAAAGGCTGGTCCGATTAGAAAGAAAATTTTGAATGATATTCATGTGTTTACACCGCGGTTTACACTAAGGGAAAATTATAATTTTTTGATAGATTTTATTTCACAATTTCTTTCTGCCCTGCCTAATCTTATAAGGGGTTTTCAGATCTTTGTGATGGTGTTACTAAAAAAATGGTCGAACCGATTAACATCAGAAACTAGACAGTTCTGAGTTGGGTGATTTCGCGTGTCCAGATCAAGTTTCGTGACGATCAGTCAAACCCTGCGACCTGTGCAGTGATTAAAACAAACAAGAGAAAACAAACAAAGCTCGTTAAGAGAAGAATAGAAGTCTTCGCTACCGCTCATCCAATAATATCTATTTGCGTTTGATGAGTGAGCAATGTAATGATGAGATTATGACATGTGAAGCGAAAACAAATAAATAACAACACTTTCGTTTTTCAAGTACAGTGAAATTCAGTCTTCGCTTCGCTCATTCATAAATCATATATTGAAAGAGCTGAGACGGTTAGCGCAAATAATTACGTGTTTTCTTGTATAAAATATGATATCAATAACTGTATTTATTGATGCATATTGATTGTATAAGATTTTATAATATTGTTTGTAGGCTATATTGCACACTTGCGGTCACGTAAAAACTTTTTTCTGAAATTAGAATTAAAATTAAATGTACGCACATCTATAGCTTTAAAGTTTTTCATAGACTGTGCGTGGAGTCCATATTCACATTGTCATTAGTATATATTAATTCTCTAATATCAATGTTAATGTAGCTGGATCGACCACTTTGTGACCGCAAGCTTACATAGCACTTGAGATCGAGTTTATACATTATCTTATCTCTTAATTTGCATCAATCTGTGATACTTCAAGCTTGACAGTTATGCAGTAAAGGTTATTTCTCGCACTTTAATCTCGATTGCGATTATATCTCTCGTGATATGAAATGGTGCAAGTAATGCGCGTTACTTGGCCGAACAATGCTCTATATTAGTGACCCGAATCAGTGTTTATCAATATTATTTCTCAAACATCCCATTTCAGCAGAAAAACGTCACACATCTTACATCAGATTTTGGCCAATACTATAAATTCCGTAGATTTAGGGGCTTCGAAGATTTAGGCGCTTCGAAGATTTAGGGGCTTCGAAGATTTAGGGGCTAAAAATGGGCTTTTTATGTTGAGTGGATGTCATGTATACACACCCCCGCGGAAACACCGCATGGTACATTGTTGCGCAATACCTTCCAGAGATGAGTTTCGCGGAGCGACGTTTTTCCAATTTTGGGTTTATGTGAACGTGCATTAAAGTACAGTAGGCCTACATGAAATAATTAAATACTAATCATGGGTGATTTTCGTTATAAGTAATTCCAACCTTCAAGTAGAGAATGTAGACGTAATTATTAATGATTTACTTCATAAATAGGCCCCTATATATTTCTCTGTATGTGGATGGTCGACACCCAAATCTCGGGAACGCGTGAGCCGCTCGTCGTGTGACAAACGCCAAAGTGCTCGCCGCGATGTAAAGGGCTTGTAACACCATTGCACATGTAAGATTTGAAGACTTTTTTTCCCACCCCCTCAGTAATCATCCCCAATTCTCACCTCCAACTCTCCTCTTGTCGTCGCCGGCAATGACCGGCATTCCCCCGTCTATCCAATACGGCCTCGTTATCGAGAACAAGCCGCACACCCCTCGCTCGCTGCACCCTAGAGTGCGATCACATGACGAGCTCGCTTCGCAGATACACCCCATGCAGATCTCGCTCATCTGCTGTTGTGACATCACACCGCCACCTGGAAACATCCACAAGCAGTTGTTAGACGAGCTCGCTTCGCAGATACACCCCATGCAGATCTCGCTCATCTGCTGTTGTGACATCACACCGCCACCTGGAAACATCCACAAGCAGTTGTTAGACGAGCTCGCTTCGCAGATACACCCCATGCAGATCTCGCTCATCTGCTGTTGTGACATCACACCGCCACCTGGAAACATCCACGAGCAATTCTAATCGACACGGAATGCGCTTCAAATAGCAATATGGCCGACGAATGGTTATGAATGAATTCAAATTGGGTTTAGAGCGAGGGGTTAGGGGTTACTCACTAATTTGGTGTACACCTGATTTCAGGGGATTTCAAGAGATTTCAGGTGATTTCAGGGGATTTCAAGAGATTTCATACGGATTTCAAGGGAATTTCAAGTGATTTCAGGGATTTCAAGGGGATGTCAATGGGATTTCATAGTCAAGTGTACACCGGATTTCAGGAGTTGTTAACCCCTCGGCTTAGAGGCGCGTCGACACCGAGGTCATTTTGCGATGTAATGAACCGATTGCTGATCTTGTTCGGTGACAATTCATTATCATGATAATCATGAAACCAACAATGTGTTGAAAACGGGACAAGACAAAACATAGCACAGAACATTAAAACAGATACGTGGATGACGTAAATGGTCAATGGACAAACACAGAACAATGAAACAAGCGTGTGCATGTTTATGAAAAACGGTCAACAATGTGATATTTTAATCAATGGCATTGTTGATAATATGCGTGGGCTTTATTTTGGAACTATTCTCAATTTGCAGATTTCAACACCAACAGCATACCTGCTGGTTCGCACAGATTTAATTCTTTTCATATTTGTCATGAAATCTATTTCAATGCTGCTTAACGACCCCGCCAACAGCTAGGTTATACGGGGATCATGTCTTTAACAAATCTTTAACGGAATGTTTCCAGAAAACAGATTTATTGGAAACAATCTTCACTTTTACCATGCCTTGTACATCTCGAACTGTCAAATCGAGTTTTGACACTACTCTAGTAAATATAATAGAACAACTTTTACATTAATGACAAATCCGGGTGATTTTTAATGACATCAAAGAATACAATTTGAAAATAATTGGATCCTTGTGACGAGCCTTTCCCGCACCTCATACTCCACCCCTTACCCCCACCTAATCCTCCCCCCCACCCCTCCCCCATGACGCCTTGCTTGGGATTTGGCCGCCACCGTCTTTCAAAAACCTCATAATTACACATTTTTTATAATTATTTGGTTGGTAGACGACTTCCCAGAGATCCCAAATAGAAAATTCTAATGATTTTAATTTCTTTTCTTCTGTTTGCTGTATAAATGTTTTTGCAATCTTCTCGTTCCTACTGAGAATGATCTAATGTCGTAAGGGTTATAAAAGTTTGATCACGACAACAATCAAACAAGAAGAATAGTAAGGGAGTTATCAAACGTCAAGGACAAATGGAATTGCTGTAATTAGTACCGGAATTACCAATAGTTCTAACTGGCATTTAAGTGATGCTATGGATATTTGTTTTTTTAACTACAACTATCAGAATAAGCTGATTGGACTTTGTAATACGGAAACCTACTCCACGAAAACTTCACTTTTTTGTACACGATAAGCTTCTATTTTCTATTAAAACACATTTGTTTTTGATTATATTCATAGGATGATAGGACATCAGGTATAGCTATACATTATCTTGACAGTACACAAAGTCCCCAAACGAAATCGGATTGACTTTCGAAATTTTATCTACTATTGTCCTTTGGCCACCTGTAGCATATTTATTAACATAAGGTAGCGTGTATTCTGACGGAAGTTTGAATGATTGTGTGGGTGTCAAGGGAGGGGGGGGTGATAAGGAATATAAGTGGGTTACTCCCTTTCTCCCATTTTCCTTCCTACGCGCGTGCCGCCAGTAAACATGGCTCGTTTGACTAGTGAACCGAATGCAAACCGCTATAATAACTGGGTCAAAGTTCAGTCGAGTAATGAACGACCTTATCATTGTGTGGATGTGGTCTTGATAAGATAGGTCGGGAACTCGTGAGCAGACTGCATGCTCCAGATATGATCGACTTGGCATCATTCAGTGCTGGTTTATTTATTACGTCTTGATCAACAACAATTCCCACACATTTTTACGATCTGATTGGCTAAACTATGAATATGTGTATCGTTCTCATTTTACCAATCTTGTACTCTCATCACACACACGCACACATTTATATATATATATATATATATATATATATATATATATATATATATATATATATATATATATATATATATATATATATATATATATATATATATACATATATTCGGTTTCAGGGACCACCACGGATCCCTGAAGATGACAAGTGCAATCTTGTCGAAACGTCGGAACAACGGATCTCTTCAGATCCAACAACTGTATCCAAAAGAGCAAACGTGGTGGTCCCGAGAAAAGAGTTTAACATATAAATTTACTGCGAGAACAAATATATATTATATATATATACCTAGATATATACAAAATAACTTACTTGATTAATTGAAATACCTGTAGAATTATTATAATCATTATTAAAGCTAATTAGTCATATGTTTCCCTAAACATACATTTCCCAATTTTTGAACTTGAATTACCAATTTTATTCATAACCTAATAAGATCATCTTGAAAATAATATATGAGCTTCAAAATGACTACTTCTCCATACACAAAGAGCTTGTGTGGTTCCACTGTAATGTTACTGACAAAATCACCAATTAAAATATTGAAATAAATAAATGGAAAAATTTATAATATATGAGGAAATGATATCTCTATCTGTATATACGAATTATTCAATACTACAGTATCATTTATTAATTTGTCAGCTTACCTAAAAAGACCACCACTACCAGGATTAATAGAGACCGCGACGCAGATGCTGTTGCCATGGTGATGCTGGCAGGACCAATAACCAAGAGATGCTGTTGCCGGACCACTCGTGACAATCTCTGACGTATGTACAGGGTCGTGACGTCACTGACATGCAGACGTTGACTGGATCAGAACCGGATGATGTATTTGATTTATCGAGCAACGCCCTGATTTCAGGAACTGACCCTCTTGACGTAGATCTACTTGCCAGCCGGATCCTTGACAAGTTCCCCCCACCCACAAAAAAAGTATTCAATCTTTTTAATAATCTTAATAATACCATCTTTTTTTAACACCTTCCATTTTCATACTTTTTTTATATACCTTTAATTAGAATTAGTTTTATAATATTTCATGATTTTTTTGTAATCAATTCTGTATCACTTTTGTAAAACCATTGTACTTCTATGTATTGATCTTATTACGCTGTACCATCTTGGTATCCCGCTTTGCGGACAGCCGTCAATAAATGACATTCTCTATATAAATATAATAAATAAATAAATAAATATATATATATATATATATATATATATATATATATATAACTTGTATCATATATATCGACAGATTTAGGTGTTCTTGTAAACTCAGGAAAGCTAAAATAATAATTATCCAATAAAGTCACAATTAATTCTTTGCGTAGTATTATTGTGTATCGCTTTTAGACATTTTACTTGTTATCGATAAAATCTCGGGATGCTAAGCTACTATGTTTGCCTCCAAAAGTGTGATAATAATCCCTAGAAGTGAATGAAAATTAAAAAATTATATATGTCAATAAAGTTGTTCACTTACCCCTCCCCCCCCCTCGGTATAGAAGGCAGTAAAGATCAATTAAGTATCTGCCCTTTACTTTCTCCCTTTGGGCCAAAATCAATTATTATAATAATGCTATACGAGTACAGGTTGCTAGATTGGTTTACTCATTTTTACTTCATGAAAGTAAAGAAATTAATTTTCTAAAAACGTAACTTTTGTATTCTGGTTGATATTGCATATTATGTTTCATCATCATATTTAGATTTTCTTGATCACCTTCTTCATAAATTCAACAAAAAATTAAAATTAAAAATATACAGATTATAATATTCTTTGTTTCTCCAATAGTCAAGTCTTCCTTGGAGACTTTGTGGATTTTTTTGACTGTCATGTGTATTTTTGTATGTAAAAAAAGATTACATTTTTATATTTCTCCCTCCATATTTTATCATCTCATATTTCCATTAAAACAAGCTCATTCCCACCCCCAAATAATATAATTGTTGGTGGGGTCGTGAACAAATAATAATTATAATCAGTGATGGAAAATCTATTATGATTATTGTTTTGTATTGCACAAAGTTATTTGTCTCCATATATATACACATTGACACACATTATCTAAGTTACATTATATTAGCATTGACCTACCATATTGCACCTGTTTGCTGCAGCTGTTTGCTGCATTGCACCTGCAGCTACCCTGTTTCAGGAATGAAAATCCATTTCGATGAATGAGTGAGTAAATAAATGAATATGTATGCCTACAGGATAAGGAATGATCTAATAAGGATCTAATAAGGAATGATGAATAATTGAATGAATAAATAAATGAGTGAGTAAATAATCAATTCACGAGACATAGATTAATCGTTTAAATCCCTGTTGCGTATAACAGTTCCTCTATGATGAAACGCTATGATATGCTTTCCTCGTTCGAATTGACAAAGTAGTTCTACTTTCTGTATTCTAGCTATGCTTCTTGATCGACTCTGGCAGTATCATGCAAAAATCCTCAAGAAACTGTTTTGAGAATTTATTTTCTTCAGCTTATTCAACAAACTCGGTCCATTCGATGGGGGTCATTTCAATTTGAACCACCCAAAAATTCTCTTACACGAAGTATAAGAAGAAGAAGTATATATTGAAATATTTATCACTTCCATAGTTTCATTATCCTCCTCTCATTCGTACCCCCAAATAACCTATCTGTAGGTGGGGTAATAAACAAACAAATGAACAATCAGTGTATACATTTCATATAAGTTATATATATTTTTTTATATTTTTTTATTATTTTTTTATTTATATTATAAAATGAGAGAGAAAAAAAAAGAAAACTTAAAATTTATCCTTGAGTCAATTTCTCCACTTCGATCTGACAGTTCTGGAATTTGGTTTGGTAGTTGAAGTCCAGTGCTCCGGAGCAGCCGTATCCTCCGAGACGATGGATGGCGGCGTAGTCGAAGCAGTCGATCACTCCGTCCCCGTTGCAGTCCTAGACCGGGCACAAATAGTCAATCAATAGGCCTACACTTCGTAATATGGGCTCTACGACAACACACTTGAAACTTGCTACGCAACGATAACATTTATTCACGCGTAATACACACATTATAATATAATATAACTAGCTGACTCGGCAAACGTTGTTCTGCCATCGAAGTGATTTGTAGTGAATGTTGGTTGTTACGCTACCTAGCGTGTAGCCCCGCAAATGGTGAGTAACGTTGAGTAACATTGATCAATGTCGTCAATGTCAGTGAACAACGCCATTACTGGTGTTGTCCTTGAAGTGCCAATTTTTTGGATATTGCTCATAGGAGAAAAATTGGCAGAAGATCTCGTATACTTTAGGACCTCCTTCCAGCCCTATCGAATGTGCGCGAGGAATTTCACGACACTCGGTCGAGCCGTTTCGGAGGAGTTCATCCTCTAACATGCGACACGATCCCCGTTGTTTCCAGGAGCAACCAGTTCTACCTGGTCCTGGACGTGGCCAACATGACGGCGCACGAGCTGGAGCTCTACAAAGATTCTTTACTAACTTAATCTAAACTAAAAACGATCTAAAACCTACTTCCGGCCCGAAGAATAATCACTTCGTATTCAAACTCAACTTTGCGACACTTTGTATAATTCAGGACAATAAGGATTCCTCCCTGTCCTCCCACCATTCCCTATACTTCAATCCATAACTCCCCACTTTCTTCCACAGCTTTTCTCACTCCATCTTTCATTTCTCCCTCGTAAGTCATTATATTAACGAGTATAATTATATTATTAATTATGATGATATTAATAACGGATGATGATTTACCTTTTTGTACTTGGCCATGTATCCTTGGACGGCTCGAGCTGCGCAGTAAGGTTCAGTCGTGCATCGCGCATAAGC
Source organism: Brachyptera putata (assembly GCA_907164805.1). Taxonomy (NCBI): domain Eukaryota; kingdom Metazoa; phylum Arthropoda; class Insecta; order Plecoptera; family Taeniopterygidae; genus Brachyptera; species Brachyptera putata. The sequence goes on from OU015464.1 coordinate 1,545,328, forward strand.
TGCGGAAGCAACAGATTAGTACACTCATTTTAATTATTAAAACTTGGATTAAAATCGAGAAATATCAATTATAATGCATTTAATTAAGGGAAGAATAATGTGATGTAATTAAATATAATAAACCAGTTTAATAGTATAACTAGATTAAATTTAGATTGAGATTGGTTACTAAATGTGATGTGTGAAGATATAGCACCTGGTCTCCCCTTGCAAGGTGACTCGCTTCACGTAGGAGTAAGTTTGGTTGCCTACTCGTGCATGTCAGGGGACTTGTTTCATACGATGGAAATGATTACTATGATGCCGAAGTAAATCTTACTCTCTATTAGTTACATTTAGTTACGTTAGTTACATTTGAATGAGCTGATACATATTATTAGGCATATATTAGGTTCTACTCTATGAATCCATGATTTTATATATTAGACGTTATTATATGCATTACAATAATGAGTAATATTATATCCATTCACACTTTTTATTACTACATTTAGTCGTTATTTTATCCAATCAAGTTCAGTAAATCATTCACACATTTTCAACAGTTTCTCCTAATACTATGGAAATAAGTTTAAAAACCAAAAATAGACTTCATATTGAAGTATATTTATGCCTATGGCTGTATGAATAAAATAATTTAGAAATTGTCTACAATTGACTTTTTAAACAAATAATCTCAGACAATACTCTCCGATAGTGAATCGCGGATCGTGAATATTGATTAGTGACGAGTAACTGAGCAGTGAATATTGATTAACGACGAGTAACTGAGCAGTGAATATTGATTAACGACGAGTAACTGAGCAGTGAATATTGATACCTGAATAATGAATAATGAATAATAAAGTTCTACTTATACGTCCATCCAGTAATAAAAATAAAACCTTGCAAATCAGTTCGACCTCGAAATTAATCTCTGGTTTCAAGTCTTAGGATTAAGTACTTGTACTTGTTTCCACGCGAGATGAAGGCGTGAAACACCCGCGCGCTAGTGGTGTGGAATAAGGGGAACGGTCGCTCGGACCTTCGTTCCACTTATATTGGCGGTCTTCAACGAGCGTCTTCGCTATCAACTATCACTTACGATCAGGAGTTTCGAGCAGTCAACTTATGACGGATTGAGTACATGTTGTCTCGACTATAAATCCCCCACATAATGTAAATAAATAAAATAAAAAAGTTCTTTATTCCGTTATATGTAAATCTTATTTACTGCATCTACAACAGTTCAAGTTATAGGCCTACTCTGTTTTAATGATGAGTTAATTTTAAATTTCGATGTAGACTATAGAAAGCACAGATAACATATAACCGGATAAGATTTGTTTTGGACAATGGCGGACTTATTCGACTGATCGTAAATTATAATACTGTTTGAATTATATTTGTCCTAATGTAATACGATTGCTTAAAAAAAAATTGTTAATGATAATTATAAATTGAAATAGTTAGATTCTATCCAAGTAATTGAATGAGAGAAGCGAAGACTCAATTTTCTCCCAGAAAAACGAACACAGATCAAACATAAGATTTTTTATGAAACTTGGCATGCAGATAACCCAAGAGGAAAAATATGACAGAAATGTCTCAAAATGAATTCAAATTTCTATTCAAGTACATGAATTATATACATATAATACACATTTTTTTATAAAAAAAAAAACGTGTGAGTTGTAATGAGGCGAAAATATTATTTATTTTTCACCTTAATTAATAAAAGCTATCAAAAACTGCAAGTGAAAAAAAACGCTATCTAATTATTGAAACAATGAATAGGTAAATCACGAAGGCAGTGAGTAAAATAGATTCAAAATCAAGGTGTGTACATATACTGCTTTCCATCCCATTTCATATAAAATCTCGCTCATCCTACAACACACATGCTGCGTGTTTTCGTGAAACCTGTTGAGTATCGTACCTCCTTCGCTGTCGGGGTGGTCCTGGTTGATGACTGGCTTGCCCGCGTCGGCCCAGTAGGCCCACGTGATCTTGAACAGGCCGCAGACGTCGCGGTCGCAGCCCATGGACCTGTTGCAGTTGGACACGGCCTCGCAGATACAGCCCAGGCACAGCTCCGTGGCGGGCCCAGCCTGCTGCTGTTGCCCTGAAACAACAACAACAACAACATTTAGACACGTTTATTGGATGAGCGAAAAGGAGACTGAATTTCACCGTACTCGAAAAAAAAGGATTGATTTTTTTGTTCGCGAATCGCAGGTTGAACGGGAGAACATTCTCTGATGAAACTTGCCTTGCAGATGTGTCATTATCCAACTCCATGGGCGCACAGTTTCAAGGCGAAATCGGTAAAACCATTTTTGAGAGAAATAATTACGAAATTTTGAAAAACCTCATAAGAATAACCGAAAGAAAATATGAGACGAAAAAATAATATCCGGATAAATTCAAATTTCTACTGAATTCAAGTAGGCCTACATGAATTATACACATAAATCCAAAGTTTTCAAGGAAGGCAGTGAGTTAATATTCTCAAAATCTAAAATCAAGGTGTATATAGCTTTCCACATGTAAAATCCCGCTCATCTCACAACGCATTTGCTGCGTTTTCCTACTATTGAGTTTAACGACGCCCTGTAAAGGTACGTTACTCTTCTGCTTTGTGCTACGAGCAACCATGCTTGATATAGGGTTTGTCCTTCATCTTTTCACTATCACCTGCTCATTCGTAGATCCCTCTATAACCTAGCTGTTGGTGGGGTCGTTATGCAATATGTGAGAAGCATAGCTTAACCTTGCACTTCGTTAGATCGTAACGAATTACGATTGCGTGACAGTTGAGTGGTAGTTTCATTAAAAAGGAACTCCTTTCAACAAAACATCAATAGAATTACCATTTTAAGACTGCAAAAACAAGTTGGTTAGTTAAACTACATGGTCTGCAGTAAACAAACTCCGCCCTGGCTTCTCTGAAATGATTTCGTAATCAAGGAACGTTCTCGATGGTTTTGTATGACCTTGAACTTCCTGATCAAATTTCTTGTGAATATGTGCATTTCCATTAGTCGGTTGTTAGATCAGAGTATAGGAGTTATTAAAGACTGATGGCACACATTGTTGCAATAAATGGACAACAAAATACTTTAAATTGTATTCTCCGATGAAAACTTCAGTATTGGTTTGTTTATCAACTTTTCTAGCTGCTACATTTGGTAACCCGACGAAAATATATTTCCTTATATATTAACTGAAGGCAGATGACATGTCCATCATAAAAGGGCATGATTCTTTATTATCTGTAAATAGTTCCTCATATTTCCCATCTTTTTCTCAATAGGGCTAGATTGTCTGAAAAAATCAACAACTTTAATCCTTATTTTATATAATTTTATGGAAGTGACGTTTTTATGGCGTGAATTTTGCATTCGATTTCATTATTTATTCATATTTGCTTCAACGACGCATCGTACTGATAACTATGGTCAGTGAATGATGAAAGAAGTGATGAAAAGTTTTTATTAGGTAATTTTTGGATAGTGGGAAGGAGTCGGTCGTGGCCTCTTGTCAAGAAACCATTCCAGTACGAATGGAAATGACAGAGGGAAACCACGAAAAACCTCTGTCAGGATGGTCGACCAGGAAGGGAATCGAACTCCAGTCTCTGAATGACGGTTCATCGTTCTAACCGCTGGTCCACGAGTCTCAGTTTTGCTTCCGAATATCGTGAAAATAGATTTCACTCAATAATTGAAATGTGAATGTGAAGTCTCAGAACTTTTGGAAGTTTTAAAAATTGGAAAATAAATGTATATAAATAGCTGAAGATGTAAGATGCTAATCTCATACATTTCTGTGTTTGTGTGTCACTCTTATTCTCTGAACGGTATATTTCAAGTTATTAAAATGTATGCCAATATTTCGTAAACAACATTTACACTGAGGATTTGAAAAAAATACAAAACAAGAGTAATAAATCATCAAAAGTTATAATATGCATAAGTTATACTTGCAACTGTAATAATGCAGAACGCTAATATAAGAAAATATGTTTTTCTATACCGAAGATTATATTTCGCATTTAGAGGGAAAAAGTTGCAGATCGTAAAAAGTAGTGAGCAACAAATATCTAGATGGCAGTTTGGTCCTATGTGCTTCTTTCAAATGACTCAAACATAATGAAATAATGATGAATGAAACAAAAAAAAAATATTGTACACAACAATGCGCCCCCCCCCTCCCAGGTGGCATTTCCCAATCACAACCTCAGTCGAGTTTGAGTTTGTTCTCAAATTTTCTGAGTTAGTTCTGAGTATCCCAAGGAACGAGCTAACGATTTTTCTCAGTCTCACGCTGCATTGAGACACATCTAACTAGAAGTCCTGAGTCTTCTATACCAGACATGGACAACAAGCCTTATATGGAAGTTAACGACTATCCTCAACACTAGTTTTCCAGCTACTTCAAGTTTTAATCGGAGGCTCAATCGATAAAATTCATCCTAGTGGCTGTAAATTATCCGGTGGAAATATTCCAAACATGTTTATAGTTTTTTCTCTCCTGAATCCTGATTTCCAAACAGAGCAACGCGATTGGTCAACTAACTGGTGTACCATATTATTCAACGTTGCCTTATGCATTTAATTCTCACCGAGGAATGCCATCTATGGGAATATCTTAGGAAGCTATAAGTCTAGGTTAATGAACTATGCGATTAGGTTAACACATTATATATAATTCATCATTTGTCAGTTCTGGTAAAGATTATAGCGAAATGGAAGATAGCGAATAGCGAAGCATGAAATGAAAACATTCATGAAGGGAAAGAATCTGGTGATAAAACCACTAACTAGATAGTTAATGTCCATTTAACGTTGAAATAAACAAACGTTGACTTATGTATTTAAATACCTTAAGAAGCTATATGCCTAGCTTAATGAAGTAGGCCTATTACGCAAACTTATTATATATATTTTATTATTTGTCAGTTTTGGTAAAGATTATAGCAAAAATGAGCGAGTGATTAGCAAAGATGAAATGAAAACACATCAGTTCATGAAGGGAAAACCTGGCAATAAAACCAGATCGTTAAAGTGTTGTGTCTATTTTCAGGTTACCAGAGGGCAAACACGTATGTAGAGAACGTGACACGCTCATATATTGTCGGTTCGAATTCAATACGACTTCTCAAAATCGTAGCTATGTTTCTGAATTGAGGATCAATGTTTTTTCTACGTATTTATTGAGAAATTTAATAAGCGTCAGAATAAGCATTTGATTTGCTTCAGACATTTTTGTAATATCTCCAAATATATTAAAAGCAAATAAGAAGAAAGCAAATTAAATATAAGAAGCAAATAAGAATGTATTTTTATGTAGGAACAACATTCATAAGGTATACAAAAAACACCAATATTATAATAAATTTAAAATAGTCTAACTAAATCTTATATATACATATATATATACATGTAATTTTAATACAAAATTAAAATGATACGGCTAAGACGAAAATACAACGGAATAAAATATTTTGCACAATTATATCAATTAAATACTCATTTATCTTATTCATTAACATGTTATTCTGATAGAGATACTTGGAAATGATATTCTACTATAAAAACGAATCAATTAATTTCGAAATCTTATCAATAATTTAAACATGTGAGTTATTTATGACGACCAGATACTTTTATTATCATCCCTTTGGCTCTTCACTTGAAACTAGCTCACATGTTAGCTACAGCTCGTGACTGGGAGAGTAATAAATACCCCTCAGTTATAGGCTAACCATGTATTACATAATGCATCATAGGGTGAAAGTTTTGCTCGGACATTTTGTCATCACCCACATCGTTTTCAAGATTATCGCCCTTGACTCTGTCGTCATGATGACGTCATCCTTGTCGTGCAAACTACACATATATTATAGTATTATATTAAGAGTCCATGATGGGAGTCGATTTAGTGGAATATCATTTTTTTGTGATAACTTTTGAATGGCATGAAATATCAAAATTCTAATAAAGAACAAACAAAGAAATCTTCAATATCTTCAAGATGGTATAAGTAATAACAATTCACCTCATATCGCAGTTAATTGTCATGCGTATAGGCCTACACTTGGAAAATGTTTTTTTTAGACGTATACGATATGCGATAAATAGTTGATACTTAAACCATCTTTAAGGTATCATAAATATCTATGTTCCTCTTTCTTAGAATTTCGAAACCTCACACCATTCAAAAACTATCACCAAAAAACTGATATTCCACTAAACCGCCTCCCATGCACTCTTAAGGTAGTTTGTATAGATGTCAACAACACCTTAACTAGAAGGCCACCTCGAAAGCTTTGTTCTCACTTTCATTGTTAACACTTTATAAATCAGAGTTAAGTAACTACTAAATAACAATCCCACGAGATGACCATTGTGTTGGCAAGGTCGTAGTTTATTAGTTGCTCAAATTATACCCTGTTTTTTAAAAGTCACGTTAATTTATCAAGTGTATGACCTCCTATTGCTTCGACTCCAACCCTTTCCGCCTTGTAAGGCCAAGGGAACACGTTGAAGAGAGAGAAGATAATATATAGGTCTGGTTAGTAATGATACAGTGCACAGTGCAGACGCTACTTGGATCATACCGTAGTTAATTGTAGAGTGCAATAGAGCTCATACGTAGTTATTTGTAGTAATAATCATGCTGGATTTACTTGATAATTAAATGGCAGGGATGTCCAAATATAGCTCGATCACATTAACAAGGTTCAGAAATACTTGTTCCATCCAATCCTCTGTCGTATAGTGTATAATTATTTGATAAAATTGCACATGTAGTCATAATGAAGTATTTTTCTTTGTTATGTGTACTTTATTATAGCAAATATACAGTGTTTTTTGGTTTATGCAACGAAAATTTCTTGGGAATCATCGGTCCTCTATTAAGGATATAAGACGCATTCAGAGAAAAGATGCACTTATCATTTTTTTTAATACGATATATAAACTAATATATAATAGTACAGTGTGGGCCTATATATATATATATCTTAGGTCTATAGACGTATATATCGTTTATTATTCTTGATTAATTGGATTGGCCTAGAGTAAACATGTGATGAGGCTAACTTGAGTTAAAGATCTAAATAACATGACTGAAAGTTCAATGTATTCAACCAATAGGCTATATGATTAAGTAATCGTCAGAATTTAATTATGTAAATTGAAAACAGTTTATTGGAACTATAAATTAGATCGCATTTGTAAGTTGTAGGAAATGAATAACACAAACAAGCTCGAGAGGTTATCGAAGCGATTTGCACCCTGGACACTCGTTTCACGCTACACTGTTTCTACTGAATAGAATAGGAAATAATCAAATAAGACGTTCTTGGATCCTAGAAAAGAGAAGTTTTCGAACGACCGTCCCCCCTATCCTACAACAATAGTGCACGGGTGGTTCGAACATTATTTTTTCCTGGATACAATTACATCATAAATTGTCTGATGGTAATTTATATGTAATGAAATATGAAGTATAAATTAAACATAATGTCCAGACTCCTGTATTCATATTTTTAAAATTAATTAGATATGCGTGTATTAATCATTATTATCAATAAGGTTAAAAAACTGGAACCAGTTTCAAACATATATAGGTGTATCCTGGACGACCGCTATAGCTTCCAACTTTCAGATAGCTTGAATATATATATCCTCAGATCAAAATAATATATGATATATTATATATATATAATATTTTTGTATTTAATTCAATTTAAATGACTGTTCAAAAGGGCACCTTGTAAGACTTCCAGGCAGTCTTGCCACAATTATATTTGTATAAACAAATATATGAATATATTATGGTTGAATAATATATTACCTCAAATAAAGACTAAAAGTGAAGTTTTCAAGTCAAGTTAAGACCTGTATCTTGGTCTGAGTGGTATTTTGTCGGATGTTCTATTGATCACAAACCGTTGACAGTAAATGGTAAGAAATTCATGAATTAATTACATATAACATGATATTATAGAACAACTTGATACGAATGTCTATCTTGTTGGTCATCAGTGCCATCACAAAGTCGTCACTCTCCACTTATCGTATTTAAATACTCTTCAAATATTGTATTTAGCATTGATGCATTCGATGCTAATTGAAACGTACTTCCTTCATTAGGAATACATCATCGATGAATAACTATAGAGACGTTACATTATGTAGGCCTAACAAATATCACTCATGTTTTAGGCGTACATTTATAATTAATTATTTTAGTTTCACGTATTTGAAGAAAATTATAAGATTTGTTAGGTCGAGTGTAACGATATTCTCACTGCGTTTTACGAAAAGAAAAAACCAAAACATATGGAAAATTACGAAAATTTGAAAAAAAAAATTGACAAATTATAAAAGAATTAATAAGAGTCATTAAGAGTCTAATAATTATTAAGGAATTTAAGAATTATATGGGGAATTACGGAAAAAAATGGCAGTCCGTTTTTCTGAAAAAGCACAAATAATATAAGACTTTTTATCACATTTTCGTATACCCATAACAAAATTAAAGCGATAATCTTGAATGAATAATATATAATAACCTAACAATGCATCTAATTCCATCCAATCGTTTCACTTACCTGTCACACTGATGATGTAAAACACACCAAAAGTAGCGATTAATATAAGTGGTGTTCTGTAGTTGGCCATCTTGCTATTTTCCGCTAACTTCCTTACAGTTTGAATTTCGAACGACGACTGATGCCCGCCGTCCACTATTATGCATTTATACGGAGTCGAGATGAGATTATAGACCTTGATTTCCCCGCTTTATCCCTCGTTCAAGTTACCACACTCGCGCAGCCAGCGCCTTCGCATCGTGGAGGATCGTGGAATGTCCTATTATTAGATGACTAACTCCAGAAGACGCTGGTTGTGTTGACAAAAAGTGGATCCATTTATGGTGTCAAGTTCACTGCATTAGCATAATGATGTCGTTATTGTAGACACGTTAAGAGTGCACATGGGAGTCGATTTAGAGGAATATCAGTTCTTTGGTGATAACTTTGGTGGAACTTTTGAACGGTAGTGTCTCAAATGATGATAAGCGAAAGGATGATGAAAACAATGCATTATGCGGGAACTGAACCCACGCTCAACGGTGACTTCAGTTTCTTAGCCTTAGCTGACTGAGAAACGGAGGGAGCTGGCTAAATATCAGTTTTTTGAGACCTTTTGAACGGTATACCTTCAAAATGATATATGTATGAAAACCATTCATCTCATATCGCAAAATTCCCACAGGTCCATGTAGGTCTACAGCTAGAAGAACACATTTCCCAGATGTATTCCCATAAAATATTAGAATCCTGGCCGGCTTATAATTTCATTTCACAACAGTTTGAAGGTATTGAAAATAGTCATCAGAAAACAGCCGGTATGCGCTGAATCAACTCCCATGCACTCTTAAGGTGTTAAGGTCTCGAAGAACTGGTATTCAGGAGGATTTGCGTCAGAACGACAAACAGTGGATCTATAACTTGTGCCAAGTTTCTGTTGAACACAGAGTCGTGATGGATTTTGTAAAGAAACCGAAGAATTCTTCTGCGGCGAAAAACTATGGTCACCGACAATGCAGTCCTGGTGTCAAAGTTATTTTTCAATTAACCTTTTTTCAGAAGTAATCTACTTTAGTCGACCCATCTTCATGAGAATGCACGAACTGAACTTGTTGTTTCCAAAATGTAATGCATCTTGGAATATCTTGGGATATTACTTTAGGCAATTACTTCATACTTACAGCGAATACGCTTATAAGTTATAAGTATTGTTTTATAACGTGTGTAGAACCATCGAATCTTATCAGTCACCGATAACAACTAGTGTTTGAAACCACTCTGTGGTTCTGGTAGTAATGAAGGGGAAAAACAAGGAACTAGCATATAAATATAAACATGGATCAACTTCTACATTTAGGTTGAAATGAATATTTCAATGAAAATCAAGTAAAAACGATATATAACTTTTATTTATAACATGTAGGGTCTACCCAGTGTCCATGAGAGAAGAAGCCGATATCAAGGAAACTATATTCTTCACTGTACTAAAGGCCTACCATACTATTCTTTGGTATATGGAAAAAGACCGTCTATACCAAGAGAACCAGTACAAATATAGCCGTTATATTCATAAAGCAAAAATATTTTTGGGACATTCGGATTTTTCAGGGCAAGGCGTACGATAAAAAACGAAACAATATAATTTAAAAAAACGTTAAAACATCCAAGTTGAGTCAAGATTATGTGAGAACTTGAGTTTTCTCAATTATTCTGTGGGTAGACGACCTACTGGCTTCTTAAGTGGATACAAGTAACACACAATAAGTGGTGGTAATTTATCATGAAAATATGTTAAAGAATTTTTTGGACTTGAAAGTATTTCATTAGAATGTTTACTCCCCTAACTCATAAGAGCAAAGAATGAAGATCTCTCCCTATAGGACATAACTCCGGAGGCACCTCGAGACATTTCTATCTTCTCTGACAAAGACAAAAACTTTGCTTTATCAAAACAATCATCATCCCCATACTTAACAAACAATTGCCTTGAATAACATTCCAACACAGTAATCTTACTAAAACCAGAAATAATATAAACTTCCTCCCCTTCTTTGATATAATCAGCAATAGCAGAGCCATCGGCTGCGATGAAGTTATCAATAGTAATGTGTATATCACTTGTTCTTCCCAAGCCAAGTCCGAAGCCACTGACAGTTCCCATGCTGACACTCGGATTATAGCGACACTCGTTCTTCAGACAAGATCGTTCCTGGTGGATCACGCAACTGAAGATGAATCTAACACCGCCATGATGAGTGTTCAAAGAGGTGACGTCACCATCCGCCCGACTGTTTCTCGGCCACAGATCGGTTGCATTCATCAACGAGATGAACGGTTTGGACAATGAGATCAACATGTTGATGTTGTGTTTGTCCACGACTACAGTGTTCTCGACTGGTAACTGGATGCTGTTGGGTGCTCCAGAGTTGATCTTTTTGAAAGCTTTCTGAAGTTGTTGGATGTCACCCGATCGTAAGATTGGTGCCATTGTATCGACGTAGCTCAAGCATTGGTCTTCTGCGAGGATTGAGCCGAGGAGAAATGCAACGAGGAGTCCGGAAGTCTGGTAGACTCTCATCTTGATGGTTCAAGGTCAATTCTGTGGAGAAGAAAATTGGAACAATAATTTGATTTTTTTTCTTCTTGTGTTGCTTAACGACCCCACCAACAGCTAGGTTATATGGGGGTACGAATGAGCGGATGATAATGAAACGATGGAATGATGATAGATCCATGCCTTGCCCCACACTTTTAATTACAAGATGATTAATTATTCCGATGAATTCAATCACTCTGAAAATCACACAATCTGACTTTGTGGATATGACATTTTGATTTTACTACACACTTGCTCCAATTTGATACTCACCATGTCGTTTCGGAATGTTTTTTATACTTCCAATAAAAAAATATTAACAATTTTACAATTGTTAGTAACGATTATTAACAATTAATAATTAAATCTTTAAAAGTGTCTTAATTTGGATAAATCTATCATAAGTCTAAATTCAAATTTTGAAAATTCGTTGTTGAATTTTTATTTCAATTTTGAATAAGTTGAACATAAGGAAATGGTGACTATAAGAAAACAATAATATTACGTTTATTGAAAGTGAAAAATAAAAGTGAAAATATAGAATAAACTCAATTCACTCACCGTGTCAAATGTCACACCGTAGAAATCAATCACATGTGTTCACTGCTTCAGTCATCAACTGACTCTGACTGACCACTAGTTGCAGCCTTCTTCCTGTTGCTCGCATGGGACAGTCTATTGCGATTTTATTCATGCATCCAATTAAACATGGAATAATGTTTAGTCATTCGCCTTTCATACTCGTATCCACGAAAGAAGAAGGTGGCCTACCAACTAAATAATTGTAAAAACATTAATAATTACAAAAACCACGCGTCACCTTCAACGAAATTAGGTTTTTGACAAATGTACTTAAGTTTATTATCGTAAAACTCATAACAAAAAAGCATCCCCCTCGAAGGGTTCGGACACCTTGACGTGGTGTTGGGGCTTGCGTGACCCCGTGACCTCCAGAGCTAGGGTCACCCACGGCGATACAATCTGGAGTGAGGGTCCAGAACAAGTTCGGCCATCTCGGTCGAGTGGAAGCCTTTTGGTGACCGGAGTATATGGAGGGAGTATACTGAACCTTGCGTTTGTATTTTTATTCCATTTCGTTTTTTCTGTCACCTTTCTCTTCATCTATCGTCTTCTTTTATTTCATTTTATATCATCTTATCTTACTTTTCTTAGCTCTTTCCATCCCACTCCCTCCATATGCTTGAAAACATCCACAAACGTTGACAACTATGGCAAAGTACACGGACATGAATTCATAGGAGGAAAATAACCACGCTGTCGACGCGCCTTCACACCCTAACTCTAACAAAAAAAATCATAATATACTTTAAAAAATAAAAATACCTCAGCTATGCAAAGATACCGGTAATATTTGTGTTTGTTATATTGGTAGACGACCTTCTTCTTCCGTGGATACAAGTATATCATCACTGACCTCAACCTTCTCTTGCTGCGAATAATAACAGGAGGCAAGTCGGACTAGATATACATCAATTGATCGGAACGCAGCAATTAAATGATTGAGTAAGATTGAATTACAATCAAGACACTTATAGCTGCGCAGTCGTGTTCATTTAATGCTCAATTATCTAGCCTAGATTCTCATTCGAATCGTGGACATACAACCTACGTGCAATGATCTCATTTTAAAAGTGCACTTATAGACAAAAAACACTGACAATAACACAGACAAAAAAAGCCTTTTTTGTCTGTGGAAATAATAGAGTTTATAAATGTGTTTACAGAGTAAGATGGTTGATTTTTTAGAACTGGTATGATGAAGTTAGCATTCTGTGGTGGTAAGATCGCCCTTGTGTTACCCCGTTCAAACGATCTGATGTTTCATCCATAGCCTTAATTGTGGAAAAATGATTTTGTATCAAGTTTCGGAAAAAAATGAAATTGATAGATGTTATGAAGAGGTATTGAATGTAATAGGTATTTTCAAGTGATGTATACACATTGTTGTAATAATTGAACAACAATGTCTCCCATATTTTGTTCTCCATCACAATGTCAGTATTAGTTTTTTGCCACTAATTTCCTACTTGCCACATGAGAGATATTGTTGCCCATTTATTACAACAATGTGTTACATCATTTGGAAATAACCTCTTTATCACATATGTATCCATTTCATTTTACGCTAATTCATCATACCTGCTCTAAACACTCAAACCGTATTATAAAGTATTTATTATAAAAGGTAAATATTTTATCAGGAAAGTTTGTATAGGGGCAATGCTTGGAAGAAAGTTCTCAGTATTCACTATAGACCTGCTAGGCCCTATGGGCCTATATAATATGCATGAATCTATAATAGTTGCAAGTGCAACAAGTTGCTATGGCAATAAAAACAAGTTGAGATATTTTGAAAATGTTTCTAAAATTGCTACATTGCTATATGTATATTTATTTTATAATAATTATTCAGTTTCATAATAAAGCGACTAGAAACCTAGCTACCTTGGGTCAGAGTGCTAAAACATTGTTTGCTCTATTATTTCATAATTTTTCTTCGCCAACATAAATCTAATCCATCATTTTCACGTCATTAAATGACCGTATTGTCTAATAATAAGATATATAAAATAGATATATTCCTTTCTTATACTGGTTTATAGCCCACGCCTCGAGCAAGTCCGGGTACCGGGCGTGAAGTGACCTAATGTATATGATTGTTGGCGGTGTAAGTCTGGTATAGCCGGATTCACGAGTGTGGGCGGTTCTGATAGGTCGTTGCAATTATCCACATGCAACAATACAGGATTCTAGACTCGTCGTGCTCTCGTGATTTTAGGTGTAGACTAACAAGATAGATACATAAGTTTATTACATACGCTGAATTATTGAATGCAATTTATAATTTAAAACACATTTCACACATTATATCAATAAAATTATAAGCTGTATGTTTTAAATTTATATGATTAATTTATATGTATGTAATAATATGCTATACGGATTATAAGCTGTATGTTATAATTATATTGTAATTATATGTATTGTATAATTATAAGCTGTATGTATTTATAGTTTTGATAACTTTACCGTAATTAAAATATTTCATTTGTAAAATATTTCAAAATATCTGTCAACTAACTCATGACAACAAAGAAGGAAGTTTTCTCAGCTATTCCTATATTACCAGCCGAACCCCAACGATAAGTTTCGGTTCTCTCAGACAAAGAGAAAAACTTTGTCGAATTGAAACAACCTTCATCATCCGAATATTGTACAAACAATTGTCTAGCAAAACATTCTTGAACCGACATCTTACTGAAACCACTTATAACATACATTTCATCCCCTTCAGTTATATAATCAGATATTGCAGATCCATTGGCAGCAATAAAATTATCAATCGGCGTGAAAATCTCCTTATGGCCATCAACTTTAATCACAGCATTATCCGGATTATATTTACACACATTTCTAAAACACGATCTTTCTTGTAGAATCTGACAACTGTAAATAAATCTAATTCCGCCATGATACGTATTTAAAGGATTGATCCCTAGTTCACCTTGTCCGTTAAGGTTATTGTTTGTCGGCCACATATCCGACGCGTTCATCACCGAGAAGTAAGGTTGCGATAAGGATAACAACAACAATAGGTTGTGTTTATCGACGACGACGGATCGTTCGATCGGTAAGATAGAGTTTGTGTTTAGGTCGGCGGTGGAATGCGTGTTCATAAATTGGAACGCCTCGCGGAGTTCGAAAACGTCCCCTGACTCTAGGATTGGTGTCATGTAGTCGACGTAGCTGACGCAGGAGTCGTCTGCGTGAATCGAAACGACGAGAACACTCAGTAGTATCACTCCTATCATCATTGTAGTGGACCGTTTTATTTCAGTTGATCATTAATCTGAAGAAGAAGAATTGATTAATGTTAGTATTGTTATAAAGTTACAAAAGGCTATGTGGAAGAGCGGCCGCAAGACCGAACCTCGCCCCAAGTACGGGACTCCAAAACTGCTTGTAAGTTACAAAAATCACGTAAAAATTACCATTTTACAAATAATTAACTGCTTGGCTTCCGACCCCTTTTAGCTTGCGGTTGGTGACCAGTTGGACGGTCATTTCATGCACGTGACCTGCGCCCCCCCGACACACAAATCCTAACGACGTCTCTGACTTGTCAGCCGTACCCTTAATAGGCCATCAATAACCATGCAATAACTTTGTGTCAAGTCAAGTAATAATTTCATGCTGATAAAATAAATTATATCATTAATTTAATGATTTTACAATCGGGAGATCTCGTCTTACCGTATTTCTTCTTATTACAGACTGTGCGATACTCTTCCGACAACCTGTTATAATCAACTAAACTAACTAGTGTCAATAATTCGCTCATTCTCATTTTCCGCGCGGCAATTCGCCACACATTTGTATATGTCACACTTTGTTGTCCCAAACATCCGTTACTAAAAGCAAACAAAACAAACATGTATTCATGAGAGAAGAAGTTCCGAACGACCGTCACACACCATACATATACCATTAGCACACGGGTGTTTCGGACCTTCTGTTTTAGGTGTTTACGCTGATGTATGGTATAATGCTCCCACACATTGACTATATACCTACCGGAAATTCATTCAAATGTTTTAAATAGGTCAGAATTCAGAATTGATATGAAAAAAGGTTAATAAAAAATAGGCTGGGTACTGTTTATTGTCCTTCTAAATTTTAGCGTTGTTCATGGTTGGGCTAATTATGTAAAATTGTAGCCAAATCTAAAAAATTACATCAATCAAAGAATAATGTTAATTATGTTAATTTTCTCAATATGCATTTTTTGGATTTAATATATTTAATGTTTTTTCCTGGATCATCAATTTGGTGCAACTGACACATGACAATAAGTTAGGCATCTTGTGATACGAAACAACAGAATGCGCTTCTAAATTCCAATATGGCCGCGACGAAAGATAACAAAATGTCAACAATGTAACAATTTGAATAAATGTCACTGTCGAAATATGATGGCTTTTCACTATAATTATTCAATTAGATATTTTCTCTAATATTAAAATATTAGTATAGTAATATTGCTAGTAATATTGCTCTCTAATAATATGCCCGATGACATCTTTGCAAAACATGCGTCTGTGATCAAGCTGATATATTTTTTCAAACATAATATGTTTGAATATTATAGGTTTTTTGTAAAATAAATGCGTGTTGACGCATATGCTCTCAAAACACATAGGCAGGGACGTCGTTAGGGGGTCCAAGGGGGGGCGCGCCCCCCCCCCAATCGACATTTGCGCCCCCCCAATAATTTATCTTTCTTTAAAAAATCTAAATGTTGACCTGCGAATAAACACAATGAAATATTGCTACTTATCAATATGAATTATGATAAATAATACATGGTTGGTTTCTACGAGAATGATTCTGAATCCCGGTGACACGTTCCTTCGAATTCATTCGATCTCCAACTCGTTTATTGCAATACGAAACTCATTATAGCGAATAACTAATACACACAATGCATGCTTCTTCTCGTGAGATGAAATGAAATTCCCATATTTTTTTTCCGTTCATCTTCTATGCCTACTTGAAATATGTGGAATCCTGACATTCCTTACATGATGAATGAAATGATTCCAGAATAGGCCTACGCGAGGAATTTTTTTCTGGAGAACCACACATTGGATCGGAACGAAATGAGAATTTTACGCAATCTAATGAATGTACCTTCATGTCGATACCACACACGAGCCTGAGAAAAATTTTCCAGGGAAAATCGTAGATTTTCCGACACCCCTCAACACATGGGGTTGTTCGCGTTTTTTTTTAGGGAGAACCACACATTGGATCGGGACGAAAAGAATATTTTCCGCAATCTGATGAATGTACCTTCATGTCGATACCACACACGACCCTCAGAAAAATTTTCCAGGGATAATCGCAAATTTTCCGACACCCCTCAGCACGAGGGGTTGTTTGCGAATTTTTTTCTGGAGAACCACACATTGGATCGGGACAGATACAAATTTTCTGCAATCTGATGAATGTACCTCCATATCGATACCACACACGACCCTGTGGAAAAATTTTCAGGGAAAATCGCAAATTTTCCGAAACCCCTCAGCACATGGGGTTGTTCACGAAATTTTAGGGAGAACCACACACTGAATCGAGACAAAATAAGAAATTTCCGCAATCTAATGAATGTACCATCATGTCGATACCTTACACGACCCTGTGGAAAATTTTCCAAGGAAATTCGCAAATTTTCCGACACCTTTCTGCACGGGAGGGTGTTCACGATTTGTTTTAGGGAGAACCACACATTGGATCGAAACGAAATAAGAAATTTCCGCAATCTAATGAATGTACCTTTATATCGATATCACACACGACCCTGTGGAAAATTTTCCAAGGAAAATCGCAAATTTTCCGACACCCCTCAGCACGGGGGTTGTTCAAAACCTGTTTGCCCGAGAACCATGAATTCGGATCGGGCTGAGGTTTTAATTTTTCGCAATCGATTGAATGTACCTCCATTTTGATACCACACACGACCCTGTCAAAACTTTTCCAGGGAAAATCATAAATTTTCCGACACCCGATCTGCAGGGGTTGGTTCAAAACATGTTTGCCGGAGAACCATACATCGGATCGGGCCAAACTTAGATTTTTTCGCATTCAATTATATGCACCTTCAATTTTTTACCACACACGGCCCTCTGGAAACTTTTCCGGTGAAAATCATAAATTTTCCGACACCCCATCTGCAGGGGGTTGTTCAAAACATGTTTGCCGGAGAACTATACATTGGATCGGGACGAAGTGAGAATTTTTCGCAATCTAATGAATGTACCTTCATATCGGAACCACACACGACCCTGTGGAAGATTTCCGAGGAAAATCGCATATTTTCCGACACCCCTCTATACATTGGGTTGTTCAAAACATGTTTACCGGCAAACCAAACGTCGGATCGGGCTGTGGTTTCAAATTTTCGCGATCAATTGAATGTAGCTTCATTTCGATACCACACACGACCCTCTGAGAGCTTTTCCGAGGAAAATCATAAATTTTCCGACCCCCTCTACACATTGGGTTGTTCAAAACATGTTTACCGGCAAACCAAACGTCGGATCGGGAAGAAGTAAGAATTTTCTGCATACTAATGAATGTAGCTCCATTTTGATACCACACACGACCCTCTGAAAGCTTTTCCGGGGAAAATCGCAAATTTCCCCCCCTCCCCCTGCGCATGGGGGTGTTCAAAACATGATTGCCGGAGAACTATACATTGGATCGGAACGAAATAAGAATTTTATGCAATGTTATAAATGGACCTACATTTTGATACCACACATGACCATGTGGAAGATTTTCCGAAGAAAATCGTGAATTTTCCGACACCCCTCAGCACAAGGGGGTGTTCAAAACCTGTTTGCCGGCAAACCAAACATCGGATTTGGCCAAACTTGGATTTTTTCGCATTCAATTGAATGTACCATCATGTTGATACCACACACGACCCTGTCAAAACTTTTCCGGGGAAAATCATGAATTTTCCGACACCCGATCGGCAGTGGTTGATTCAAAACATGTTTGCCGGAGAACCAGACATCGGATCGGGCTGAAATCAGAACTAGACGTCATCAATTTCAATTATCTTCAATTTGATACGGCTGTGTAGAAACTTTTCCAAAGAAAATTGCAAATTTGGCTTTATTTTCAAGATTTTTTTTTTTCAGAGAACCAGACATCGGATCGAGCTAAAATCAACATTTTTGGCATCAGATATTCTGTACCTTCATTTTGATACCGAACACGGCTTCGGCAAAAGACTTTGACTTTTTTTCAAATTTTGATTTTTTCCCCATACTAGTACCCGTCCGACAAAAAAAATCGACAATTTTCGATCGAGGATTGCTCGAGAACCCATGATGCGATCGGGTTGATTGTTGGATTTTCGGAAAGCTGGCGATCACGTGAGCATTTTGATGCCACTCACAATTCTCCAAAAAAAATTCCAAAGAAAATCACAAATTTTCCGGAAGAGTATTCGGGATTTTTTTTTAGGAGAACCAGACATTGGATCGAGACGAAATCAGAATTTTTCGCAATCTGATGCATGTACCTTCATTTTGATACCACACATGACCCTGTGGACGATTTTCCGGGGAAAATCGCAAATTTTCCGACCCCCTCTACACATTGGGTTGTTCAAAACTTGTTTGTCGGAGAACTATACATCGGATCGGGACGAAATAAAACTTTTATGCAATCTTATGAATGTACCTACATATTGATACCACACATGACCCTGTGGAAACTCTTCCGGGAAAAATCGCAAATTTTCCTACACCCCTCAGCACGGGGGGTTGTTCAAAACCTGTTTGCCGGAGAACTATACATTGAATCGGAACGAATTAAGAAATTTATGCAATGGTATTAATGTACCTACATATTGATACCACAAACGACCCTCTGGAAACTTTCCCGGGGAAAATCGCAATTTCCCCCCCCCCCCTCCCCTGAGCATGGTGGTGTTCAAAACATGATTGCCGGAGAACTATACATTGGATCGGAACGAAATAAGAAGTTTATGCTATCTAATGAATGGACCTCCATTTTGATACCACACATGGCCCCGTCGAAACTTTTCCAGGGAAAATCATGAATTTTCCGACACCCGATCCGCAGTGGTTGGTTCAAAACATGTTTGCCGGAGAACCAGACATCGGATCGGGCTGAAATAGGCACCAGACGCAATCAATTTCGATTACCTTGAATTTGATACCCCACACGACTGTGTAGAAACTTTTCCAGAGAAAATTCCAAATTTGGCTCTATATTCAAGAATTGTTTTACAGAGAACCAGACTTCGCATCGAGCTAAAATCAACATTTTTGGCAACAGATATTTTGTATCTTCATTTTGATACCAAACACGGCTTCGGCAAAAGACTTTGACTTTTTTTCAAATTTTGATTTTTTCCCCATACTAGTACCCGTCCGACAAAAAAAAATCGACAATCTTCGATCGGGGATTGCTCGAGAACCCATGATGCGATCGGGCTGATTGTTGGATTTTCGGGAAGCTGGCGATCACGTGAGCATTTTGATTCCCCTCAAAATTTTCCAAAAAATTTTCCAAAGGAAAGCACAAATTTTCTGGGAGGGTATTCAGGATTTTATTTTAGGAGAACCAGACATCGGATCGAGACGAAAGAGAAAAATTTCGTAATCTGATGAATTTACCTTTATTTTGATACCACACATGACCCCGTGGAGAATTTTCCAAAGAAAATTGTAAATTGTCCGACCCCCCTCTACACATGGGGTTGTTCAGAACCTGTTTGTCGGAGAACTATACATTGGATCGGAACGAAATGAAATATTCATACAATCTAATGAATGAACCTTCATTTTGATACCACACATGACCATGTGGACGATTTTCCGGAGAAAATCGTAAATTTTCCGACACCCCTATACACATGGGGTTGTTCAAAACCTGTTTGTCGGAGAACTATACATTGGATCGGAACGAAATGAACATTTTATGCAATCTAATGAATGAACCCGCATTTTGATACCACACATGACCATGTGGAGGATTTTCCGGAGGAAATCGTGAATTTTCCGACCCCCCTCTACACATGGGGTTGTTCAAAACCTGTTTGTCGGAGAACTATACATTGGATCGGAACGAAATATAAATTTTATGCAATGTAATGAATGTACCTTCATATTGATACCACACATGACCATGTGGAGCATTTTCGAAAGAGAATCGTAAATTTTCCGACCCCCTTCTACTCATGGGGTCGTTCACGAATTTGTTTAGGGAGAACCAGACATCGGATCGAGACGAAATAAGAAATTTCCGCAATCTGATGAATGTACCTACATATCGATACCACACATGACCCTGTGAAAGATTTTCCGAAGAAAATCGTGAATTTTCCGACCCCCTCCTACACATGGTGTGATTCTCGAATTTTTTTAGGGAGAACCAGACATCGGATCGAGACAAAGTGAGGAATTTCCGCAATCTGATGAATGTATCTACATATCGATGCCACACATGACCCAGTGGAAGATTTTCCGAAGAAAATCGTGAATTTTCCGACCCCCTCCTACACATGGGGTGGTTCTCGAATTCATTTAGAGAGAACCAGACATCGGATCGAGAAAAATTAAAAAATTTCCGCAATCTAATAAATGTACCTTCATACTGATACCACACATGACCATGTGGAGAATTTTCCAAAGAAAATCGTGAATTTTCCGATCCCCCTCTACACATGGGGTTGTTCGAAACCTGTTTGTTGGAGAACTATACATTGAATCGAAACGAAATGAGAATTTTATGCAATCTAATGAATGAACCTGCATTTTGATACCACACATGACCATGTGGAGAATTTTCCGGAGAAAATCGTGAATTTTCCGACACCCTCTACACATTGGGTTGTTCAAAACATGTTTAACGGCAAACCAAATGTCGGATCGGGCTGTGGTTCAAAATTTTCGCAATCAATTGGATGTAGCTTCATTTCGATACCACACACGACCCTCTGAGAGCTTTTCCTAAAAAAATCATAAATTTTCCGACCCCCTCTACACATTGGGTTGTTCAAAACATGTTTATCGGCAAATCAAACGTTGGATCGGGCTGTGGTTCAAAATTTTCGCAATCAATTGAATGTAGCTTCATTCTGATACCATACACGACCCACTGGTAGCTTTTCCGGGCAAAATCATAAATTTTCCGACACCCCTCTACACATTGGGTTGTTCAAAACATGTTTTTCGGCGAACCAAAGATCGGATCAGAACATAATGAGAAATTTCTGCAATCTTATGAATGTAGCTTCATTTTGATACCAAACACGACCCTCTGGAAGCTTTTCCGGGAAAAATCATGAATTTTCCGACACCCCTCTACACATTGGGTTGTTCAAAACATGTTTACCGGCAAACCAAATGTCGGATCGAGCTGAGGTTCGAAATTTTCGCAATCAATTGAATGTAGCTCCATTTCGATACCACACACGACCCTCCGAGAGCTTTTCCGAGGAAAATCATAAATTTTCCGACCCCCTCTACACATTGGCTTGTTCAAAACATGTTTACCGGCAAACCAAACGTCGGATCGGAAGAAAGTGAGAATTTTCTGCATTCTGATGAATGCAGCTCCATTTTGATACCACACACGACTCTCTGGAAGCTTTTCCGAGAAAAATCATAAATTTTCCGACCCCTCTACACATTGGGTTGTTCAAAACATGTTTACCGGCAAACCAAACGTCGGATCGGAAAGAAGTAAGAATTTTCTGCATTCTAAGGAATGTAGCTCCATTTTGATACCACACACGACCCTCTGAAAGCTTTTCCGGGGAAAATCGCAAATTTCTCCCCCTCCCCCTGCGCATGGGGGTGTTCAAAACATGATTGCCGTAGAACTTTACATTGGATCGGAACGAAATAAGAATTTTATGCAATGTTATAAATGGACCTACATTTTGATACCACACATGACCATGTGAAAGATTTTCCGAAGAAAATCGTAAATTTTCCGACACCCCTCAGCACAAGGGGGTGTTCAAAACCTGTTTGCCGGCAAACCAAACATCGGATTTGGCCAAACTTGGATTTTTTCGCATTCAATTGAATGTACCTTCATGTTGATACCACACACGACCCTGTCAAAACTTTTCCGGGGAAAATCATGAATTTTCCGACACCCGATCGGCAGTGGTTGATTCAAAACATGTTTGCCGGAGAACCAGACATCGGATCGGGCTGAAATCAGAACTAGACGTCATCAATTTTGATTATCTTCAATTTGATACCCCACACGACTGTGTAGAAACTTTTCCAAAAAAAATTCCAAATTTGGCTCTATATTCAAGAATTTTATTACAGAGAACCAGACATCGGATCGAGCTAAAATCAACATTTTTGGCAACAGATATTTTGTACCTTCATTTTGATACCGATCACTGCTTCGACAAAAGTCTTTGACTTTTTTTCAAATTTTGATTTTTTCCCCATACTAGTACCCGTCCGACAAAAAAAAATCGACAATCTTCGATCGGGGATTGCTCGAGAACCCATGATGCGATCGGGCTGATTGTTGGATTTTCGGAAAGCTGGCGATCACGTGAGCATTTTGATGCCCCTCAAAATTTTCCAAAAAATTTTCCAAAGAAAAGCACAAATTTTCCGGAAGGGTATTCAGGAATTTTTTTCAGGAGAACCAGACATCGGATCGAGACGAAATAGAAAAATTTCGTAATCTGATGAATTTTCCTTCATTTTGATACCACACATGACCCCGTGGAGAATTTTCCAAAGAAAATCGTAAATTGTCCGACCCCCCTCTACACATGGGGTTGTTCAGAACCTGTTTGTCGGAGAACTATACATTGGATCGGAACGAAATGAAATATTTATACAATCTAATGAATGAACCTTCATTTTGATACCACACATGACCATGTGGAGGATTTTCCGAAGAGAATCGTGAATTTTCCGACACCCTCTACACATTGGGTTGTTCAAAACATGTTTGACGGCAAACCAAATGTCGGATCGGGCTGTGGTTCTAAATTTTCGCAATCAATTGAATGTAGCTTCATTTCGATACCACACACGACCCTTTGAAAGCTTTTCCAAGAAAAATCATAAATTTTCCGACCCCTCTACACATTGGGTTGTTCAAAACATGTTCACCGGCAAACCAAACGTCGGATCGGAAAGAAGTAAAAATTTTCTGCATTCTAAGGAATGTAGCTCCATTTTGATACCACACACGACCCTCTGAAAGCTTTTCCGGGGAAAATCGCAAATTTCTCCCCCTCCCCCTGCGCATGGGGGTGTTCAAAACATGATTGCCGTAGAACTTCACATTGGATCGAAACGAAATAAGAATTTTATGCAATGTTATGAATGGACCTACATTTTGATACCACACATGACCATGTGGAAGATTTTCCGAAGAAAATCGTAAATTTTCCGACACCCCTCAGCACAAGGGGGTGTTCAAAACCTGTTTGCCGGCAAACCAAACATCGGATTTGGCCAAACTTGGATTTTTTCGCATTCAATTGAATGTACCTTCATGTTGATACCACACACGACCCTGTCAAAACTTTTCCGGGGAAAATCATGAATTTTCCGACACCCGATCGGCAGTGGTTGATTCAAAACATGTTTGCCGGAGAACCAGACATCGGATCGGGCTGAAATCAGAACTAGACGTCATCAATTTTGATTATCTTCAATTTGATACCCCACACGACTGTGTAGAAACTTTTCCAAAAAAAATTCCAAATCTGGCTCTATATTCAAGAATTTTTTTACAGAGAACCAGACATCGGATCGAGCTAAAATCAACATTTTTGGCAACAGATATTTTGTACCTTCATTTTGATACCGATCACTGCTTCGACAAAAGTCTTTGACTTTTTTTCAAATTTTGATTTTTTCCCCATACTAGTACCCGTCCGACAAAAAAAAATCGACAATCTTCGATCGGGGATTGCTCGAGAACCCATGATGCGATCGGGCTGATTGTTGGATTTTCGGAAAGCTGGCGATCACGTGAGCATTTTGATGCCCCTCAAAATTTTCCAAAAAATTTTCCAAAGAAAAGCACAAATTTTCCGGAAGGGTATTCAGGAATTTTTTTCAGGAGAACCAGACATCGGATCGAGACGGAATAGAAAAATTTCGTAATCTGATGGATTTTCCTTTATTCTGATACCACACATGACCCCGTGGAGAATTTTCCAAAGAAAATCGTAAATTGTCCGACCCCCCTCTACACATGGGGTTGTTCAGAACCTGTTTGTCGGAGAACTATACATTGGATCGGAACGAAATGAAATATTTATACAATCTAATGAATGAACCTTCATTTTGATACCACACATGACCATGTGGAGGATTTTCCGAAGAGAATCGTGAATTTTCCGACACCCTCTACACATTGGGTTGTTCAAAACATGTTTGACGGCAAACCAAATGTCGGATCGGGCTGTGGTTCTAAATTTTCGCAATCAATTGAATGTACATTCATTTTGATACCACACACGACCCTCTGAAAGCTTTTCCGAGAAAAATCATAAATTTTCCGACCCCTCTACACATTGGGTTGTTCAAAACATGTTTACCGGCAAACCAAACGTAGGATCGGTAAGAAGTAAGAATTTTCTGCATTCTAAGGAATGTAGCTCCATTTTGATACCACACACGACCCTCTGAAAGCTTTTCCGGGGAAAATCGCAAATTTCCCCCCCTCCCCCTGCGCATGGGGGTGTTCAAAACATGATTGCCGTAGAACTTTACATTGGATCGAAACGAAATAAGAATTTTATGCAATGTTATGAATGGACCTACATTTTGATACCACACATGACCATGTGGAAGATTTTCCGAAGAAAATCGTAAATTTTCCGACACCCCTCAGCACAAGGGGGTGTTCAAAACCTGTTTGCCGGCAAACCAAACATCGGATTTGGCCAAACTTGGATTTTTTTCGCATTCAATTGAATGTACCTTCATGTTGATACCACACATGACCCTGTCAAAACTTTTCCGGGGAAAATCATGAATTTTCCGACACCCCAAAAAAAATCGACAATCTTCGATCGGGGATTGCTCGAGAACCCATGATGCGATCGGGCTGATTGTTGGATTTTCGGGAAGCTGGCGATCACGTGAGCATTTTGATGCCCCTCAAAATCTTCCGAAAAGTTTTCCAAAGAAAATCACAAATTTTCCGGAAGGGTATTCGGGATTTTTTTTTAGGAGAACCAGACATCGGATGTGGACGAAATAGAAAAATTTCGTGATCTGATGAATTTACCTTCATTTTGATACAACACATGACCCCATAGAGAATTTTCCAAAGAAAATCGTAAATTTTCCGACCGCCCTCTACACATGGGGTTGTTCAAAACCTGTTTGTCGGAGAACTATACATTTATTGGAACAAAATGGAAAATTTATGCAATCTAATGAATGAACCTCCATTTTGATACCACACATGACCATGTGGAGGATTTTCCGGAGAAAATCGTAGATTTTCCGACACCCCTCTACACATGGGGTTGTTCAAAACCTGTTTGTCGGAGAACTATACATTGGATCAGAACGAAATGAAATTTTATGCAATCTAATGAATGAACCTAAAATTTGATACCACACATGACCATGTGGAGGATTTTCCGGAGAAAATCATAAATTTTCCGACCCCCCTCCACACATGGGGTTGTTCAAAACCTGTTTGTCGGAGAACTATACATTGGATCGGAACGAAATATAAATTTTATGCAATCTGATGAATGAACCTTCATATTGATACCACACATGACCATGTGGAGCATTTTCCAAAGAGAATCGTAAATTTTCCGACCCCCTTCTACACATGGGGTCGTTCGCGAATTTGTTTAGGGAGAACCAGACATCGGATCAAGACGAAATAAGAAATTTCCGCAATCTAATGAATGTACCTACATATCGATACCACACATGACCCTGTGGAAGATTTTCCGAAGAAAATCGTAAATTTTCCGACACCCTCCTACAAATGGGGTGGTTCTCGAATTTTTTTAGGGTGAACCAGACATCGGATCGAAACGAAGTAAGAAATTTTCGCAATCTGATGAATGTACCTACATATCGATACCACACATGATCCTGTGGAAGATTTTCCGAAGAAAATCGTAAATTTTCCGACCCCCTCCTACACATGGGGTGATTCTCGAATTTATTTAGAGAGAACCAGACATCGGATCGAAACGAAGTGAGAAATTTCCGCAATCTGATGAATGTACCTACATATCGATACCACACATGACCCTGTGGAAGATTTTCCGAAGAAAATCGTGAATTTTCCGACCCCCTCCTACACATGGGGTGATTCTCGAATTTATTTAGAGAGAACCAGACATCGGATCGAGACGAAATAAGAAATTTCCGCAATCTAATGAATGAACCTTCATATTGATACCACACATGACCATGTGGAGAATTTTCCAAAGAAAATCGTGAATTTTCCGACCCCCTCTACACATGGGGTTGTTCAAAACCTGTTTGTCGGAGAACTATACATTGAATCGGAACGAAATGGAATGTAAAGCAATCTAATGAATGAACCTTCATTTTGATACCACACATGACCATGTGGAGGATTTTCCGGAGAAAATCGTAGATTTTCCGACCCTCTCTACACATTGGGTTGTTCAAAACATGTTTAACGGCAAACCAATTGTCGGATCGGGCTGTGGTTTAAAATTTTTGCGATCAATTGGATGTAGCTTCATTTCGATACCACACACGACCCTCTGAAAGCTTTTCCGAGGAAAATCATAAATTTTCCGACCCCCTCTACACATTGAGTTGTTCAAAACATGTTTATCGGCAAACCAAACGTCGGATCGGAACGAAGTGAGAATTTTCTGCAATCAATTGAATGTAGCTTCGTTTTGATACCACACACGACCCTCTGAAAGCTTTTCCGGGGAAAATCGCAAATTTCCCTCCCTCCCCCTGCGCATGGGGGTGTTCGAAACATGATTGCCGAAGAACTATACATTGGATCGGAACGAAATAAGAATTTTATGCAATGTTATGAATGGACCTCCATTTTGATACCACACATGACCATGTGGAAGATTTTCCGAAGAAAATCGTAAATTTTTCGACACCCCTCAGCACAAGGGGGTGTTCAAAACCTGTTTGCCGGCAAACCAAACATCGGATTTGGCCAAACTTGGATTTTTTCGCATTCAATTGAATGTACCTTCATGTTGATACCACACACGACCCTGTCAAAACTTTTCCGGGGAAAATCATGAATTTTCCGACATCCGATCGGCAGTGGTTGATTCAAAACATGTTTGCCGGAGAACCAGACATCGGATCGGGCTGAAATCAGAACTAGACGTCATCAATTTTGATTATCTTCAATTTGATACCCCACACAACTGTGTAGAAACTTTTCCAAAGAAAATTGCAAATTTGGCTCTATATTCAAGAATTTTTTCACAGAGAACCAGACATCGGATCGAGCTAAAATCAACATTTTTGGCAACAGATATTTTGTACCTTCATTTTAATACCGAATACGGCTTCGACAAAAGTCTTTGACTTTTTTTCAAATTTTGATTTTTTCCCCATACTAGTACCCGTCCGACAAAAAAAAATCGACAATCTTCGATCGGGGATTGCTCGAGAACCCATGATGCGATCGGGCTGATTGTTGGATTTTCGGAAAACTGGCGATCACGTAAGCATTTTGATGCCCCTCAAAATTTTCCGAAAAATTTTCCAAAGAAAATCACAAATTTTCCGGGAGGGTATTCAGGATTTTTTTTTAGGAGAACCAGACATCGGATGTAGACGAAATATAAAAATTTCGTAATCTGATGAATTTACCTTTATTTTGATACAACACATGACCCCATAGAGAATTTTCCAGAGAAAATCGTGAATTTTCCGACCCCCCTCTACACATGGGGTTGTTCAAAACCTGTTTGTCGGAGAACTATACATTGGATCGGAACGGAATATAAATTTTATGCAATCTGATGAATGAACCTTCATATAGATACCACACATGACCATGTGGAGCATTTTCCAAAGAGAATCGTAAATTTTCCGACCCCCTTCTACACATGGGGTCGTTCGCGAATTTGTTTAGGGAGAACCAGACATCGGATCGAGACGAAATAAGAAATTTCCGCAATCTAATGAATGTACCTACATATCGATACCACACATGACCCTGTGGAAGATTTTCCGAAGAAAATCGTAAATTTTCCGACCCCCTCCTACACATGGGGTGGTTCTCGAATTTTTTTAGGAGAACCAGACATTGGATCGAGACGAAATCAAAATTTTTCGCAATCTGATGCATGTACTCTCATTTTGATACCACACATGACCCTGTGGAAGATTTTCCGGGGAAAATCGCAAATTTTCCGACCCCCTCTACACATTGGGTTGTTCAAAACGGGTTTGTCGGAGAACTATACATCGGATCGGGACGAAATAAAAATTGTATGCAATCTTATGAATGTACCTACATATTGATACCACACATGACCCTGTGGAAACTTTTCCGGGAAAAATCGCAAATTTTCCTACACCCCTCAGCACGGGGGGTTGTTCAAAACCTGTTTGCCGGAGAACTATACATTGGATCGGAACGAAATGAAAAGTTTATGCTATCTAATGGATGTACCTTCATTTTGATACCACACATGGCCCCGTCGAAACTTTTCCGGGGGAAATCATGAATTTTCCGACACCCGATCCGCAGTGGTTGGTTCAAAACATGTTTCCCGGAGAACCAGACATCGGATCGGGCTGAAATTGGAACCAGACACGCAATCAATTTCGATAACCTTAAATTTGATACCCCACACGACTGTGTAAATTTTTTCCAAAGAAAATTTTAAATTTGGCTTCATATTCAAGAATTTTTTCACAGAGAACCAGACATCGGATCGAGCTAAAATGAACATTTTTGGCAACAGATATTTTGTACCTTCATTTTGATACCAAACACGGCTTTGGCAAAAGACTTTGACTTTTTTTCAAATTTTGATTTTTTTCCCATACTAGTACCCGTCCGACAAAAAAAAAAATCGACAATCTTCGATCGGGGATTGCTCGAGAACCCATGATGCGATCGTGCTGATTGTTGGATTTTCGGAAAGCTGGCGATCACGTGATCATTTTGATGCCCCTCAAAATTTTCCAAAAAATTTTCCAAAGAAAAGCACAAATTTTCCGGAAGGGTTTTCAGGATTTTTTTTCAGGAGAACCAGACATCGGATCGAGACGAAATAAAAAAATTTCGTAATCTGAGGAATTTACCTTCATTTTGATACCACACATGACCCCGTTGAGAATTTTCCAAAGAAAATCGTAAATTTTCCGACCCCCCTCTACACATGGGGTTGTTCAGAACCTGTTTGTCGGAGAACTATACATTGGATCGGAACGAAATGGAATATTTATACAATCTAATGAATGAACCTTCATTTTGATACCACACATGACCATGTGGAGGATTTTCCGGGGAAAATCGTGAATTTTCCGACACCCTCTACACATTGGGTTGTTCAAAACATGTTTAACGGCAAACCAAATGTCGTATCGGGCTGTGGTTTGAAATTTCCGCAATCAATTGGATGTAGCTTCATTTCGATACCATACACGACCCTCTGAGAGCTTTTCCGAAGAAAATCATAAATTTTCCGACCTTCTCTACACATTGGGTTGTTCAAAACATGTTTACCGGCAAACCAAACGTCAAATCGGAACGAAATAAGAATTTTATGCAATCTAATGAATGTAGCTCCATTTTGATACCACACACTACCCTCTGGAAGCTTTTCCGGGGAAAATCATAGATTTTCCGACCCCCTCTACACATTGGGTTGTTCAAAACATGTTTATCGGCAGACCAAGAGTTGGATCGGGCTGTGGTTCAGAATTTTTGCAATCAATTGAATGTAGCTTCATTTTGATACCATACACGACCCACTGGAAGCTTTTCCGGGGAAAATCATAAATTTTCCGACACCCCTCTACACATTGGGTTGTTCAAAACATGTTTTTTCGGCGAACCAAGAGTCGGATCAGAACATATTAACAAATTTTTGCAATCTGATGAATGTAGCTTCATTTTGATACCATACACGACCCTCTGGAAGCTTTTCCGGAAAAAATCATAAATTTTCCGACACCCCTCTACACATTGGGTTGTTCAAAACATGTTTACCGGCAAACCAAATGTCGGATCGAGCTGAGATTCAAAATTTTCGCAATCAATTGAATGTAGCTCCATTTTGATACCACACACGACCCTCCGAAAGCTTTTCTGGAGAAAATCATAAATTTTCCGACCCCCTCTACACATTGGGTTGTTCAAAACATGTTTATCGGCAAACCAAATGTCGGATCGAGCTGAGGTTCAACATTTTCGCAATCAATTGAATGTAGCTTCATTTCGATATCACACATGACCCTCTGAGAGCTTTTCCGGAGAAAATAATGAATTTTTCGACCCCCTCTACACATTGGGTTGTTCAAAACATGTTTAACGGCAAACCAAATGTCGGATCGGGCTGTGGTTCTAAATTTTCGCGATCAATTGAATGTAGCTTCATTTCGATACCACACACGACCCTCTGAAAGCTTTTCCGAGAAAAATCATAAATTTTCCGACCCCTCTACACATTGGGTTGTTCAAAACATGTTTACCGGCAAACCAAACGTCGGATCGGGAAGAAGTCAGAATTTTCTGCATTCTAAGGAATGTACCTTCATGTTGATACCACACACGACCCTGTCAAAACTTTTCCGGGGAAAATCATGAATTTTCCGACACCCGATCGGCAGTGATTGATTCAAAACATGTTTGCCGGAGAACCAGACATCGGATCGGGCTGAAATCAGAACTAGACGTCATCAATTTCGATTATCTTCAATTTGATACCCCACACGGTCGTGTAGAAACTTTTCCAAAGAAAATTGAAAATTTGGCTTTATTTTCATGATTTTTTTTACTGAGAACCAGACATCGGATCGAGCTAAAATCAACATTTTTGGCATCAGATATTCTGTACCTTTATTTTGATACCAAACACGGCGTCGGCAAAAGACTTTGCCTTTTTTTAAATTTTGATTTTTTCCCCATACTAGTACCCGTCCGACAAAAAAAATCGACAATTTTCGATCGAGGAATGCTCGAGAACCCATGATGCGATCGGGCTGATTGGTGGATTTTCGGAAAGCTGGCGATCACGTGAGCATTTTGATGCCACTCACAATTTTCCAAAAAAATTCCAAAGAAAATCACAAATTCTCCGGAAGAGTATTCGGGATTTTTTTTTAGGAGAACCAGACATTGGATCGAGACGAAATCAAAATTTTTCGCAATCTGATGCATGTACCTTCATTTTGATACCACACATGACCCTGTGGAAAATTTTCCGGGAAAAATCGCAAATTTTCCGACCCCCTCTACACATTGGGTTGTTCAAAACTTGTTTGTCGGAGAACCAGACATTGGATCGAGACGAAATCAAAATTTTTCGCAATCTGATGCATGTACCTTCATTTTGATACCACACATGACCCTGTGGAAATTTTTCCGGGGAAAATCGCAAATTCCCCTCCCCCTCCCCTGCGCATGGGGGTGTTCAAAATATGATTGCCGGAGAACTATACATTGGATCGGAACGAAATGAATGGTAATGCTATCTAATGAATGGACCTTCATTTTGATACCACACCTGGCCCCGTCGAAACTTTTCCAGGAAAAATCATGAATTTTCCGACACCCGATCCGCAGTGGTTGGTTCAAAACATGTTTGCCGGAGAACCAGACATCGGATCGGGCTGAAATTGGAACCAGACGTAATCAATTTCGATTACCTCAAATTTGATACCCCACACGACTGTGTAAAAACTTTTCCAAAGAAAATTCCAAATTTGGCTCTATATTCAAGAATTTGTTTACAGAGAACCAGACATCGGATCGAGCTAAAATCGACATTTTTGGCAACAGATATTTTGTACCTTCATTTTGATACCTAACACGGCTTCGGCAAAAGACTTTGACTTTTTTCAAATTTTGATTTTTTCCTCATACTAGTACCCGCCCGACAAAAAAAAATCGACAATTTTCGATCGGGGATTGCTCGAGAACCCATGATGCGATCGGGCTGATTGTTGGATTTTCGGAAAGCTTGCAATCACGTGAGCATTTTGATGCCCCTCAAAATCTTCCGAAAATTTTTCCAAAGAAAATCATAAATTTTCCGGAAGGGTATTCAGGATTTTTTTTTCAGGAGAACCAGACATCGGATCGAGACGAAATAGAAAAATTTCGTAATCTGATGAATTCACCTTTATTTTGATACCACACATGACCCCGTGGAGAATTTTCCAAAGAAAATCGTAAATTTTCCGACCCCCCTCTACACATGGGGTTGTTCAAAACCTGTTTGTCGGAGAACTATACATTGGATCAGAACGAAATAAAAAATTTATGCAATCTAATGAATGAACCTTCATTTTGATACCACACATGACCATGTGGAGGATTTTCCGGAGAAAATCGTAAATTTTCCGACCCCCCTCTACACATGGGGTTGTTCAAAACCTGTTTGTCGGAGAACTATACATTGGATCGGAACGTAATGAAAATTTTATGCAATCTAATGAATGAACCTAAATTTTGATACCACACATGACCATGTGGAGGATTTTCCGGAGAAAATCGTGTATTTTCCGACACCCCTCTACACATGGGGTGGTTCTCGAATTTTTTTAGGAAGAACCAGACATCGGATCGAGACGAAATAAAAGATTTCCGCAATCTAATGAATGTACCTTCATATTGTTACCACACAGACCATGTGGAGCATTTTCCAAAGAGAATCGTAAATTTTCCGACCCCCTTCTACACATGGGGTCGTTCGCGAATTTGTTTAGGGAGAACCAGACATCGGATCTAGACGAAATAAGAAATTTCCGCAATCTAATGAATGTACCTACATATCGATACCACACATGATCCTGTGGAAGATTTCCCGAAGAAAATCGTAAATTTTCCAACCCCCTCCTACACATGGGGTGGTTCTCGAATTTTTTAAGGGAGAACCAGACATCGGATCGGAACGAAGTAAAAAATTTCCGCAATCCAATAAATGTACCTTCATATCGATACCACACATTTTCATGTGGAGCATTTTCCAAAGATAATCGTAAATTTTCCGACACCCTTCTACACATGGGGTCGTTCGCGAATGTTTTTAGGGAGAACCACACATCGGATCAAGACATAATAAAAAATTTCCGCAATCTAATGAATTTACCTACATATCGATACCACACATGACCCTGTGGAAGATTTTCCGAAGAAAATCGTAAATTTTCCGACCCCCTCCTACACATGGGGTGGTTCTCGAATTTTTTTAGGGAGAACCAGACATCGGATCGAAACAAAGTAAGAAATTTCCGCAATCTGATGAATGTACCTACATATCGATACCACACATGACCCTGTGGAAGATTTTCCGAAGAAAATCGTAAATTTTCCGACCCCCTCCTACACATGGGGTGATTCTCGAATTTATTTAGAGAGAACCAGACATCGGATCGAGACGAAATAAGAAATTTCCGCAATCTAATGAATGAACCTTCATATTTATACCACACATGACCATGTGGAGAATTTTCCAAAGAAAATCGTGAATTTTCCGACCCCCCTCTACACATGGGGTTGTTCAAAACCTGTTTGTCGGAGAACTATACATTGAATCGGAACGAAATGGAATGTAAAGCAATCTAATGAATGAACCTTCATTTTGATACCACACATGACCATGTGGAGGATTTTCCGGAGAAAATCGTAGATTTTCCGACCCTCTCTACACATTGGGTTGTTCAAAACATGTTTAACGGCAAACCAATTGTCGGATCGGGCTGTGGTTTGAAATTTTCGCGATCAATTGGATTTTCCGGAGAAAATTGTAAATTTTCCGACCCCTTCCTACACATGGGGTCAGTCGCGAATTTTTTTGGGGAGAACCAGACATCGGATCGAGACGAAATAAAAAATTATCGCATTCTGATGAATGTACCTACATATTGATACCACACATGACCCTGTGGAAACTTTTCCGGGAAAAATCGCAAATTTTCCCACACCCCTCAGCACGGGGGGTTGTTCAAAACCTGTTTGTCGGAGAACTATACATTGGATCGGAACGAAATAAGAAATTCATGCAATGGTATTAATGTACCTACATATTGATACCACACACGACCCTCTGGAAACTTATCCGGGGAAAATCGCAAATTCCCCTCCCCCTCCCCTGCGCATGGGGGTGTTCAAAACATGATTGCCGGAGAACTAAACATTGGATCGGAACGAAATAAATGTTAATGCTATCTAATGAATGGACCTTCATTTTGATACCACACCTGGCCCCGTCGAAACTTTTCCAGGGAAAATCATGAATTTTCCGACACCCGATCCGCAGTGGTTGGTTCAAAACATGTTTGCCGGAGAACCAGACATCGGATCGGGCTGAAATTGGAACTAGACGTAATCAATTTCGATTACCTCAAATTTGATACCCCACACGACTGTGTTAAAATTTTCCAAAGAAAATTCCAAATTTGGCTCTATATTCAAGAATTTGTTTACAGAGAACCAGACATCGGATCGAGCTAAAATCGACATTTTTGTCAACAGATATTTTGTACCTTCATTTTGATACCTAACATGGCTTCGGCAAAAGACTTTGACTTTTTTCAAATCTTGATTTTTTCCCCATACTAGTACCCGCCCGACAAAAAAAAATCGACAATTTTCGATCGGGGATTGCTCGAGAACCCACGATGCGATCGGGCTGATTGTTGGATTTTCGGAAAGCTTGCAATCACGTGAGCATTTTGATGCCCCTCAAAATCTTCCGAAAAATTTTCCAAAGAAAATCATAAATTTTTCGGAAGGGTATTCAGGATTTTTTTTCAGGAGAACCAGACATCGGATCGAGACGAAATAGAAAAATTTCGTAATCTGATGAATTCACCTTTATTTTGATACCACACATGACCCCGTGGAGAATTTTCCAAAGAAAATCGTAAATTTTCCGACCCCCCTCTACACATGGGGTTGTTCAAAACCTGTTTGTCGGAGAACTATACATTGGATCGGAACGAAATAAAAAATTTATGCAATCTAATGAATGAACCTTCATTTTGATACCACACATGACCATGTGGAGGATTTTCCGGAGAAAATCGTAAATTTTCCGACCCCCCTCTACACATGGGGTTGTTCAAAACCTGTTTGTCGGAGAACTATACATTGGATCGGAACGAAATGAAAATGTTATGCAATCTAATGAATGAACCTGCATTTTGATACCACACATGACCATGTGGAGGATTTTCCGGAGAAAATCGTGAATTTTCCGACACCCCTCTACACATGGGGTGGTTCTCGAATTTTTTTAGGAAGAACCAGACATCGGATCGAGACGAAATAAAAAATTTCCGCAATCTTATGAATGTACCTACATATCGATACCACACATGACCATGTGGAAGATTTTCCGAAGAAAATCGTAAATTTTCCGACACCCCTCTGCACGGGGGGTTGTTCAAAACCTGTTTGTCGGAGAATCATACATCGGATCGGGCTGAGATCTGAATTTTCCGCAATCGATTGAATGTACCCTCATTTTGATACCACACACGACCCTCTGAAAACTTTTCCAAAGAACATCGTAAGTTTTCCGACACCCATATGCGCAAGGGGTTGTTCAAAACATATTTACCGGCAAACCAAACTTCGGATTTGGCCAGACTCAGATTTTTTCGCATTCAATTGAATGTACCTTCATTTTGATATCACACACGGCCCTCTGAAAACTTCTCCGGGGAAAATCGCAAATTTTCCGACACCCCTCTGCACGGGGGGTTGTTCAAAACCTGTTTGCCGGAGAACCAGACATCGGATTGCGCCAAACTTAGATTTTTTCGCATTCAATTGAATGTACCTTCATGTTGATATCACACACGGCCCTGTGAAAACTTTTCCGGGGAAAATCGTAAATTTTCCTATACCCCTCTGCGCATGGGGGAGTTCAAAACATGTTTGCTGGAGAACCAGACATCGGATCGGAACGAAATAAACATTTTTCGCAATCAATTGAATGTACCCTCATTTTGATACCACTCACGGCCCCGTCAAAACTTTTCCAGGGAAAGTCATAAATTTTCCGACACCCGATCTAAAGGGGTTTGTTCAAAACATGTTTGCCGGAGAACCATACATCGGATCGGGCTGAAATCAGAACTGTACGTCATCAATTTCGATTATTTTCAATTTGATACCACTCACGGCTGTGTAAAAACTTTTCCAAAGAATTTCCAAAGCCTTTATTTTCAAGAATTTTTTACGGAGAACCAGACATCGGATCGAGCTAAAATCAACATTTTTGGCAACAGATATTATGTACCTTCATTTTGATACCGCACACGGCTTCGGCAAAAGAGTTTGACTTTTTTTCAAATTTTGTTTTTTTCCCCGTACTAGTACCCCTCCGACAAAAAAAAATTGACAATCTTCGATCGGCGATTGCTAGAGAACCCACGATCCGATCGGGCTGATAGCTCGATTTTCGGAAAGCTAGCGATCACGTGAGCATTTTGATGCTACTCACGTTTTTCCAAAAAAAATTCCAAAGAAAATCATAAATTTTCCGAGGACACTTCAAATACCGTCATTTAAGGTCTGGAGTGCCTCTTTCCTGCTCCGTGTGTGTCGATGTTTTTTTTTCGATAATGATTCGATCATTAGGATGCAAAACTGATCAGAGAACGCAAAAATCATTTCGAAATTGTCCAAATTTCCAAAAATTCCTTGCGGGGCTCTTGCGGTGGGCTCCCGCCCCACAGCCCCATTTTCGCGCACCTATATAATATCAAGCTTGGTGACACTTGAAATCTGCGCCCCCCAATACAGAAATCCTAACGACGTCCTGCGTATTGTAGATACTCGTTGACGGTGTAGGGGCATAGCTCAACGAGAACACGTTTAAGAGATATCTCGAGATTATTGTCGGTCATGGTTTTCATCCTCTGCGGTAACTTATTGTAAAGAATGGCTCCCGCATATCCAGGGTTCTTATTGTACAGTGCCAGATTGTGGGCAGGCATGTGGATATTATTTCTGCATCTGGTTCGATGATCGTGGATATGTATGTTTGTTGCTTGATTTCCATGTTGTTTGGTAAAAATAACTAAGCTGTATATGTATATTGCAGGTAAGGTTAAAATACTAAGTGATTTGAAAATGGGTCTGCATGTGGTTCTATGTGAAACGCCCATCATGGCCCGCACTACCCTCTTTTGCATCTTGAATACTCTGATAGTCTGGTGCGAATATCCCCAAAAGATAATGCCATATGATAGGTGGGAATATACATTTCCAAAATACACGAGTCTTAGAGTGCTCATGCTCACCTGCTTGCGAAGGTTGCGTATTAGGAATGGAGCTGATGCAATCTTTTTGGTTACCAGATGAATATGTGATGACCAGTCAAGTGTAGCGCTGATTATTATGCCTAGGAACTTGGTTTCTTGAGCCTCAACTAGACTTCTATTGTGGACTTTTATCAGCGGACTTTGGTCTAGCAGTCTTTGCGTAGTGTGAAAATTAATAAATATTCGTAAGATATTTTCGTAAGCTCTCTAATAATATGCCCGATGACATCTTTGCAAAACATGCGTCTGTGATCAAGCTGATATATTTTTTCAAACATAATATGTTTGAATATTATAGTTTTTTTGTAAAATAAATGCGTGTTGACGCATATGCTCTCAAAACACATAGGCCTATTTCCTTGTTTTTATAAGTACTCTGTCTTTAAAATCCATTCATCCATTATCCAGCTAGGTACCTATTTTAAATCAATAAATAATGATTGAATATTGTTTGAGAGTATAAATTATTCAAAACGAAAAAATATATATTTAATTTCGAGTAAAAGATAGAAAAACCCTTTTTTAGTTTATTTGGAAGTCATAATTGCTAGCAGTTAACCCCCTCCCCCCCAGGTATCAATAACTGTTTTGGGAATGAGTCAAAGTAAGTTATTTATAACAGGCACCAACCATCATTTTTGCAATTATTATTCTGAATAGATAGTGGGGATTTACGATCTCACATATTTTTGATATCACAAATTGAATGAAAGATTAAAAAATATGAAATTAGGCCCACCACTTCTAACCAAATATTTTGTCATTTTAAGGGGGGACTCAGGAGAAAATCTCATCTTATTTACTGTGTACACTTCAAAATTGGCACATAGACAACTAACGTGACAAAACTGAAACAAAATACCAAAAATAGTAATAAATGTTTGGTATCTACAAATACTACTGTTAACAATAGCAAAGATCTAAATTGGCTTAGGGGTTTATAAACATTTCGCTCCATCTGAAGAATGAATTTCTAGTTCTATCACTATTCTTTTCTTTTATTACTACTTAATTCTTGAAAATATATGAGAATAGGAAACCATTGCTATTATAGATGTGTACTTACTGTTCTCTTGAAAGTACAACATAAACCCTAGCCAGGAGTCAGGACAAGAAATTAAATGCAGGCACACAACAGACTTCTGCTAACAACCACAAGACTCATTATTCAAAACATATTTTAATAGTACAGAATTACCGGGAAACATAAATATGAATTTCGAAAAATATAGTTGTTAGAACATTAATTTAGATCTTGTTGAAAGCAGCAATGTCAACCGACTGGACGTAATCTTCAAAGTCGGTGATTTTTT
This sequence comes from Brachyptera putata, assembly GCA_907164805.1. NCBI lineage: Eukaryota > Metazoa > Arthropoda > Insecta > Plecoptera > Taeniopterygidae > Brachyptera > Brachyptera putata. The sequence goes on from OU015464.1 coordinate 1,584,898, forward strand.
CTTGTAGGTCGTCTACTGATACTTTGTCATCAACGACAACGCATCCAATCTGCAATTTCAAGATTCCGTAGCCGACAGGTACAAGCTTGGCTGAAACAAAAACGGGCGGTTAAATATCTGCTAACTGCAGGTAGTTTATTTGTCAAGTACTTCTGACGTTTACAGTAATTTATTTTCAAATCAACATTAAATTAAAGACGACCTATGGGGCCCCTACCATTCATGAGTTATTAAAAAAGGTTTTGCCAAAGTACGTAGGCTAGGTCCGTGTTCTGCTAATCTTTCCCTTGAGAATTTGAAAACTCAATTTCACATAGGCCTACGTTAAAGTGTTATAAATCTTCAACTTTCGGGACAATAACCTGACATAGGCCAACTAGGTTTGCACAGAGCCCTCGGTCTACTATAGGCCTAGAGCAGGTTTTGTATCGAAGCTATTTTGTACGTTCCAACAGTGCTGTTAGTTCCACCAATATCCGTGCGGAACGCTAGATGAATAGAGGCCAGTGGGCCACGATCTACGCATGCGCGCACCAATGTACGTCATAGTTGGCGGTTTCAAGACGTCAGCTGTCAACGAGACCAGTTGGCCTCTTCACCTAGCGTTTGCTTCTAATTTAAAATACAGTAATTTAATAAAATGGGGTGGTAAGATCACCCTTGTGGTGCCCCATCCAAACGATCCTACTTTCATCCTAAGTAGCCTTAGCAGGGGAACAATGATTTTGTATCAAGTTTTGATGTTATTAAAAAAATAATAATCATAGGCCTAATTATCATTACCGTATAATAAAAAATGATTAGGCCTAAAAATGATGATTATATTTGCGGTAGTAATAATACTAGTCATGTATACATACACAACATGATAGGCTCTACAAAGATCAAGATTAAGCCTATGTGTATACTTACAAGCTCCCCAAAGAAGTCCGTCCATCTCAATTGTTCGAACCTTGGCTTCTAATGCTTTCATGTCTGTCTCGTCATCCCAAGGTTTGACGTCAAGAACGATACTTGATTTGGCGATAAGGGCTGGTTTGGCGGACTTCTTTTGAGCGTAGTTAGCTACGCGTTCCTCCCTGAGTTTGGCAGCTTCTGCAGATTCTTCTTCTTCATCTGAGCCGAAGAGATCGACATCGTCATCTTCGTCTTTTTTGGCTGCTGCTGCTGGCGCGGCGGCACTCACGGCACCGAATGATTTGGGCGCTTGTTTCACACCTGGGAATTTCTTGGATTCAGCACCGTACGACTTGATCTGGTTGTACCATCGAAGAGCGTGTGGGGTGCCTGCGCCAGGAGCTTTGCCGAGCCCTTCAAATAGGGCTACATCGGCTTGTGATGGAACATAACTGAAAATGACCAACAGTATGAAAACAACGCACATTCCACAACAGTGGTGGGGAATCAAGGAGCAGTTGCCGTCAGTAGCCGTCTAGATTATAAGAAGAAACTTGTTTAGTTGGAAGGCCTAGGCATTGAATTTGTAATTCAATGGTGAATGGTATTTTAACCAAGAATTATGACACGTGCCCCCCACTCCTTTGACGTAGATGATTCTGTTAGCGGCTGGCTCAGATTTTCTGTATGTTAAGTTAGAAATGAAAATTATACACTCACCCTTCAGCATAACTTTTATCTGCAAAGAATGCATCGAGGGCTTTAACTCCCTGCTCAGTTTTCAAATCTGCGACAGTCATGTTATTTTATTATATTAAAATAATAATATGCGAAGAACTTATCGCAGCTTCGTAGTACCGTGAGTGTACCGGAAAAAGAGATCGAAAACTGGATACGGGAAGTTGAAGTTTACAAATGTTTTCTATTCTTTGTACATGGCTCAGTTACGTTGTTATTCTGATTTGAATGATGATTAAATATTGGCAATTTTTATTATTCATAAAATATGAAACCTTCTCTGAATTAATGGAAATAATTTCAATTTGTACATACAATTTAAAATCTACTTTGACACCATATGTCCGCAGTCTCTCGTAAGTGTACGGTGCTGACATCTGCAGGGTTTTCAGATCTGCGAATTTTGGTAAATGTCCTAATTTTAAGAAAACTTATCATAGAATTTCTACCACGGTACTGATGTATGTGACAAACTATACGACAGACGTATAAAACATTATTAATTGTTATTGGTAGTGGCAAAGTATCACTCAACTAGCCTGCACAATTCAAATCCGTGTTTCAAGCTTATTTTAGGTTATGTAAGGCCTAAGCCTAGATTTGCTATTTTGTCTTATTTGCTATGTAAGCCTAGGCAATGAATTGAATTTGTAGTGTTGTCTAGGGCATACGTAGTCCCGCCCCTATTGTGTAGCTGTATTGATCTCCTATCAATCGTACATCATAATAAGCTGTGTCTTCACCTTGACCTGTTGGATCAGTTGCAGAATTAACCCAATCATGCTACGAGGTCCGCTAAGCCGGGCGCTTAGCCTGCCCAATCAACTAGTAACATCGATATGCCTAAGAGGTACAGCCACTAAAGCACCAGAGAAATTTGAAGTTTTCATCGATGACCAAAGTGTTATGGTAGAGCCTGGAACGACAGTAATTCAAGCAGCTGCAATGATTGGAATTGAAATTCCACGTTTTTGCTATCACGAACGACTGTCAGTTGCTGGCAACTGTAGAATGTGTCTTGTTGAAGTTGAAAAGTCACCTAAGCCTGTTGCAGCATGTGCAATGCCAGTAATGAAAGGATGGCGTGTCAAGACCAATTCTGACATGACACGCAAGGCTAGGGAGGGTGTAATGGAGTTCTTGTTGGTTAACCATCCACTAGATTGTCCAATCTGCGACCAAGGTATAGTAAATATTTATAACATATTTATTTATATAATGTATGGAATATAGTAGACACTGTCTAGATAGGCATTCTAGTCATGCAGCCAGGCTATCTTGTCTTACTGTAAGGGAGTGCCTCTGGCAGAGGATGTTTGTCTCACTTTTATCAGATGAAATATGGTATAACTTCTCGATGGGATGTGGCCGAATGGTTTTCGAAATCCCAATAAAATGGCCCAAATATATGCACTCTTGCCACTTACTCAAATAGTTCTCCAAAACCTACTTGAAATCGTCCTATTCACGAACAAAAATGTCACATAATACCCGTGTTTGACATTTGTTACAAAATGGACAACAAACCTGTAATTCTACGGTGCTAACCTTAGCCTAACTAGCCAAACCATCACTTTGCATAACCCTATTACTGATCGGTATAGCTCATTATAAGTGTAATATTCATTTTTCTAAGTTTGAAATATGAGGTAGGCCTACTGCTAGGCTTACTGCTCTACTATAGTGCTATCTAGTTTGTTGTTAAGTAGGCCCTATTTAAATCTGATAGTTCAATTACACTTGATAAGGTACAGTGTCTAAATTATGTTCCAAAGTGTTATTATGATGAATAATTATGTCTTCGAATGTTATTAACAATTGTTTCTGTATGCAGGTGGAGAGTGTGATCTTCAAGATCAAAGGTACGATGCAAGCACATCAAACTTGTTTTTGATGAAGATATTCTTCTAGTATTTATAGGCCTAATATAATTATATTAGTAGGCTGATTTGATCGTAGATTTTATATTGCCTGTATGTTTTTGTTGCAGCATGGCGTTTGGAAGCGACAGAAGTAGATTTACTGACATCAACTTCTCTGGAAAAAGGTAGATATTAATCAATCAATCATTCACCTCATTTAATTCACTTTATTAAATTACCTTTTTTAGTAACATTTTTTTTCTATTTGTTTTTTCTAGGGCTGTGGAAGATAAAGATATAGGTCCTTTGATTAAAACCATAATGACGAGATGTATTCACTGTACGCGGTGCATTCGTTTTGCATCGGAGGTGGCTGGTGTCGAAGATATGGGCACTACCGGACGTGGCAACGATATGCAGGTGAGCTCAGAAGTAGATAATCACCACCAATCAAGACACTTTAAACCTTCATCTATCAATTTGATAGTTTTTTAAAAAATCGTACCGGTATTGGGTTTAACGACGCACCTTAATGGGGACGAACATCTGTAGGCATCGGATGATAAGATGAAAGGTTATTTTATTACCTATGTGTGTTTGCATAGTTTGAAGTAGTCGGTCATGGCCTGTTGTTAAAGAACCGTCCCAGTATGAACCTGAATTACAACTTGGGAAAACCTGTCAGAAACCTGTCTGTCAGAATGGTCGACCGTGACGGGAATCAAACCCCGGTCTCCTAAGTGACGGTTTAGTGTGCTAACCACTCAACCACTCGTCTCAGTCTAAATAGTTCTATATTCTGATATTTGTGAGTACTTTTAACCTCAAAAGATGCCTTGTTTGCTGTTTTTAAGGTTGGAACGTACGTGGAGAAGATGTTCTTGTCAGAGTTGTCCGGCAATGTGATCGACCTATGTCCGGTCGGTGCGTTGACCTCCAAGCCGTACTCGTTCACCGCTCGACCTTGGGAAACTAGGAAGACGGAAAGTGTTGACGTGCTCGACGCAATCGGCAGCAACATTGTCGTGACGACTCGTACTGGTGAAGTTCTACGAATCCTTCCTCGAACCAACGAGGTAAAACAAAGACTATCCCTAGTTGGCACTTGACTGTATTTATTATTGGTTAGAGATTTAATTCCAGAATTGAAGCAAGGCTTGCCTTGATATTAAACTTACAATGTGGACTAGGCCTAGGCCAACAGGGGGAATTTGAATAATAGCCATAACTACGCATCTGTATAATGGTATAGCCTAGTACCTTCAAATTGAATTCTCATTTATTTTTCTCGTGCATCTGTACATTTATTATTATTGTACCAAAGTTTCTGATATTACTACCATATATACTAGGACCTAAGTATTCTCTCAGAGTTAAAAAATATTCAATTAGGCCTACCTACATATTTTAGCCAAAATGGATGAGCAAAGCAAAGACTTTCCATTAAATTTCATATAAACATGCCTCTATCGCTCATCTAGCAGCGCATATATTCATAAAGTCATAAAGACCGAACAACTAATTAGACTATTCTTTCGTATTTCCCAGGAAGTGAACGAGGAGTGGCTCTCCGACAAGTCTCGTTTTGCGTGCGACGGGCTGAAGCGGCAGCGCCTGGTGACGCCTCTGCTCAAGAACAGCAAGGGCGAGCTGGTCCCGGTGGAGTGGGAAGACGCCCTGATTGCGGTCGGCAAGGCGATCAAGGCGGTTCCCGGCGACAAAATAGCCGCCGTCGCAGGCGGGCTCGCAGATGCAGAGGTGCGTTGACTTCTCTGACGTTTGGCAGTCGAAGATAATTCGTGATAATTCAGCATAAATCAACCTATACGTACACTGTTGGGTGATGACTGATGTGTTTTGAGAGACAGTTCCAGCAGAGAATATCTCTTCTTTAATTTTTATTAAAATCATTTTTACAAACTTTGAAATAATAATGAAATGATATAGGCCTACAATTGATTGATATATAGAATCGAAATTGTGTGAAAAGTTTGAATGCCCCAAACAAATGAGGATTTAGATTGTGTTTATTTGCACTATCAGTAAATATCCCTTTTTATAAGCCTAGCGCATTCGTTCATTTTCACCGCATCTTGTATGCCAATTTACACTTCAACTTTGATGCCTATATTTGAGCTGTATAGAAAGCATGATGCTTAGTTTCAAATTGTAACTAGGTAGAGTCGATTCAAGGACAGTACTCATGAAATGGAACTGTTCTGTCAGGCTAGTCAAGCCATCATGTAACCTCGATACATCTTGGTAACTAAGTAATAGGACTAAGTCTTCATTACCTACTCTACTGTGACCAAGGCAACAGCCGAAACGTCATAAATCTCGTGTGTCTTTCATCTCTGTGTTGTATCAACGGCTGCACCACCATAAGTAGTCCTATCTACTTGTGAACCTCGGTAAGCTGCTGTTCTCTCTTTCCCTCTCATCCAATTCATATAACTAGGAAAACGCCATATATGCGTTGTTAGACGAGCGTATAGTAATAGTATGGCCGGGTGAAAATGGGTGAAAACTGCTTCGAGTTCCACCAATTTAGCACATTTTATGTTTTTTCTTCAAAATGGCTGACCCGATCGAGCTGAAAATTTCCAGAAATGTGTATCAAAATGTAATTCAACTTCACGCAAAATTTCATTTTTTTGGAAAATAAAAATATTTTCTTTTTTTTCCGCTGTGTTATTCTAATGGGTATTTTTGAAATTTCTAAAATTCATAAAAATGAAAGTGACCACCCGATAATGCCACAAAACTGTACAGATCCAAGTTAGATGAGGAGCCGTAATGAAATAAAGTTTGAAGTTGATAGCTGTAGCCGTTTGACCTGTGGAGAACCGACAAAAAAACATGGAAAAAAAAACATTAAAAACATAAAAACGAACACCAATTTCTTTCAGTATGTCAAATAGAATCCTCGCTAAAGCTCGTCTAATAACAGTGTACTTGTTCCTAGTCGCTGATCGCGTTGAAGGATTTGCTGAACAAGCTGGGCTCGGAGGCGCTGTGCACCGAGCAGATGTTCCCCGTGGACGGCTCGGGCACGGACTTGCGGTCCAACTATCTCCTGAACAACAAGATCGCCGGCGCGGAAGAGGCCGACCTGGTGCTGCTGATCGGAACTAACACGCGGTTCGAGGCGCCGCTGTTCAACTCACGGCTGCGGAAAGCTTACCTGCACAAGGACTTGGAGGTTGCCGTGATCGGTCCCAAGATCAACCTCACCTACGATTACGAGGTATGAAGAACTGTCGTTTAGGATATGAATTGCAAATGAAGGGTACACGGGAATAATGATACAAGTCACACATTGTGAGTTCTGAGATAAATACAATTCTAAGTTCAAAACCATGGGTTTTTCTATAGAGGTCGATATTTCAACTCGATTTTTCGTGGACTTGTATCGTTGTTATCTAAAATCTCGATGCATATTCAGAAAGCTTGTGAAAAACACTGTTAGATGGCGTATCTAACTGATTTTTTTACAAAATGTGACTTGTATCGTTATTCCCGTGTACCCTTCAAATGAGAAACCTAGTTTGAAGTGATTTGACTTTAGGGCCGAGTAATATATATAAATTATTATCAAAACGTGTTACTTTGTGCTTTATCAAAATAACTACCAGTACCGTAAATAGGCCTACAATTATTGGTATAAAAAATGAAAGTGTAAGGATTTGACCCTTTCTAGAATGACAAGACTTGAGTAATCCTGGTTAATTGTTGATTTATTTTGATAAGATGAAGGGTTCAACGGGTCGGTCCTGTATATGAAGTGGTCAGAAATCAGTCTGTAAGCCTATTATTTTGGTTGACACCTTGAACATAGGACTTCTCCAGCGTAGGAATGCACATAACAAGAAAAAACGTCGCAACATTTTGTGTATCTAAAATAAAATATGAATAGGCCAAGTTTCAAAATTGATTTCAAACATGAAAATCAACACTAAAATATCTAGATAGGCCTCTTGGCTCTATTTTTAAAAGTGTGGGACATTTTGAGCTGTTTCTTATTATCCGTAAGTAAAAATCTATCACGATGAATATAAAGATGTAGGCCTACTTTTTTGATTTTTGTATGCCTATGTGAGAAACCTATAACTTTGGTTTTAAAGTGATTTGTCGCAAAGGCTTATGATTTTGCACTCTCCGTGAAGTCGCGTCACAATATGTATCTGGCGTTGTATGATTGTAGCCAGTTGAAGATCACAACTTCTTGAAAGTGTAGGCCTAGTACAGTTTTAAGTAGGGTTGCCAATCGATCAAGAAAACGTAAGCGATACCGAAATGTGCTATATTGAAAATCGATCGAAAATATCAAAATATTAGAAATTCCAATCGATATCGAATCGAAATGATGATATCGAATATCGATCGAAATATCCGATATCGATTGGCAACCCTAGTTTTAACTTTTAAGTAACCTGTTCTTGTTTTACATGACAACATGTTGCTAATTGCTATGTAACTCTTGACAGTTGCTATTATCGGCTCGTACGTGCTAGACCCTTCGAACCCGTGTTTCAATCTTCAACCATCTCACTAAATAACGTGAACACTGTCCGTAAATATGAAGTGAATAAAAATGTCTTGAATACGTTCTCTCTCCAGCATCTGGGAGACTCGGCAGACCTCTTGAACGAAATCGCCAAGGGATCACACGAGTTCTGCGATAAACTGGCCGCTGCCAAACGGCCGATGATTGTCGTCGGATCAGATCAATTGCAGCGAGAGGACGGTGGCGCCATCTTGTCGCTGGTCCAGCAAATCGCTCGAACCGCTGCGGCCAAGTCCGAGGTAATACACTCTATAGGATTTCATAGTACTAAGTAGTGCCCTAACTCTCTTTTCTATTGCTTCATCAATTACTTGGGCCTACTAATCTGGTTTACTACTCGGCTTGTTGACTTGGACTTCGTTCTCGATTTACTGACTTACTTTTTTATTCATAACATCGAAACGTGATACAAATCATTGTTCCCCAATAAAGGCTATGGATTAAAGACAATATCGTTTGGGTGAGGCACCACAAAAGCAATCTTACCACCCCAATAACTGAAACCAAAACCAAAACTGACTTACCAATTTAAAATTTACCTCAAGTTTATGAAAATGAGTCGTAAATAAAAAATTGGTTTTAATCATTGGTTTGACGGAGTCAACTGATTTCGCATTTAAATTTCATCAAATTGTGGCCGCCCCCATGGCTTAGTAACTTACGCAAGGGGTGTTAGCAACTGAAGGAAGGTCGGGCGTGGGTTTGATTCCCGCATATTCCCTCATCACTTCATCGTTCCATTAACAACCGCTCATTCGTACACAGTACTTCAAAACAATCTCCTTGTTTCTCTAGACACCTCCAGAGTGGAAAGTTTTGAACGTGCTCCACCGCATCGCATCGCAGGTGGCAGCACTGGACTTGGGGTACAAAATGGGCGTGTCCGAGATCAGGGACAACGCTCCGAAAGTGCTGTTCATGTTGGGCGCGGACGAGGGCGCCATCACCAGAGACGATATACCCCAAACCACGTTCGTCATTTATCAAGGTAGGCAGATTATTCTGTAGCGGCTCAATGCTGGGTTTCATCCTGCAGTGGCCTTGTAGAAGAGATACACGGGGGAAATCCCTTGGAGGATGTTGACTTATGTAGTTGACTTAGCTACCGGGGCGGCTCACGACACTCTTCTTACGTCTAATTTCAACCAGTTTAAACAGAACTTAAGAGCAACATATCTAAATGTCCCTTAACAAATCTTATTCCGTTATTCCGTTGAAACTTATTCCGTTGACTTGAGGAGGCTATAAACTTATTAAAACGCTACCTCACTCACGACACTCTTCTTACGTCTAATTTCAACCAGTTAAAACAGCTTTATTCATCAGCTCCGTTACATGAGCGCAACATAACCTAAAAGTTGTGTCCCTTAACAAATCGTTCGCTCCCATGATGCTGTCTCTCTTGAGCTTGACTGGTTGAAAGTGGCCGCCCGTGGAAACGTCGTTACGTGAACCTATCTGTACCGCTGACACGTGTTTGTGCTCCAGGTCACCACGGTGATGCCGGCGCCGCGATGGCCGACGCCATCCTGCCCGGCGCCGCGTACACGGAGAAGCAAGCCACGTACGTGAACACGGAGGGCCGTGCCCAACAGACGCTGGTAGCGGTCACGGCTCCCGGACTCGCACGGGAGGACTGGAAGATCTTGCGGGCGCTGTCAGAGGTAGGCTTAGCACTGTTGATTACAGTGGAACCTCTTTAGTACGTTTTTCAGGGGACCAGGCAAGAAAAACTTACTAAGGTGAAAAACTTACTAAAGAAACTATTTAACATAGATGGGTTCAATAAATAATACTTACTAAGGTGAAAAATGTACCAAAGAGAACTTACTAAAGAGGTTCTACTGTAATATGGTTAATCCGAATTCTAGCTAAACCGTAATTCGAACTAATATTTCGTCCCTTCAGTTGCTTTAATACTGATTTCGGATTGGCCAATCCGAAATAGTTTGAGTAAATTCCTTGAATTTATCATTATATTCCCAATTTCCCTCGTTCTTATTTGACGCGTAACAATGAGTCAAAGTCCGCTCAGCTGTTCAATGCTTTGTGTACGCCATCCGGCCGAATGCAGTCGACCTTGATGAAGTTTGAGCTCGGAATACTCGTTCGTCCGACTCAGGACGGCCGAGGGTCAATAGAAACGGGCCATATGAGGATCATGCATCACGGAGATAGCCGAGTACACACGATCAGAGAGGCCCTTAGCAACGGATTCATTACGTAGTCCCAGCCAGTAACATAGCTTCATATAGCGCGCAATATGAAATTGACTATATTCTACGTGGGAGGAATCCGAATTTTTCGGATTTTCCCGAATCAATCCGAATTTTTATAAATTTAAATTATGTTTTTGGGTCCCTTCCATTTCGGATTAACGAGGGTTTACTGTATACTCATTTAATTTGCTCCTTGTATTGTCATGATTCATTAGTCATTCATTTTATTTGTAGCACTTCTTAAAACTCATCGGATTTGTTGTGTTGTTTGTTTTCAGGATTACGATCAAGGAATTGATGTATATATTTGTCTACGTTGATTTTGGTTATATTGTTGTGAACGACTTGATACGTTGATTGTCTGCAAATCTAGACTAAAAAAGTAACGTTTTTTCAGATTGTCGGACAGAAGTTACCGTACGACAACTTGCAAGAAATCAGAAACCGACTGGAAGAGGTTTCCCCGAACCTCACGCGTTACGGAGACGTGGAAGAGGCCAACTACTTCGCTCAGGCCGCCGAACTTTCAAAGGTAATTGTACAGTATAAGGAATTTCAACTAATTCCGTATCCTATATTGATAATTCTATCAATTAGGGGACGTCCATAAATTATGTCACACTTCTTTAGGCCACTTTGAAGCCCCCCTCCCTCCCATGTCACAGTTGGTCACAAAACCTATTACCCTCCCCCCTTTGAATACGTCACAAATTCTGTACTGGTTGCTCAAGAAATGGAAGTTTAGGTCAGTTGGTTTTAGTACATTTGATTTTCAAGACAGTTGGTTTTTAGTACAATTGGTTTTTATTACATTTCGATTTTAGGACAGTTGGTTTTTAGTGCACTCGAGTTTTAGTACAATAGGCCTACATTTTTAGTACAGTCGAGTTTTAGGACAGTTGAGTTTCAGGACAGTTCATTTTTATTACAGTCGAGTTTTAGGACAGTTGGTTTTTATTACAATTGAGTTTTAGGACACTTGGTTTTTAGTACAGTTGAATTTTAGTACAGTTCATTTTTAGCACAGTTGAGTTTTAGGACAGTTCATTTTTAGTACAGTCGAGTTTTAGGACAGTTGGTTTTTATTACATTTCAATTTTAGGACACTTGGTTTTTAGTACACTTGGGTCTTAGTACAGTTCATTTTTAGTACAGTTGAGTTTTAGGACAGTTGGTTTTTAGTACAGTCGACTTTTAGGACAGTTGGTTTTCAGTACAGTTGCTCGGTAACATATTGATTTGCTTACAGAGTGTGAAGTCGCAGCTGAGCGGCGACAAGATCGACGTGAAACAGAAGGAACTGGAAGATTTCTTCATGACCGATCCAATCAGCAGAGCGTCGCCAACAATGGCCAAGTGCGTGCAAGCTGTACTGAAGCAGAAGCAGTCGAAATATTAGAACTTATTACTAAGGATTATAGCTCTGTTATTTTACAGTATCGTACGTTGAAAATATTAATGTATTTCAATTCTCAGATCGTGCCCCGATTTTTTTGTATATACTATTTTATGTTTGGGTATGTAAAGAAAGTTTAGTTGTAATATAAACAGTGTACACAGTACAAAAATAGTGTTGATTGTTTCTTATGTTTGTTCTTATTTACCTTCTGAACGTCCACTAATTACAATTTAAATTACAATAGGTACAGTAATTAGGTACTAGTTTCCTGAATTGCAAATTGAAGCAAGGTTCTCACTTCTGGATTTCCCCTTGTTGTCCTACATGATTTCTGTTGTGTTCTGGATTGTGATTGGACAAAGGGAATTTCGATACATAATTATGTCGGATGACATGAAAAATCGGAGTGGGAACCCTGCTCAATTTGTTTCCGATTAAGGCAGAAATGTTGAGGTAGCAAAACTTCAATAATCACTGTCGAATCCTGTAATACGTATTAGAACTAGCATCATAGTGGTCAAGTAAGCACAATAAGCATTAACCAGAAAATGCTGCGAAGAAATTTGTTTATGGCAATTATGGGTCTTCCAGAAAAGTCATATTTTTATAAAAACGATGTCATTCAAAGAGTACATACATACACAAATGCAAGGTTGGGGTAAGCCCTTCTTTTCCCAATTCATATAATTATAACCTTCTATCTGTTATACCAGTGCTTATACCCAATGATAATACTAGCATTATTCCTTTTTATTTAAACAAATTTAAACGAATATTATAAATAAATACACAAGCCCACAAAATTACTTATTAAAAGAGTAGGCCTACTATTTAATATACTGCAGTAAAATAATTTCTTTGAAAGAATATAATTATTTAAAGGAATTATAAAGTTGTCATTATAATAAGTCACCTACAGGCCTAACCAAATTAACGTCACCATGGATGGTCCTGTTTGGAAGGTGATATTCGTAATTTAGTTTCAAACGCAGGAACTAGGTGATACCAACATTTCGTGCCCAGAGAGGGCCTGTTTTGCTGCCAACTTTGCAAAACAAATTTCCATGTGACAGCTGACAAGTGACAGCTTCTGAGGTGGCTTTTGGCTAGAACTTGAGTTGAGATCCGATTATAATTTGTGTTTCATAATGGCTGATTTAAAAAGAGATTTGGACACATATCTTTCAAGAAATGACAAATCACAAACTCAACCATTATTGAATGGTTCAATTAGCTTCACTACGCCAGATTTGAAGAAATGGTTTTCGAAAACACCAAACACTGAACCAACACCTTCCAATGGATGGATGTCAGATGCACAAAAGGATTGCTGTCCAACAATGGTTAACTGAAAGATTATCATTTACAAATTTGTGTTATGAAATATTAC